>CAJVGC010000432.1:43546569-43637216 GCA_910822075.1 Senecio squalidus
ACTTTTAGGGGGTCAAATATATATCTAAATATTTAATAGGATCATGTTACATTTGTGGGTGGGCGAATTACTTGAAATATAAACGTTTTATGACTTTGTAGGTGGGTCATGGCCCACCTTGGCCTCCACATAGCTCTGCCACTACCTATACTATGACGTTTCCTACACCATTTTGTATGTTTATATTTGCGCATCTTTTTCAGAACTCATTTGCAAGGCAATTCTTTAATGAAACTCTAAAGTGTGCATTAAATGAGATAAATACCGAACCGTTATTCCCTATTATGTAAAAACCAAAATACCTTGCACATATCTCGAATGAGACACCCTTGGGGTTCGACTATCCACCGGCGGAGCGAGAAAATGTTTCGAGTGGGTTCATGATTAGATTTTAGTTTTTTTTTGTATATAAAATTGATGGGTCCATACACTAACTAAGGCTAAACTTATACAAACAATTCTAAAAAATTCTAATTCAACGGGTTCGGTTGAACCCGCTCGGGTTAATGTATCTTAGCCCTTGCGACTACCCTTCTTCATGACAATCAGCATACCAAACAACTTGTTTGTGAGACCCCATGTCGAAAACTTACTATAGCAAACCTTTGATATGCTTGATTCCAACATTACTATTCCAAGCAATTACCTTTTTTACATGCCTTATAGCTATCCTTTGATACCTAAACCACATCGGCAGGAAAAGACACTTTAACCAAATTCTCCTACATGCTCCGAAGTTGCAAAACCTATTAGTTACCACGCAAGAAAGGTGATTGAACTTGAAACACAAGAACTTCGTAACACCTACTAGGGTTGCTAATTCTTCTTGAAAACCGCTCTTGCTCCCGAAGGACCACACCAACTACAAACAAAATTAGATTTAGTGGCATAAATTATTGATGGCAGATTACTTATGTGCCAATATATTGTGTTTTTATTGGCAGATTTTCAATGTGCCGCTAATAAGAAAATAGTGACACTTTTCCTATTTTACCACTATTGCATATATCTATCTATGACAAAAATTTTGATACCACATTATAAGTGTCAATTGGATATACAATTTATTCCACTTAATGTGCCATTATTGCCTAAACTGCCATTATAGCAGATTTATAGTAGATTACTTATATGCCTTTATATTATGTTTTTAATGGCATATTTTCAATGTGCCACTATTAGTGGCATTTTCCTATACTTTATTAATGGCAGATTACTTAGATGCCACTGTATTGTGTTTTTAATGGCAGATTTTCAATATTGTAAATAAATTAGTGGCACTTTTCATATACTTTATTACCCTTCCCATTTTTTTTTATATTCCCTCCTAAATCATTTTTCACATTAAAATGCCTTCTCAGTTTCTTTTTAACATTAAAGTATTGTATCCTTACTTCAATCTCTCTCAGCCCTCGCCGACACCGTCCTCAACTAGTAATCGTTATCACCAGACTCGACCACCACTGTCGGATGTCCGATACGCCTCTACTCGAATGTAATCTTATTGGCATTCACTACAACAAAAGTGGTCTTTTAGGACGCTTCTTACCGTCCTAAAATGTTACTTTATGAGACTTTTAATCTAATAGGACCAGTGCCAAAAGTGTCTCATATAAAGGCGTTGTATAAACTTGTAGGACGCTTTTAGGCATCCTAATAAACACCAATACTATGAAACAAAACTTAAGGTCCCATCAAATATTTTATAAAACATAAAATGTGTCCTAACACATTGCTAAATAGGATGCCTTTTGATGTTGTAATATACTATTATGTTTTGAGACACATATTAACGTCCTAAGAAATATATTTATAGGATGAATATATGTTACATTAATAGTTTTATAAGGACTAAGAAAAGGGTCATAAAAGATAAGTGTAGCATATAGTTTTAGGACCAAATTTAATGTCCTTATAAAAAGTCTCATATATAATGAAACACAACATTTTGTTTTATTAAGACAATTACATAACATTGATAGCATCCTAACATATTATATTGTGACAACCGTCAAATTTCAGGTGATTCTCGGTTACTAATTCGGTTCAAAGCTCTAGTTCTCTTTTACTATGTTCATATTGTTCGGGTTCATTTTGTCGTACTTTTAACTTATCGGAACAAATGTCGGAATCAAATCATAAATCCTAACACCAAATAATCAATACAAGAACTTGACTAAGTTCTTATCAGTAACTAAAATGATTCTTGTCCCTAACTAATTATAACGGAAAACTTAAAACGTCAAAAAGCTGGATTTTCATTCCAGCCGGCGGCTGAAATTGCTTAGCCGGCGGCTGAAGCCAGCCGGCGGCTGATTTTAGCCAGCCGACGGCTGAAACGGTCTGTCCAGCTAGATGATGACTCATTTTTGCATGTCACACGATTGGCCAACGATTTTTACTCGAGTGTTGGGCTAATTACTGCCATTACTCTTCCCAAACCAGTCCCTTACACCCCCCTTAACCATTTTTACATCACTTTCACTTTCAAACTCATTTCACACAACACACACACACTTACAAACACTCTCTCTCTAATTTTCTCTCTAGACCAAAGCAAAAACAGAAACTAAACACCTAAAAATCAGTCCATAAACATCATAAATCAAGCATCTAAACCATCAAAATCGTTCTAAGATCAAAGGGTATCAAAGGAAAAGGTTTAAATCGGGTTTCCAAGACGTTTTTGGAGCTAAATCTTGTTCAAACCATCACATCTCTTTTTCCTTCGGTATAACACCTTCTTTTCACTATTTTTATACATATTTTTACTTGCATGTCATATCTATAATCTGAAAATATGTTTTCATAAACTTTCAAAACGTTTTCTTGACTAAAAACGAGTTTTTGTGTTAGATCTATATATTTAACATGTAAATCTAAAAGAAAACTGAGATTTTACTTTGAAAATACATATATTTAATTTATATCAGTTTGCATGTAAAATCTAACCGTTCAATAAGCTTAAGATCGAAGAAACAACAACTTTAAAAACTGGCCGAAGCCTTTTGGCCGGCGGCTGAAGGATTTCAGCCGACGGCTAAAGGTCAGCCGGCGGCTGTCTTCCTCCAGCCGCCGCCAGAATGGTCCTGTTCACTATTTTCGTCGTTTTAAAGGTCGTAAACGTGATTTTAAGCTCAAATAATTTATCACAGATTATAAACATAATAATAAGCTACTGTTTTGACATGTTATGTTGTTGGAAAAGCTTTTTGGATTTGAAACTTATGTATTATTCATTTAAACGTTGTATTGAGCATTTTAAAGCGGGAAAGTGTTTTGAAAATGGACATAATTTTTATAACGCGGAAGCGCTGCCCAATCTTCACCGTAAATAACATTTCAAATTCAGAAACTTAATAACTTCGAGACTTATACACCTTAACTTGGAACTTTGACACTTTTTAGACATAATTGGACTTTTCGGACTATAAAACGTACGCGAACATACAAACCTTATAAACTTTCCGTAATAACCTTTTTGGGACAGAATCTAAGTATACTAAATTGAGACTTAAAAATGTTAAATTGAAACTTAACATAACTCAATAAAACTTATATACAACTTTCCGGTGTTCTAGGTCGTTTGTGATTCCCGACGTGTTCCGCTCTCTTTGTGCTATCCTTATCTCTATCTCCGCAAACCGTGAGTTACAACCCCACTTGTTTTTACTTTTGTACTTTTAAAACATTATTTGGGGGAAACATAAGATTACATGTTTGTAACTTTTAATACTTTTTGCGAACTATTAAACAATTGGAACTTGTTCAAACTTGGTACTTTTACAACTTATTGGAACTGTTCAAACTTGGTATATACAATCAACTATGCGTATTTGTGTTATTGCCTTAGCGGGTTAACTAAACTAGGACACTTGTAACACCCAATCCTTGATGGATATATAAGTCCGTAAGAACTCAATGTAACTTTTAGAACTTTGAACAATTGCCCATTTTGGCTCAGTAACTCTTATACACTATTAGCAACAGCCGTTAGTCATATGAGTATCGATACTTAGGAGGGGTCACTCCTTACTCAGGGTTAGCGTCCCAAGTACATATTACTACCACTCAGATCAAACACACAATCAATTAAATATTTTTGGGCTAGATCAGGACCATACAATCGGTTTAGTGTATACTTACTACTTATATTATGCCAAGTGATTGATACGAGATACCTTTATTTAGTTAAACACATATCCCATACGCATATGCTCACTTTTAGCGCCTGGTTTCCGCTACCACTTTATTTTAGCGCCTGGTTTCCGCTACAACTTTACTATTCAAGTTTTACTTATTTACATTACTCGTGTACGTGCAAACTTTTACTACTTACATATATGTTCAAACGTCTACTCGTTCTGTTACTTATGACGTCAATATATGTTTGCAACTTACTATTTTGGCAACTTGCTATTTCTAGAAACTTTCCATTTTTAGTAACCTTCTATTTTTGGAAACTTTTCCCGAAACTCTAAACTGTAACTCACTCACTACTTTATGTAGTTGACACTTTATCTTATGTTTCAGGAAATTAATGTAAGCGTTCAGGATGCATGGCATAGGAGGGTCGATATGGTCGCGTGAGGCGCTATTTGGGAAAAGACCCTTTATATTTTGGGAATTTGTTTTAGAACAGTTGTACTTGTACTTTAATTAAACTTATGAACTGCCTGGTTGTTGAATCTTGAACAATTTTTGTTTTTAAATCGAAATGACTTGAATCGTTTACATTTGCTTATGACCGTGTAATGATATTCCAGCTCTCACGCCCCGTGTTTCCGCTATAGCGGGGTGTGACAGACTTGGTATCAGAGCACAGGTTGTAGTGAAAACGGTTTTAGAAATTTCTAAAAAGTTTTTGAAACCAAACTACAACCAAGGCTTTTCGGAAAATCATTATGGGTTCAAAACTTTAGTGAATTAATTTTGCGATTGCATGATTATTTTTAACTACGCATGGCCTGATCACCCCTGCCTAGTTCAAAATGACTTATGCAAGGACGAAACGTAATTTCTAAAGACAAACGATTTTGAGTCAAGAAATTCCCGGTCTTACTATTCCCAACCTCACGTGATCGACCCTTACCTGCATTCCTTACTTATTTTCCTTTAGCATGTTCTTGTTCATGTACTTACGAAACTTTTTACGTCGCAGATCCGTCATGTCTCAATCGTCACGTTCGCACTCTCTTTCTCGAGCCGTCTCTCCATTGCACGTACTCTCTGAGGGCCATACGGCCTCCGAGAGTCAGCGTCACCAGACGACTGACCCGACAGAGGGCACGTCAATGACTATCAGTAGCAGTGACGGGTCTAGCCCGAGGACCGTGTTACCTCCTCCTCGGCCGGCACCCGTTACAGCTCCACCTCAGCCCCAAGGGCCCCGCGCTGGAATGACCACGCGTCAGCAACCGGACCCGTTCCGACCTGCACCCCCTCAGTCCTTCGTGGACCCGTACGATCCCGCCATGCGCACTCCGGTCATGGAGCGCTACGCGTGGGAACGTCACTTCATGGAGGAGAGGCGACGTGCCCAGGAGGCCGGAGCCTCCCGACCTATGTTGCCGCCTACACTCCAGCCCCCTCCACCGGCCGCACTTCTTCACCTGCACCGCGAGGTCCGGGCCCTCTCCGAGGAAGCCCAACAACAAGGCCTTTATCTCTTCGAAGTCTCTGACGCTGCACACAAGCTGGCGGAGCAATCAATCCGAACTATCGCATCGGCTCGAGCCACTGCACGCACCGTGCAACGTCTCGTCAGCGTGTGTTTCGTCCTAGGGGCATTGGTAGCAGCTATGATGGCCAAGGTGTTCCTGGAAAGGCGTTACTAGTTCATTTCCTTTATTGTATTGTACGCCGAGCTGTAATTTTCCATGTACACAGTTTCGTGCCATTTCCTTATTTTCTTTCATTGTATTGTACTGTACTTTCCTTATTTCAAGCCATGTACTCAACTCTTTTTATTAATGAATGAAGTTCCATTTGTTATATCTATTGTTACTTATCTTGTGAACCTTGTACTAAGTTGAACCATCATCTTACGTGTGAATCTTTTGATACATGCCGTGCGTGTTCTATCTGTTCTGTTAGCTTACTCATGCGTGATTGTTAGCTTGTTCGTTGAATCATGTTCTTATCATACTCTAATCGTGCGTTCTAAACTGAATCTGTTGTCTGTTGCAGAATCATGGCACCCCGAACCAATG
The DNA here is from genome assembly GCA_910822075.1 of Senecio squalidus. Lineage (NCBI taxonomy): Eukaryota > Viridiplantae > Streptophyta > Magnoliopsida > Asterales > Asteraceae > Senecio > Senecio squalidus. Next base: position 43,552,782 of record CAJVGC010000432.1, read on the forward strand.
CCGCGATCATTGCTGAGCAAGTGGCCGAGCAGTTGCAAGCAGCGATGCCCAATATGATCGCCCAGATCACTGCGGGAATCAATGCTAACGTCAACACCCACCAGCAGCAACAGCAACAGCAACAGCAACAGCAACAGCAGCAGCAACAGCAACAGCAGCAGCAACAGCAGCAGCAACAGCAGCAGCAGCAACAAAACAACCACCAGAACCATCAGCAACCCCCGAACCCACCAGCCTGCACTTACAAGAGCTTCATGGCTTGTAAGCCTAAGGAGTTCCATGGCACGACTGGTGCCGTAGGCTTGGTTTCTTGGTTTGAAAGCATCGAGTCGGTGCTTCACATCAGTGGATGTGCCGAAGCCACTAAGGTACAATACGCCTCCTGCGTATTGCACGGTAAGGCACTGACCTGGTGGAACAACTTGGTCCGTAACAGGGGACGTGAGACCGCTTATGCTCTCACCTGGGAGCAATTCAGGACCCTCTTGATTGAGGAGTACTGCCCTAAAGGGGAAATCAAGAAGCTCGAGGCTGAGCTCTGGGATCATCAGATGGTCGGAAACGACATCGAAGGGTACACTGCCCGATTCCATGAGCTAGCTCGACTGGTCCCAAGGCTAGTGACTCCGGAAGAGAACAAGATCGACCTTTACATCTCAGGTCTTGTTCCCGAAATCAGAGGAATGGTTCTCACAAAGGAACCCCAGACCCTTCAAAGTGCCATCATCCTAGCTCACCGCCTTACGAGCGACCTACTCACCACTCCTGCCTCATCCAAGAAGGAGACGGGTGAGAAAAGGAAGTCGGACCAGACCCCGAGGCGAAGTGACCGGAACAAGAAGAAGAAGACCACCCGCAACCTTGCCATAGCAGCCGTAGCACCGCCACCGCCACCTCCACCAGCTGGAAACCGATACACGGGAACGAACCCCAAGTGCAACAAGTGCAATTTCCACCACCACGGTAACTGCCCCGTGTGTCTGAAGTGCCGGAAGGAAGGGCACTATGCTAGGTACTGCACGGAGAAGTTGGCAGCTCAGGGGCCGAAGCCGGCATGTTATGAGTGCGGAAGTGACCAGCACCTCCGGAACGCTTGCCCCAGACTCCGCAACGCCCAACCTAACCAGGGCGGGCAAGGCCGAGGACGTGCGTTCGCACTCACAGCTGAAGAGGCAAGGCAGGATCCGAACGCGGTGAACGGTACGTTTCCTGTTAACAATCATTATGCATCTGTTCTGTTCGATTCTGGAGCCGAGAGAAGCTTTGTGTCCTTAGAATTTAGACCCCTCATTAATCTAGGATCTAAGATTCTTAAGGATAGCTTCACCATAGAGTACGCTAACGGTCAGGAGTTCGAAGCAAAGGATATAATCATAGGATGTTCCATATGCCTGTCCGATAAAACTTTTCCTATCGATCTAATCCCTATCGAGCTGAAAAGCTTCGATGTCATCGTCGGAATGGATTGGCTCTCTCGTTTCCGAGCCGAGATCGTTTGTTTTGACAAACTCATTCGCATTCCTCTTTCCGACACTGAAACTTTAATCGTTCAAGGAGACAAACCCGGACGTTCACTCCGTCTCGTGTCGTCCATCCAAATGCGTAAGTACCTCGAGAAGGACTACATCGCATTCCTTGCTCACGTTGTTGAACGTAAACCCAAGGAGATCCGTATACAAGATATCCCAGTAGTCAAGGATCACCTCGAAGTCTTTCCTGAAGATTTGCCTGGGTTACCTCCGCATCGACAAGTGGAATTCCGGATAGACCTCATACCTGGTGCAGCACCGGTCGCTAGGACACCGTATCGTCTAGCCCCACCGGAAATGCAAGAGCTGTCTAAACAGCTCCAGGAACTCTTAGACCATGGTCTTATTCGTCCTAGCTCGTCACCCTGGGGAGCCCCTATACTCTTCGTTAAAAAGAAAGACGGATCCTTTCGCATGTGCATCGACTACCGTGAACTGAACAAGCTGACCGTCAAGAACCGATACCCACTCCCGAGGATCGACGATCTTTTCGACCAGTTGCAGGGCGCAACTTACTTCTCGAAAATCGACCTCCGTTCGGGTTATCATCAGGTGAGACCGACGTCCCAAAAACCGCTTTTCGTACTCGTTACGGTCATTACGAATTTCTCGTCATGCCTTTCGGTCTAACCAACGCACCAGCAGTATTCATGGACCTAATGAACCGAGTGTGTAGACCTTACCTGGACAAATTCGTGATCGTGTTCATTGACGACATTCTTATCTACTCGAGAAGCAAGGAGGATCACGCGAAACATTTGAAACTCATCCTAGAACTCCTCCGAGAACAGAAACTGTACGCCAAATTCTCTAAGTGCGAATTCTGGCTTCGTGAAGTACATTTCCTTGGTCATGTGGTCACCCAAGAAGGGATCCATGTGGATCCGGCTAAGATTGAAGCGATCGAGAAGTGGCAAGCGCCGACAACTCCTACGGAAATTCGTCAGTTCCTAGGGTTGGCCGGCTACTATCGAAGGTTCATCGAGAATTTCTCGAAGATCGCTAAGCCACTCACCGAACTCACTCAGAAGGATAAGGATTTTGTTTGGGGTACGAAGCAAGAGGAATCCTTCCGGAAGCTGAAGCACCAACTTTGTCACGCACCAATCCTGTCTCTACCAGAGGGTACGGACAACTTTGTAGTATTCTGCGATGCATCCCATCAAGGGCTTGGGTGCGTCCTTATGCAGAAAGACAAAGTCATCGCCTATGCCTCAAGACAACTCAAGGTTCACGAGCAGAACTACACTACCCACGACTTAGAGCTAGGAGCAGTCGTTTTTGCACTAAAGATCTGGAGGCACTACTTGTATGGGACTAAGTGCACGGTTTTCACGGATCACAAGAGTCTTCAACACATCCTAGACCAGAAGATGCTCAACATGAGGCAAAGGAGATGGATCGAACTGCTGAGTGACTACGATTGCGAGATCAAATACCACCCGGGTAAAGCAAACGTAGTAGCAGACGCCCTGAGTCGGAAGGAAAGGGTGAAACCATCTCGAGTTAGAGCATTAGGTATCCAGATTCAGACTAACCTTCAAACGCAAATCGCCGAGGTTCAGCGAGAAGCGTTGAAGCCTGAGAACCTAAAGATAGAAACCTTACACAATCATGAGCAGGAGTTTGAGCTCAAATCCGACGGGATCCATTACTTCAAGGGCCGAGCATGGATTCCGAAGTCCGAGGATCTTCGAAGGCTAATTCTGGATGAAGGCCACCGTTCCCGATACTCCATCCACCCCGGTTCCGACAAGTTGTACAAGGATCTTAGGGAGTACTATTGGTGGCCGGGCATGAAGAAAGATATCGCCTTGTATGTAGCCAAGTGCCTCACTTGCTCCAAGGTCAAGGCGGAGTATCAGAAACCTTCGGGACTTTTGCAACAACCGGAAATTCCTATGTGGAAATGGGAGCAAATTTCCATGGATTTCATCACCAAGTTACCCCGGACGGCAAAGGGTAACGACACAATTTGGGTAATTGTGGATCGTTTAACTAAGTCTGCTCACTTTTTGCCTATACGAGAGACCCACTCGATGGAGAAGCTCGCACAAATCTACATCAACGAGATCATCTCCCGCCACGGTACGCCCCTCTCAATCATTTCTGACAGAGATAGTCGGTTCACGTCTCGCTTCTGGAACGCACTTCAGAAATCTCTCGGAACGCGACTAGATCTCAGCACAGCTTACCACCCTCAGACCGATGGTCAAAGCGAAAGGACGATCCAAACGCTTGAGGATATGCTTAGAGCATGCGTAGTTGACTTTGGAGGAAGTTGGGACAATCATCTTCCATTAGTCGAGTTTTCGTACAACAACAGCTACCACGCTAGCATTAAGTGTGCCCCGTTCGAAGCCTTATATGGACGTAAATGCCGATCGCCGCTTTGTTGGCTAGAGGCGGGTGATCGACAGCTTACAAGACTCGACATTGTTCAAGATACCATCGACAAGATCACCACCATCAGGGAGCGACTGAAGACGTCCCGTACTCGGCAAAAGAGCTATGCCGATAACCGAAGAAAACCCCTCGAGTTCCAGGTCGGCGATCGGGTACTTCTATCGCCATGGAAAGGGGTAATTCGCTTCGGGAAACGCGGTAAACTCAGCCCGAGGTACACCGGACCGTTTGAAGTCATCGAGCGCATTGGTCCTGTAGCCTATCGGCTCCAACTCCCACCTGTCCTTTCTAATGTTCATAACGTGTTCCATGTTTCCCACTTGAAAAAGTGCCTATCCGATGAGACCATCGTCATCCCGCTCGACGAGGTCAAGATCGACAACAAGCTCAACTTCACCGAGGAACCGCTTGAAGTTGTAGACCGAGAGGTCAAGCAACTCAGACAAAGCCGTGTTCCTATTGTCAAGGTTCGTTGGAACTCCCGACGTGGTCACGAATTCACATGGGAACGTGAAGACCAGATACGTCAAAAGTATCCTCACTTGTTCAAAGATACTTCTACCTGATGAGACGAGTCAAATTTCGGGACGAAATTTCTTTCAACCCGGGGATGATGTGACAACCGTCAAATTTCAGGTGATTCTCGGTTACTAATTCGGTTCAAAGCTCTAGTTCTCTTTTACTATGTTCATATTGTTCGGGTTCATTTTGTCGTACTTTTAACTTATCGGAACAAATGTCGGAATCAAATCATAAATCCTAACACCAAATAATCAATACAAGAACTTGACTAAGTTCTTATCAGTAACTAAAATGATTCTTGTCCCTAACTAATTATAACGGAAAACTTAAAACGTCAAAAAGCTGGATTTTCATTCCAGCCGGCGGCTGAAATTGCTTAGCCGGCGGCTGAAGCCAGCCGGCGGCTGATTTTAGCCAGCCGACGGCTGAAACGGTCTGTCCAGCTAGATGATGACTCATTTTTGCATGTCACACGATTGGCCAACGATTTTTACTCGAGTGTTGGGCTAATTACTGCCATTACTCTTCCCAAACCAGTCCCTTACACCCCCCTTAACCATTTTTACATCACTTTCACTTTCAAACTCATTTCACACAACACACACACACTTACAAACACTCTCTCTCTAATTTTCTCTACCAAAGCAAAAACAGAAACTAAACACCTAAAAATCAGTCCATAAACATCATAAATCAAGCATCTAAACCATCAAAATCGTTCTAAGATCAAAGGGTATCAAAGGAAAAGGTTTAAATCGGGTTTCCAAGACGTTTTTGGAGCTAAATCTTGTTCAAACCATCACATCTCTTTTTCCTTCGGTATAACACCTTCTTTTCACTATTTTTATACATATTTTTACTTGCATGTCATATCTATAATCTGAAAATATGTTTTCATAAACTTTCAAAACGTTTTCTTGACTAAAAACGAGTTTTTGTGTTAGATCTATATATTTAACATGTAAATCTAAAAGAAAACTGAGATTTTACTTTGAAAATACATATATTTAATTTATATCAGTTTGCATGTAAAATCTAACCGTTCAATAAGCTTAAGATCGAAGAAACAACAACTTTAAAAACTGGCCGAAGCCTTTTGGCCGGCGGCTGAAGGATTTCAGCCGACGGCTAAAGGTCAGCGGCTGTCTTCCTCCAGCCGCCGCCAGAATGGTCCTGTTCACTATTTTCGTCGTTTTAAAGGTCGTAAACGTGATTTTAAGCTCAAATAATTTATCACAGATTATAAACATAATAATAAGCTACTGTTTTGACATGTTATGTTGTTGGAAAAGCTTTTTGGATTTGAAACTTATGTATTATTCATTTAAACGTTGTATTGAGCATTTTAAAGCGGGAAAGTGTTTTGAAAATGGACATAATTTTTATAACGCGGAAGCGCTGCCCAATCTTCACCGTAAATAACATTTCAAATTCAGAAACTTAATAACTTCGAGACTTATACACCTTAACTTGGAACTTTGACACTTTTTAGACATAATTGGACTTTTCGGACTATAAAACGTACGCGAACATACAAACCTTATAAACTTTCCGTAATAACCTTTTTGGGACAGAATCTAAGTATACTAAATTGAGACTTAAAAATGTTAAATTGAAACTTAACATAACTCAATAAAATTATATACAACTTTCCGGTGTTCTAGGTCGTTTGTGATTCCCGACGTGTTCCGCTCTCTTTGTGCTATCCTTATCTCTATCTCCGCAAACCGTGAGTTACAACCCCACTTGTTTTTACTTTTGTACTTTTAAAACATTATTTGGGGGAAACATAAGATTACATGTTTGTAACTTTTAATACTTTTTGCGAACTATTAAACAATTGGAACTTGTTCAAACTTGGTACTTTTACAACTTATTGGAACTGTTCAAACTTGGTATATACAATCAACTATGCGTATTTGTGTTATTGCCTTAGCGGGTTAACTAAACTAGGACACTTGTAACACCCAATCCTTGATGGATATATAAGTCCGTAAGAACTCAATGTAACTTTTAGAACTTTGAACAATTGCCCATTTTGGCTCAGTAACTCTTATACACTATTAGCAACAGCCGTTAGTCATATGAGTATCGATACTTAGGAGGGGTCACTCCTTACTCAGGGTTAGCGTCCCAAGTACATATTACTACCACTCAGATCAAACACACAATCAATTAAATATTTTTGGGCTAGATCAGGACCATACAATCGGTTTAGTGTATACTTACTACTTATATTATGCCAAGTGATTGATACGAGATACCTTTATTTAGTTAAACACATATCCCATACGCATATGCTCACTTTTAGCGCCTGGTTTCCGCTACCACTTTATTTTAGCGCCTGGTTTCCGCTACAACTTTACTATTCAAGTTTTACTTATTTACACTACTCGTGTACGTGCAAACTTTTACTACTTACATATATGTTCAAACGTCTACTCGTTCTGTTACTTATGACGTCAATATATGTTTGCAACTTACTATTTTGGCAACTTGCTATTTCTAGAAACTTTCCATTTTTAGTAACCTTCTATTTTTGGAAACTTTTCCCGAAACTCTAAACTGTAACTCACTCACTACTTTATGTAGTTGACACTTTATCTTATGTTTCAGGAAATTAATGTAAGCGTTCAGGATGCATGGCATAGGAGGGTCGATATGGTCGCGTGAGGCGCTATTTGGGAAAAGACCCTTTATATTTTGGGAATTTGTTTTAGAACAGTTGTACTTGTACTTTAATTAAACTTATGAACTGCCTGGTTGTTGAATCTTGAACAATTTTTGTTTTTAAATCGAAATGACTTGAATCGTTTACATTTGCTTATGACCGTGTAATGATATTCCAGCTCTCACGCCCCGTGTTTCCGCTATAGTGTCACACCCCGCTAAAGCGGAAACACGGAAGTGTGAAGAGCAAAGAATCATTTCACGAGTTATACCAAAAGTCAACGGTTCAAGTCATATATATTGAGATTAAAAGGTAATCATGTTCGAAAAATACAACCAAGATTCGTAAGTATAGAAAGACAAATACATAATAAAGTATTTTTAATAAAGTTCCCAAGTATCCAAGGTCTTTTCCCGTATTACTCTTCACATAACTAGCTTGACCCGCCTGAGCAATGCGCTTCATAACTTATGCTTAATTCCTGAAACATGAGATAAAGTGTCAACTACGAAAACGTAGTGAGTGAGTTACAGTTTATGAATTGAAGAAAAGTTCCATGTAAAAGTTTATAAAAGTCCGAAACGAATTCAAGGTTTTATAAAGGTTTGAGAGTCGTTCGGGATCAAAGAGTTTCAAGATAAGATCAAGTACTTAATATTCAAGAATAAATTAATTTCAAATGAGTTTAAGTACGATCGAGGTGTAAGTAAAGTATATAAAAGTAGAAATTTCCAAAAAGGAAGATTAGCGGAGAAAAGTCGCTTAAAAAGTTTATATACTTGTAAAGTTTAAGTAACGGGCGAATTGTGCCCTAACTTGTAAAGACTAAATAGAACCACATTAGTCATATAGTAAAGCGGATAAAATCGCTAAAAGTTTATAAGTTTATAAAGACTAAATAGAATTTAATTTAGTCAAGTATGAGAAGCGGATAACAGTCGCTTAAAATGTAAAAGTTTATGCGTAAGTAACTAGATTTCTTGTATCAACCACTTGGCATCTATAACTAAGTGTTCACACTAAACCGATTATCAACCGAGCGGCCCCAACTTCCCGCCTCTCAAACGGAAAGTTAAAAGAGAGAAATTCAGTAATATGTACTTAGACTGCCATCTAAGCAAGGAACGGTTATTTCCTAAGTATCGATACCCATAATTACTATACGGCTTAAGTAGCTAATAGTGTGTAAGAGGGAGACTAAAAACATGGGTGGGCACTATGAAAGCTTATCATTTTAAAAGAGAGAGATTCACATCACTTAGAAACGTGTTATAGTTCCATCAAGGGTCGGTTACGCATACAAGTATCAATAAATAGTTGAGATAAAGAGATAAACAACAATTATACATAGAGAAAGAGATGTTTTACGCATAAGAAATTAAGTAGACGTTTCAGTGTCAAGTTTTGATAAAGTCAAAGTCAAAGTTTGATAAAGTCAAAGTTTGATAAGTCAAAAGTCAAAGTTGTTTCACAAGTCAAAATAGCCATATAAGTTTACAAAAGGTTGGATCTCATGTTTCCCCCAAAAAGAGTACTTAAAATGTAAGATTAGAGAGGGGTGTAACTCACGGGTTGCGAAGATAAGAGCTTGGAAGAATGGTCGGAAATAAGAGCCGGGAATCACCGAATGCCTAAGGATACCAAGATTTATTCATGTGTTATTATTATATTAAGTTATTAAACCTAATATATAATGGATGAAATTCGTGTTATATTATGTAACATAGGTAAGTTTTTAGTCAAACTTTAAGCGTAAAAGTCCATTTTGCCTAATATTGACCGAAACGGTTAACGTTTTGTTTTTAATCAAAAAGTCCAAAGTTGATGTTATTGTTGTTATGTTAAATATGTTTTGCTTGCCAAAGTGTTTTATATTTTCTAACGAAATTTGGACAGCGCTTCCGCGCCCAAAATCTATGTCCAAAAATATTCACCACTTTCCCGCTTACAAAGCACATATATAAACATAACGTTTTCAAACATGTTTATTTTAGTCAATTAAGTCCAATACAAGTCACCAATATGTTCATTTTTACAAAACTCAGTCCTACATGTCAAGTCTCAAAAGTCAGAACGCGTAACCAAGTTTTTAAACGGTCAAAACAACAATTTTCGGGAAGGACAGCAGGTCGGTGCTAAGCACCTATGCAGGGGTGCGCAGCACCTCCCCTGCTGTCTTCCCATTTTCGAGTTTTTCTTGCTAAAATCGTTTATGTAAGTGATAGATCTTGACATGCAATCGGTATAAACCTTATTAATCATCATTATAACAGTTTATAAACAACTTTTATCCATAAAAACAAAGATCTAACCATCATTTATTAAAATCCCGTTTTTGTATAAAAATGGTTATAAAAGTTCATCAAAACTTGTTTTTATGGTTTTGATCATACATGCAATGATTTAGATTCATAATATAAGTAAAAAGGAAGATTTCTACCGGATGAAAATGCTTGGATGATGTTTTGGAAGGATTTGAGCTTCAAAAATGGTAGAAAAGCTTGAAACCGAAATTACTTTGCTCCTCCTTGATTGCTTTGATGATAAACGTTTTTAGATGGGGATTTTTGAAGGTTAAATGGCTGCAACTTTCTGGTTTTTGAGAGAGTTTTAGAGGAGTTAGAGAGAGGATGGAGGAAAAATAAGTGTGTGTGTGTGTTTTTGATTTATAAAAATGAAAATGAAAATAATTGTAAGGGAAATGATTATAAAAGGTCTTGGGATAGTGGGAAATACTGAAATCAAGTCAGAACCCGGGTTGGTAGTTGATGGGAAGTTGTGTAAATCGAGATAAGGACTAAAAATGTAAAGTTTTTGAAAATTTGAAACAGGTGCTGCGCACCTAAAGGATAGGTGCTGCGCACCGGGCTAAAATTCAGCATTTATCTGATTTTTAGTTTTTGCGTTATTGCTTCGTTGGACCTTTTTGTTAATTGAAAGTTCTTAAGTATGATTAGTTATGAACTTAGGAAAGTTTAGGTGTTTTTCTTGGTATTAGGACTTATATAATTTGATTCCGGGTGTGATTCCGACACTTGTTCCGATAAAGAATAGATTCAAAAGTTACGAACCAAAGTAGAGCGAACGAGACAAAGAAGTAACTAACGTTTCGAATTGATATCACAACAGAATAAGTACCTGAATTTTTGACGGTTGTCACATTCTCCCCGGGTTGAAAGAAATTTCGTCCCGAAATTTAGTGCGTCTTATCAGGTAGAAGAGTTCTCGAATAGATGCGGGTATTTCTGACGGAATTGGTCTTCACGTCTCCATGTGAGATCGGGACCACGTCGAGAATCTCCACTGAGACTTGATGATAGATGAAAGACTCGCCTGGGCTGTTTGACCTTCCTGTCAACAAACTTAGGCGGTTCATCAAAGAGTTTGAGCTCGGCATTGATTTTGACCTTGTCGAGGGGGTTGACTATGGTCTCATCAGATAGGTGCCTCTCGAGGGTGAGACATGGAAACATGTATGCATTAACGTTCGAAAGAATCAGGTGGATCTGAAGGCGATGAGCGATCGGACTAACACGTCCTAAGACTTAGTTTGGACTGGCGTACCTAGGGCTCAGTCAGCCGCGTCTCCAGAAGCAGGCTATCCCTTCCCATGGCGATACCTTGGGAGGTACTCTATTGCCATCTTGGGACTCGGGGGTTTCCTTCTGGTTGGTTACGTAGCTTATCTGACCGGTACAGGAAGCTTCCAGTCTTCCACGGATGAAAGAAGGCGTCGGACCTTGCAAGTCGTCAATCGTTAGCTTCTAGCCAACAGAGTGGTGACCGACACTTGCGTCCAAATAGGTATCGAAGGGTTCGCCCTTGGTGCTGGCACGGAGGTTGTGGTCATAGGTGAACTCAGGAGTGGTGAGTATTCGGGTCCCTATGAAGGTAACTACACGTGCTCTCAGCATTTTATCAAGCGTTTGGGTCGTCCTTCTGACCATCGGTCAGAGGGCGGTATGCGGTGATGAGGTCTAGTCGTGTCCCTAGCGATTCTCTGGAGGGCATCCCAAAGAGGACGGGGCGCAAATCGACTATCCTTATCGGCGGTGATGAGGAGAAGGGTTTTGATATTTCGTCTTGACTTCGGGGTGAGTGAGGCACTTGGTTATGTGCAAGGCGATATCCTTTTCCGTGCCTGGCCACCTTCAATATTCACGGGAATCCTCGTATAACACGTCGGATTCCGGGTGGATGGAACATCGAGATCGGTGGCCCGCGTCAAAAGGAGTTTACGAAGATTCTCGGATTCTGGATTTCATGCTCAGTCATTGACGCAGTGGGTTACGCCTAGTCTGAGTCCGAATTCCTTCATGGTTGATAACATGATCAGGGAAAGGTATTTCTCGGAGCCCAAATATACGCCTTGAGAATTCGGCGTACGATTTCCAACTTCTGGGGAGTCCTTAGAATGAGCTTAAGGTGTTTCACGTGATTTTCCTTGTTCCTGGAGTATATGAGGAAGTCGTTTATGAATTGTCCAGGTATGGCCTACACACTCTGTTCATTAGATTCATGAATACTGTTGGTGTGTTGACTAGGCCAAATGGCATGACGGAAGTTCGTAATGTCCGTATCGAGTTCGACTGCGGCCTTAGAAATGCCGGTTTTACTGACACGAACCTGATGATAATCTTGGCGGAGGTCTACCTTTGAGATGCAAGTTGCCTCCAGCAACTTATTCGAATAGGTCGTCGATCCTCGGGGGTGATTATCAGTTCTCGTCGGTCAGCTCGTTAGGTTCACTATGATGGGTGTACAGGCGGAGGAATTCGTCTTTCTTTTTGATAGGGGAAACTCGAGGCTCGCCAGGGGGCGAACTTGAGCGAACAGAGTCATGGTTTAGGGGTTCTTGCAGTTGCTTGGCAGCTTTTGCATTTTGAGTGGTGCCAGACGACATGGTGTCATGGCTACCGGTGTTATGCCAGGAACGAGGTCTATACGAGATTTCGACTTGTCATTGCGGCGGTAGCCCAGGAAAATCCTCAGGAAAGACTCTGGGTGGTCCTTGACTACGAGAATGTCTTGGACTCGGCTTTCCTTAGGTTTACCTCTGGTGACATGGGCGAAGGGTGCGTCGTAGTCCTTCTCGAGGTACTTGCACATTCCCAAGGAAGACATGATGCGAAGTCGTCGTCCAGGTTCACCCCTTTTTGGACGACGAGAGTTTGACTCCCTGAAGAAGGGGGGGGGGATACAGATGAGTTTGCCGAAACAGACGGTCTCGGTTCGAAAATAAAATAGCTGGTGCAATTGGATGATAGTATCAAAGCTTTCCAGTTCGATAGGAATTAGCTTGATGGGGAAAATTTTGTCGGGTAAGCATGGTGAACATCCTAAGATTGTATTCATGGCTTCGAGTTCTTGACCGTTTGGCATATTCGATGGTGAGCTACCCTTAAGAACTTTAGATCCTAGGTAAGGGAGGGGTCTAAATTCTAAGGAGACAAGGCTTCTTTCAGCTCCTGTATCGAATAGCACGGAAAGTTGATGGGGAAACGTACACGTAACGGTACTGGGGTTCGGACGTGCTTCCTTGGCTGTGATTTCGAGAGTATAGAAAGCTTTTGTGGTATTCGCTATGGGGCAAATCCCACGGATGTGTTGGTTGCTTGTTATTGTTTCTCCTTGTGGGCTAATGATGAATATTCCTTTTCTCATCTCCCCCTTCGCTGGATGCGGTTTGGAGGGAAAGGGAGGTTGTTGGTTTCCAAGGTTTTCGTCATCATCCTGTTGGGTTGATACAGGAGGGAGAAGGGTTTCACTGTTTCTAAGGGGTTCACCTTCTTCTTGCTCGATGGTGGTTGGGAAGAAGGGAAGGTTATGGTCAGGGTTGTACTTTGGGTAGTCGACGTTGGGGTTGTCGTCCCCGAAAATTCCGTTGTTGATCCCATCGATGGTCTGGGCGACCGTGCTTGGGAGTGCCGCCTTGAACTGCGCAGTTATCTGCTCAGCCATAAGGTCAACGCGGCCTCTCTTGGGGGTTCCACAATGGAAAGGAGTAATAAGTTTAGGGCGTATGAATAGGAAATTGCGATAAGAATTTAACTCAGGGGTTAATAGTGACCGATACACAGGAGTAATATATTCGGATAGTTGGTACATGCATGGTGACGATCTCAAGTGATAACAATAGAATGGTCCAGCGACGACGTCAGGGTTCACACGAGAATGGCGAGTATAGACGATAGAGGTAGAGAATTTCTATCAATAATAGTACTAAGGAGTCGATAACATAGTTCGGAATAAGAAAGAGAGAGTACGAGTATGATACAAGGAAACAATGATAAGAACGGCCTTGGGTTGTGTTCAGGGGAATGTTACAACTCAAGCCTTTGGTACAAATACCAAGGAAATCCGATTGATGATGCCTTCCTGGAAACATCTTAGCGGCAATGACCGCCAATAGAGTCCCCATGATTAAACACGTCCCAACGAGACGCTGCACAGTTCGTGTCGTGGCTCGGGTCGAGGCGATGATTCGCAACTACTGCTCGGACAACTGATGCGCAACTCCGGTGACTTCGCTGTTGAGGAGCCCTTGTTACTGGGTCTCCTTGCGAGTCCCCGAACCTCTCGGTGGAAGTGGAAGAATGCGGCCGGCGAGGGAGGCTGAATGGAAGGTGGAATCATAGGTCGGGAGAATCTGGCCTCCTTGGCACGTCGTCTCTCCTCTAGGAACTGGCATTCCCAGTGGTACCAATCCATGGTCGGTATATGGAGAGGAGTGGGTTGAGACGGATAGGACTGTTATCCGGTAATCCGATCAGACAGACGGCCAGGGTGGATGACTGTATACGCGCGGTCAACCTAGGGTGAGGGCCCTTAGGACGGTGGCGGTGTTGTAGCGGCGCTGGTGGAGGGGGTGGTAGTGCAGTCCTCGGACTGGATCCCCTACTGCTGCTGCTCGCCTTCGACGTATCCTCCGTCGGGTCGGTCGTCTGGTGACGTTGACTCTCGGAGGCCGTGTGGCCCTATGAATCGCGCAATGAGGAAACGGCTCGGGAGGGAATCGTGACTGAGATCGAAAAAGTGATCGCGAACGGGAGTACTGAGACGTGACGAATCTGCGAACATCGAGTTACACAAGTACGGGGGAAACTAGAAAATAGGAAACACATAAGTAAATTTGCATGCACGGGTCAGTTATGTGAGAATCGGGAATTGATAAGACCGGGAATTTTTGACCCAAAACCGTTAACGATAGCAATTCCTTTTCCGTTCTTGCGTAATTCATTTTGAACTACGGGTGGTTGATCAAGTCACGCATAGTTGAAAAAGATAATCATGCAATTGCGGAAAATAATATACTAAAGTTTGAACCCGAAAAATGATTTTCTGAAAAGCCTTGTTATAGTTTTGGTTTCGAAAACTTTTTGGAAAATTTTTAAAACCGTTTTCACTATAACCCGTGCTCTGATACCAAGTCTGTCACACCCCGCTAAAGCGGAAACACGGAAGTGTGAAGAGCAAAGAATCATCACGAGTTATACCAAAAGTCAACGGTTCAAGTCATATATATTGAGATTAAAAGGTAATCATGTTCGAAAAATACAACCAAGATTCGTAAGTATAGAAAGACAAATACATAATAAAGTATTTTTAATAAAGTTCCCAAGTATCCAAGGTCTTTTCCCGTATTACTCTTCACATAACTAGCTTGACCCGCCTGAGCAATGCGCTTCATAACTTATGCTTAATTCCTGAAACATGAGATAAAGTGTCAACTACGAAAACGTAGTGAGTGAGTTACAGTTTATGAATTGAAGAAAAGTTCCATGTAAAAGTTTATAAAAGTCCGAAACGAATTCAAGGTTTTATAAAGGTTTGAGAGTCGTTCGGGATCAAAGAGTTTCAAGATAAGATCAAGTACTTAATATTCAAGAATAAATTAATTTCAAATGAGTTTAAGTACGATCGAGGTGTAAGTAAAGTATATAAAAGTAGAAATTTCCAAAAAGGAAGATTAGCGGAGAAAAGCGCTTAAAAAGTTTATATACTTGTAAAGTTTAAGTAACGGGCGAATTGTGCCCTAACTTGTAAAGACTAAATAGAACCACATTAGTCATATAGTAAAGCGGATAAAATCGCTAAAAGTTTATAAGTTTATAAAGACTAAATAGAATTTAATTTAGTCAAGTATGAGAAGCGGATAACAGTCGCTTAAAATGTAAAAGTTTATGCGTAAGTAACTAATAGATTTCTTGTATCAACCACTTGGCATCTATAACTAAGTGTTCACACTAAACCGATTATCAACCGAGCGGCCCCAACTTCCCGCCTCTCAAACGGAAAGTTAAAAGAGAGAAATTCAGTAATATGTACTTAGACTGCCATCTAAGCAAGGAACGGTTATTTCCTAAGTATCGATACCCATAATTACTATACGGCTTAAGTAGCTAATAGTGTGTAAGAGGGAGACTAAAAACATGGGTGGGCACTATGAAAGCTTATCATTTTAAAAGAGAGAGATTCACATCACTTAGAAACGTGTTATAGTTCCATCAAGGGTCGGTTACGCATACAAGTATCAATAAATAGTTGAGATAAAGAGATAAACAACAATTATACATAGAGAAAGAGATGTTTTACGCATAAGAAATTAAGTAGACGTTTCAGTGTCAAGTTTTGATAAAGTCAAAGTCAAAGTTTGATAAAGTCAAAGTTTGATAAGTCAAAAGTCAAAGTTGTTTCACAAGTTTAAAAGTCAAAATAGCCATATAAGTTTACAAAAGGTTGGATCTCATGTTTCCCCCAAAAAGAGTACTTAAAATGTAAGATTAGAGAGGGGTGTAACTCACGGGTTGCGAAGATAAGAGCTTGGAAGAATGGTCGGAAATAAGAGCCGGGAATCACCGAATGCCTAAGGATACCAAGATTTATTCATGTGTTATTATTATATTAAGTTATTAAACCTAATATATAATGGATGAAATTCGTGTTATATTATGTAACATAGGTAAGTTTTTAGTCAAACTTTAAAGCGTAAAAGTCCATTTTGCCTAATATTGACCGAAACGGTTAACGTTTTGTTTTTAATCAAAAAGTCCAAAGTTGATGTTATTGTTGTTATGTTAAATATGTTTTGCTTGCCAAAGTGTTTTATATTTTCTAACGAAATTTGGACAGCGCTTCCGCGCCCAAAATCTATGTCCAAAAATATTCACCACTTTCCCGCTTACAAAGCACATATATAAACATAACGTTTTCAAACATGTTTATTTTAGTCAATTAAGTCCAATACAAGTCACCAATATGTTCATTTTTACAAAACTCAGTCCTACATGTCAAGTCTCAAAAGTCAGAACGCGTAACCAAGTTTTTAAACGGTCAAAACAACAATTTTCGGGAAGGACAGCAGGTCGGTGCTAAGCACCTATGCAGGGGTGCGCAGCACCTCCCCTGCTGTCTTCCCATTTTCGAGTTTTTCTTGCTAAAATCGTTTATGTAAGTGATAGATCTTGACATGCAATCGGTATAAACCTTATTAATCATCATTATAACAGTTTATAAACAACTTTTATCCATAAAAACAAAGATCTAACCATCATTTATTAAAATCCCGTTTTTGTATAAAAATGGTTATAAAAGTTCATCAAAACTTGTTTTTATGGTTTTGATCATACATGCAATGATTTAGATTCATAATATAAGTAAAAAGGAAGATTTCTACCGGATGAAAATGCTTGGATGATGTTTTGGAAGGATTTAGAGCTCCAAAAGTGGTAGAAAAGCTTGAAACCGAAATTACTTTGCTCCTCCTTGATTGCTTTGATGATAAACGTTTTTAGATGGGGATTTTTGAAGGTTAAATGGCTGCAACTTTCTGGTTTTTGAGAGAGTTTTAGAGGAGTTAGAGAGAGGATGGAGGAAAAATAAGTGTGTGTGTGTGTGTGTTTTTGATTTATAAAAATGAAAATGAAAATAATTGTAAGGGAAATGATTATAAAAGGTCTTGGGATAGTGGGAAATACTGAAATCAAGTCAGAACCCGGGTTGGTAGTTGATGGGAAGTTGTGTAAATCGAGATAAGGACTAAAAATGTAAAGTTTTTGAAAATTTGAAACAGGTGCTGCGCACCTAAAGGATAGGTGCTGCGCACCGGGCTAAATTCAGCATTTATCTGATTTTTAGTTTTTGCGTTATTGCTTCGTTGGACCTTTTTGTTAATTGAAAGTTCTTAAGTATGATTAGTTATGAACTTAGGAAAGTTCAATAGGTGTTTTCTTGGTATTAGGACTTATATAATTTGATTCCGGGTGTGATTCCGACACTTGTTCCGATAAAGTATAGATTCAAAAGTTACGAACCAAAGTAGAGCGAACGAGACAAAGAAGTAACTAACGTTTCGAATTGATATCACAACAGAATAAGTACCTGAATTTTTGACGGTTGTCACATATAGCGGGGTGTGACATATATTATAGGACACTTCTTTTGTTGTAAAACATTTCTCTACATTCCTTTTAGGACGATTAAAAGCGTCCTAAGAATTGTCCCAAATTGAACACAAACCTAAATTATTAATAATTTCGATATATAATGTTCACAAACCATGTCTCCGAATCTTATTCAGTAGATTAGAGGCATGAAATTCCAATTTTAAACAAGTCACTTTCATACAAAAGTTCTTAACATGATTAAGTCATAAAACAAACTTAATAAGGTCTCATAACATAAACCGTAATAAGGTCTTATAACATAAATCATAATAAGGTCTTAGAAGAGTTACAAGGTAATTTAAAACTGATAAAAAAAAAACAAATGAGACGTCAATAAGCCACATGCATCATTCTAAGGCACCAAGGTAATTCCAAAATAATAAGAAACAAACTAGTTGTTGCTTTCATCATGCATCCATAGGTGCCACCTAGAAATGGAAAATTTATATATAAGTATAAAATTCCATGTTTAATAAACCTTGCTGTAACAATACACATATCACAAGTTTAAAAGGAATGACATACTGATATGAAAGGGCAAGGCCACACAACAGTTGCACCAACAACGTCTTCAACTGTGACAATGAATCCATACGGTCTCACCAAGCGTTCATTCAGATTTCGTTAGTAAACTTCAAATATCCTCGCTGCATTCAGATTTCACAGATTAACTCTATTTTTGTAACAAAATAAATCTACTCTTTCAATAATTACTTACAACGGTATATCATTAATTTGTTTTCGTCTAAAATCAAAATATAGCTAAGAAGAGAGTAAAATAAGAAGTAAACCTTGAATGATTCTATATGTTTCCAATGCATTAGAACCAATGGGGTTGCACCATCACTCAACACTTTTCCAAATAAATTTTGCAGTTAATGCCACACTTGCAGCCACATTGACTGGATAAGAAAACCTAAATACCAGATGATTACTCTCATAAAACAGCATAGATAAATGACTCACTTACAATGTAATGCTACGCGAGCCATAAATTTGTTTTCCGATAAGCTCACCTAGATTCAGATCCACCGTTACCTATTAAAAGTGTTTTGTGATTTTCATCTATAAGCTTGTTCATATGAGCTGATCCTGTAACGTATGAATGATTGCAATTCAAGACATTTTTTTATCAACAGATTGTTAATTCTTTCTTAAAAGTAGAGAGAATGATGAACCGAAAGGTTGAAACTGTTAGAAAGTGTCCACTTAATAGTTAGTATATTTGAATAATTCTGCATGAACCTACTATGGGGTTCCTAGTCATGTGGATATTTCCTAGTCTTATGTTAGTTCCTAATATCTTGGTTAGTTAGTTAGTATCCGTTTTATGTTTCCTCTATTTAAAGAGAATGATGTACTGGTTTATTCATCAACAATAATAATCACTTAATTCTCCATCTTGTTATCTGTCTCTCATACCCAACATTGTGGTATCAGAGCAAAGGCAACGGCTCATAAACTCTATCTCTCACTCATAACCCTAATCATCATGACAACCACTGCTTCTGCTTCGGTGCAACCCCTAATACCTATATTCAATGGAGAAGGATATGACTACTGGTGAATCAGAATCAAAACCATACTCAGATCACAAGACCTCTGGGAATTTATTGAAACTGGGTACAATAGCCAAGATGAAGATTCAGTAAGGCTAAAGGAAAACACAAAGAAATACGCCAAAACCCTAGCTATTTTGCAACAAGCTGTGCATGATAGTATATTCTCGCGAATTGCTAATGCACAAACTGCAAAAGAAGCCTGGACCCTCCTGCAAACTGAATTCCAGGGTGATAGCAAGGTGATGACGGTAAGATTACAGGGATTACGAAGAGACTTTGAAAACTTAAACATGAAGGATGAAGAAAGTGTAGCTGACTATCTCTCTAGAGCAATGAAGATAGTGAATCAGCAAAGGTCATGTGGAGAAGTTCTAACAGACCGAACAGTTGTTGAAAAAATATTAAGGAGTCTTCCCCCTAAATGGGATCATGTAGTAGCAGCCATAGAAGAAGCCATAGATCTCACCACTCTCACCTTTGATCAACTCATGGGGTCTCTACAATCCCATGAACCTCGGATCAATAGGCAAGTTGACAAACAGGAAGCTGATAAAGCGTTCTACACAAGAGGGGATGACAATTTTAGGGGTAGAGGAAGAGCGTTCTCTCGTGGCAGGTTTAGAGGACGAGGAAGATCAAACAGAGGCAGAAGCTCTATACAATGTTTGAATTGCAATAAGTATGGACATGTCCAAGCTGACTGTTGGTATAATGAACAAGCAAATGCAGCAGTAGAAAATGAAGAGGAAGTGGATGATTGGAAGCTATTCATGGCAAATGCAACTGAACCTGAAAAACCAATCATACCACCCACTCATGTCTGGTTTATAGACAGTGGGTGTTCTAACCATATGACAAGCAATAAGACCTCTTTCAGCAAATTGGATGAAACGAAGCAAAGGACTGTCCACATGGGAAATGGAAAAGGAATAAAAGTTGCTGGTAAAGGCTCCATAGACATCCCTATCCAATCTGGCAAAACAAAAACCATTGATGATGTCCAGTTTGTACCTGATCTTGGGTATAACTTGTTGAGTGTTGGACAAATAATGAGAAAGGGACACTACTTATTATTTGATGACGAGATGTGCACAATTACTAAGAAGAAAACCAACACAATTGTATGTAAGGTAAAAATGACTTCTAACAATGTGTTTCCTATTCATCTTGGGCAGGATCAAGAGCTGAGTCTATCTGTCTCTGAAAACGATGAGAGCATACTATGGCACTTAAGGTATGGACACTTGCACACAAGGGGTCTACAGCTCTTGCATAACAAAGAAATGGTGAAAGGATTGCCCAAGATAGAGAACCTACCCATCTGTGAAGGGTGCATATATGGCAAACAAGCTCGAAGGTCATTCCCAGATTCTTCTTGGAGAACTAGCAGGCCTTTGGAGTTAGTTCATGCTGACTTAGTAGGTCCTATGGAAACTGAATCACTGGGAGGTAACAAGTACTTTCTTTTATTCACAGATGATTTTACACGCATGAGTTGGATCTATTTCTTGGTTGCTAAATCAGAAAGTTTTGAGAATTTCAAGAAATTCAAGGCCAGGACTGAAAAAGAAGTCGAACACAATATCAACACCCTACGAACTGGTAGAGGGGGAGAATTCTGTTCAAAGAAATTCAACGAGTTCTGTGATGAACATGGAATCAAGAAGGAGCTCACTGCACCACATACGCCTCAGCAGAATGGGGTAGCTGAACGTAAAAATAGGACCGTGATGGAAATGGCACGAAGCATGATGAAAGCTAAATGCTTAGGAGATGAGTATTGGGGTGAAGGAACAGCCACTGCTGTGTACTTACTGAATTTGTCCCCAACTAAAGCTGTTCAAGGAGTCACACCATTTGAAGCCTGGTACAACAAGAAACCTGTTGTTAATCACTTGAAAGTGTTTGGCTGCATCGCCTATGCTCTTACTCCTGCTGTCAACAGAAAGAAATTAGATCAAAAGTCTATTAAATGTATTTTTATTGGTTATTGTCTTAACTCTAAAGCATACAGACTCTACAGGTTGGACACAAAGAAAGTCATCATCAGCCATGATGTTGTGTTTGATGAGAACGCAAAGTGGAATCAAATAGAAGAAAAAGCTCCTGATCTTCAGTCTTTTCCCAGACTTGAACTTATGCAAGATGATAGTCCTTCTACAAACAACAACATGACTGACAATGACATGAACGATATGCCGGTGAATTCTCCCCTAATCCACTCTCCTTCTTCAAGTGAAACTTCAGGTGGTATTGCTAGTGATTCAAGTGAAAGTGAACCCAGTGTAGGTCCGAGAAGGTATAGATCCTTGAACGATGTCTATGCTAGAGCTCAACCAAGTCAAACTCCAGATTACACCACGTGCCAGTTCCTCCTCTCATCTATTGAACCCATGTCCTATCATGAAGCATTGCAAATTGATGAATGGAAGAAAAGTATGCAAGCGGAAATTCAGGCCTTAACTAAGCATCAAACGTTTTCTGAACTAATGCACCTTCCACCAGGAAAGAAAGCAATTGGTCTAAAGTGGCTGTTTAAAATCAAACTTGGCTCAAATGGAAGGATTGTGAAGCTAAAGTCCACACTAGTAGCTAAGGGATATACTCAAGAGTATGGTGTGGATTTTGAAGAGACTTTCGCCCCAGTTGCCAGATTTGAAACGATCCGTTTGGTTCTCTCCCTAGCAGCTCAATCAGGTTGGATGTTATTTCAATTTGATGTTAAATCCGCATTTCTTAATGGTGCTATTCAGGAAGAGGTCTATGTTATTCAGCCCCCAGGCTTCGAGATTGAGGGGAAGGAAGATCAAGTATATAGGCTCAACAAAGCCCTATATGGACTTAAACAATCTCCCAAAGCCTGGTATGCTTGTATTGATCATTATCTCTCAAGTAAAGGTTACAATAGAAGTCAAAGTGAACCAACACTATATGTCAAGTTTTCTGGAAGTGACAAGATCATAATCTGCCTATATGTGGATGATATTGTCTATACAAGCTCATCTACTAACTTAATCCAAGAATTCAAGAAGCACATGACTACTGAATTTGAAATGACAGACATGGGGAGTCTACAATACTTTCTAGGCTTGGAGATTACTCAGAAAAGTGATGGGGTGTTTGTGTGCCAACATCGTTACGCTAAGAATTTGTTGGATAGATTTGGAATGGGAGATTGCAAACCCGTGGTTCTGCCAATGAGTCCAAATGAAAAATTGAGTTGTGAAGATGAAGAAGACAAGACTGATGCTACATCATACAGAGGTCTAGTAGGTGGATTAATCTACCTAACACATACTAGACCTGACATTCTTTATTCTGTAAGTCTTCTCTCCAGGTTTATGAGCTCTCCATCCATGAAACATATGTGTGCAGCAAAACGGGTTTTAAGGTATATTGCTGGGTCTAGTAAATGTGGAATGTGGTATGAGAAAGGAAACAAGGTGGTCCTACAAGGTTTTACTGATAGTGACTGGGGAAGCACCTTTGAAGACTGTAAAAGCATATCTGCCAATGTGTTCACCATACGGTCAAGTGCAATCACATGGAGCTCAAAGAAGCAAGCCATAGTAACCTTGTCTACTACCGAAGCTGAGTACATCTCAGCTAGCAATGCAGCGTGTCAACTCATCTGGTTAAGGAAGTTACTACAAGACGTTGATTACAACCAAGATAAGGCAACACCTTTATTCTGTGATAACAAATCCACTATCTGCTTAACAAAGAATCATGGGCAACACGGCAGAAGCAAACATATCAACATCAAGTATCACCACATCCGTGAACTAGTTGAACAAGGAATCATCAAAGTTGAGTATTGTGCTACTGGAGATCAACTAGCTGACATCCTCACTAAGGCACTACCATTGAAGCAGTTCCAGTACTTACGATCGAAGTTGGGAGTTTGTTCATTGCAAAATTAAGGGGAAGTGTTAGAAAGTGTCCACTTAATAGTTAGTATATTTGAATAATTCTGCATGAACCTACTATGGGGTTCCTAGTCATGTGGATATTTCCTAGTCTTATGTTAGTTCCTAATATCTTGGTTAGTTAGTTAGTATCTGTTTTATGTTTCCTCTATTTAAAGATAATGATGTACTGGTTTATTCATCAACAATAATAATCACTTAATTCTCCATCTTGTTATCTGTCTCTCATACCCAACAGAAACATACCTTAGCTATGTTCTCGATTTTATCGAACTAGGAGATTATATGCCTCAATGTCATGGATTGATACCAAAGCTGATGCAACAGTTAGTTACGAGCACCAATAACCTTTTTCACGTTACCTAAATTAAATTTAACTTTGAAGTTGACACATACCGGATCCTTTGTTTTGATAAGTGTACTGACTCTTTTTCTAATGACCAAACCCTATATTAAAGCTACTCCTAAAGAAAATACACCAACTCGAATTATAAAAGTTAAAAAACGTCAAAAACATTAATTAAAAGAAGATACCTTTAGGTTTATATGGGTTCCTTCCTTATCTTTGTTTCGTTTGTGGACTTGAGAAACATACGCAAGAATATAATGGCGAACATGTGATTCTAAAGTTATATAAAAGTCGTTCTATGCAATCTCGGGATGCTCGTTAAAGAAGTCCTAAATCATAATACAATCACTCAATCATGTATAACTCTAGATAATAAAAATATAATTAACTACAAGATATGGAACAAACCTGCATAAAAACATATGGGTCATCACTCCAACCCTTCTTATTATGGGGAATATCTCGTTTATCAGAGTTGAAACTAAATCCGGTTGAGTAGGATAGTCGACAAATAAAAAATCAGATGCCTGAAATATAACAAACTTTAATTTCACTCTTATAAAATCACTCCTTATCTATTTTTCCAGAAAGTCAAAATAAGCTTAGCAGTACAACTAACATTACACCGAAGCAACATCAATAAACTTTTTGACCTAATTGTTCTCCAATTCGAGTTCAATATTTGAAATCCCCAAATTCAGTCAAAACGAGGATCCAAATAATTTATACAATACTCCACATATTTATGTAATAAAATTGATATAAGCATGAGAGAGAGAGAAGGTGTGAATACGTATAGATAAAAGGAAACCGTAATTGATACAGACGGTAACGATGGTGTGAGACGGCGATGGTATGGTGTAGACGGAGTTAGTGCAGGTACCGGCGATGGTGCGGACGCGGTGGTGCAGGTGGCAGAAATGGTGCCGGTGGCGGCGATGACGCGGACGCGGTGGTGCCCGTAGCGAAGGCGATGCGGAGAATGACGAGATTTGAAAATGGAATAGGGTAGTAACTGTATTTAAAATATTAAAAAAAAAGTTGTACACTTTTATTTGTGTATAAACGTGTTAATGAAGTAATTGTGAAAACTATAAAATGGTTTATTAATATGTGAATAACTTATAAAAAAAAATGTTAAATATATTTAATTAAATTTAATATAGAAGATAAAAGACATTAACTTAGAGACATTTTTAACACCTTTCTTGATAATCCACAAATTGTTATCACGTTGTTAACAACATGTTTTAGGAGACCATTAAAGTTACGACCTCTATTGCAACAAGTTTGAAGACGTCACTAATTCAGTAATGTATAACGATGTGTTTTCCAGAGTTTCAAATTTAGCGACATAGTCAGCGATATGTATCAGCAAGTCGCAAATTCGACGACATCCTTAGCGGCATATAATAACAAGTCGCGACTTCAGCGACATAGTTAGAGTCATGTCAAGTACGTCGCAACATCAGGAACTTACTTACCGGCATCGTTAGAGTCATGTCTAGTATGTCGCAACATTAGGAACTTACTTAGTGACATAATTGCCGACATTGATATTTAGAAATATATTTTGCGATATGAGTGGCGACCCCAACCACACATACGTAGCTAAAAATGTCCTAATTACGACTTTCCTGTCAACACTGTCTTCAACATAAAACACCTGTTGTGCTTGAGAAGCTAGAATAAAAGGCTCATTATGAGGCTTTAATCCATTGAAATTGAGTAGAGTAAACCCATTTTCGTCTTCTTTTTTTCTCTTACCCAATTTGGATTGTGAAGCAAAATGAGCCATCGCTTGTTGTTTTGCCTGACCCTCCAATGGAGTTTACGAATGTTGCGTGAATCCATATTATATACTTCGTATGCGTGTCACTGAGGATGGAATGAAAATGTTGGAAAATTTGAATCTTAGTTTAATTTAGTGTTTTGTGTCATGCAATTTGTTTCAAAATTGACTTTTGGAAGCTAACTTTGGGATAATACTTCCATTCAAATAATGTAATCATACTTGGTACAATAATTGTTTACACATAATCTTCATTTTTTTAGCAAATATTGTCTTGAATCAACTCGATAAGTGTATACCAGCACCAAGGTCACATACTTTGACCCGTTATCCAACCCATCCACTTTTCAGCTCTAAAATAACGTAAATTTAGGCTTCTTTTTCTTTCTAATTCTTTCTGCATTTATGTACCTCTTTATTCCTCTTAATAGTCTTTTATAAGTGGAGTTCAATTTGAAACACATAGTTAAAGTGGTAAAATGGGTGGGTCAAAAAGATAGTCAAAGCGGAATGTGTGAAAGATATAAAGCTTGAAGGTTTTACTTATTTGTTTTGATATAGCTCCCCGCTTTTTTCATGAGTTTATAATTTCATAAACGTTACAGTATCTATTTTATAACATAAAATTTTATTAATCGTAATTTTGTTTGATCAATTGTTAAACATATAGAAACATGTTTAGATGTTAATCTTTAAACAAAGTGATTATAAAGGTGATAGTATGAAAGTTTACCAATTAATGTTATTACATTTTAATGATTATGTATCATTATTTTTCATATATTTTTCCGTGCTACCGCGGGTATTAAGCTAGTTTCATAATAAAACCCTTGTGGATAAGCGTTTTATAAAACATAATATAATATGACTTATTTGTCAAGTGTCCTATATATTATTTCATAATAAAACCTTTGTGATAAGCGTTTTATAAAACATAACATAATATGACTTATTTGTCAAGTGTCCTATATATTATTTTATAATAAAACCCTTGTGGATAAACGTTTCATAAAACATAATATAATATGACTTATTTGTCAAATGTCCTATTATGTTTGATTATGATAAGACCATAACTAATAAACATCCTATAAAACCTAATATAATAGGACGTGTGTCTAATGTTTCATTTTAGGTTACACCATAATAAGACTCTAAAAAATAAACGTCATATAAACTTGATTTTAGGGACCGACATTTTAATTGTTCTATTATGTTCAATCATAAAAGGACATAAAAACTAACCCGTCCTATTAGATATTTTATCGGGACAATATCTTTAAAGCGTCCCAAATAAAGGGTCCCAAAAACCCATTTGTCTTGTAGTGATTGGTAGTCTTCAAGCCTTGAATAAAGCCATATTAGCAAAGTGGTGGTGGCGTTTTCGTATGGAGCCCGGTGCCCTTTGGTGCATAATTATAAAGTCGATACACGGTAGGGAGGGTGGAGTTCTCAACCGAAACTCTAACTCCAAGGCGAATGGAGGCATATCATTATCCTTGATCGTGATCTTGTAGAAGATCAAATTAATCTAAATTCATTTTTCAAAAAGAAACTTGGAAATGGAACCGATATAAGCTTTTGGTATGATAATTAGGTTGGGGACAATATTTTAAAAGATGATTACCCTCGATTATATGCCTTGGAGAATGTTAAAAATTGCTCGGTTAACCACCGCCTCTATGCAGACAAAGATCAAAATGCTCATGTTGTCCGATTGGACCAGCCCTCTATGTTGCTGTTGGGACCAGGGGCGGAGCCAGGAAATTCCTCCACCGGGTTCATATATAAACAAATACGTTTTTTTTTTTAAAACGAATACAAAAAGTAATAATGCATTCATGAAAATAATTGTCCGCGACAACTTTTCACAAAACATCGCATAATCACTTCATTACATATGCCATTAAATACATCTTTTTCTATATAAGTAACTAGTAGTAGTCAATTAGTTGATCTCCGGCCTGGTTTCACAAAAGGGGTTCTTCACAAAAGTAATAATCCATTCATAATTATAAGTGTCCACGACGAGTTTTGTCATCTTGAAAACGTCGCATAATCACTTCATTAGATATACCATTAAACACATCTTTTTCGATATAAGTAACCAAACAGTCGTTAATCAGTTCATCTCTCATCCGATTTCGCAAACAGTTCTTCACAATATTCATTGCAGAAAATACTCTTTCAACACTCGCAGTAGCAACCGATAAAATCAGAGCCAATTTCAAAAGTAAATAAACTTGAGGATATTGATAATGTTTCCTTTTCTCAACTAACTTTTGAGCAAGTGCACCGATCCCCTTGAGATTTTGGAACTCGACACTAGACCGCATGTCATAGATATAAGTACCCAACTGGTTAGCAAGTGACATTAGATCATTTCCAGAAAAATCTGAAGGGTAGAATCGAGCAAGATTAATTAAGCTATCATGGTCAAATGTTGAAAATGATTTTTCGGGACTCAAACATGCAACATAAGAAAGCATTGTTGTACTTGCCTCTGTGAATCGATTATCGAGCTCTTGTAGTTGTACACTGAGCAAAACACTTCAACTCTATAATGATGATAATTTGTAACCTTTCTAGCTTTACGAGCTGATCTTCCAGGAAATACGAACATACCATCCATCTTTAGAATCAAAATATCGTGCGATTTACAAAATGAGCAAACTTCAGCAATTAAATCTTTCCATCCTTCAACTCTCATATTTTGCAATCTCTTTTTAGCCACTTTAACTAAATTCATCGCGTTTACAATGTCCTGATCTTTTCTTTGTAGTGCTTTACACAATTCATTTGTGATTCCCAATATAACTTTCATCAAATGCAGATTGAATATGAAGTCAAAAGATTGTATCAAACCCAATAAGACATTAGCTTCAGCTCTTTTATCCGGTTGTAACCCATCTTCAGCAATAAATTCTAGAACATCAATAATAGATTCAAATTGGACAATTAGGCTTATTAAAGTATTAAAGTGAGAGCTCCATCTCGTATCCGCTGGACGTTGGAGACCCCTTTCTTGATTCATACCACGACCACTTTTAAGTTCACCATTTTTTATTGCCTCGAGTATCTTTTTAGCCTGACTTTCACGAAGGTAATCTCGACGTTTACATGATGCACCAACAACATTCAAAAGAAGTGTCACAACAGAAAAAAATGAGCCAACCGATGTATCATTTTTTGCAACAGCTACTAAAGTAAGTTGAAGTTGATGTGCGAAACAATGCACGTAATATGCTGAGCTATTCTCTTTTAATATCAAGCTTTTTAGACCATTAAATTCTCCTCTCATGTTGCTTGCCCCGTCATATCCTTGGCCACGAACACTTGACAAACTCAAGTTATGCTTCGAAAATAACGCTTCAAGATTGTTTTTCAATGATAAAGCACTAGTGTCTGCAACATGCACCATACCAAAAAAACGTTAAATTACTTTTCCCTCTGTATTCACATAACGTAACACCACTTCCATTTGCTCTTTAAAAGATACGTCACGAGACTCATCTATCAAAACTGAAAATAAATCATCTCCTAAATCACGAACAATAGCACAAGTGGTTTCGGTTGATGCAACTCGAATTAAATCTGTCTGAATTTCATGGGATGTTAACTTATCATTTCTTGGAGCATTTTCTAAAGTGACCCGACTAATTGATTGATTGTGATCAGATAAAAAATGTAGAAGCTCCAAAAAAGTTACCTTGGTTTGTTGAAGCTTCAGATTCATTATGACCCCGAAACGCTAATTCTTGTCTTAAAAGGAACCGAATACAATCAAGAGAGGCACCCAAACGAGTTTTATAATCACTTTGTTCCTGAACTGTTGGTCTTTGCAAAGAGTTTTGGATGGATTGCTTCTGATTCATTAAGTCTTCACATTGCTTCACAGCTTTGTTGAGCATGCTATCATGTAATCCAACATGTTCTTTTAGTCGTTCTGGTCCTTTATTCCAACTTTTAAATCCGTCAAGTACAAATGCATCCCCACCGGCTTGCTTTCCAAAGTCTGGTTTAAATAAATAACAAGGTAAGCAATAGGCAGCATCTTTTGATATACTATACTCTAACCAATATTTGAAGTCTTGGAACCATGTTGGTTGGAATCGTCTTGAAACATTTCCAATAACTGTTTTTGGAAAATTGTAAGCTCGAGGTTGGCATGGACGCTTTTGTAGATAATATCTCCTGATCTTGTCATGTTGACCACAAGGATATAAAGAGAGCTTCTTTCGTAATCCCGGGTCACTTGGAAGGTCTTTTAGATTGAACTCATTGGGATCTTCTTGACGTTGTTTTTTTGACGATGTGTTGTCTTGATCTGATACTCCTAAAGATTGAGAAAGATCGTGTTTTGGTGTTTTTTTATAATACTTCTCCATAACTGTGAAAAGATTAAGTGATATTAAGTAGTTAAAGCAAGCAAATGGATTACTTAAAAACAAAAAATGTAGCATAATAAAGTTACGAGAGAGTGTTCACCTGCATAAAAATAGTGTTACCTGATGCAAAAGGATAGAATGCAAAATGATATAAGGTGTGTACAATGTCGGACTAGTAATCTTCATCTCTTACAACTTATTTCTAAATGATATTTAACCATCTCTAGTGAAATAACAACCCAAAATGTTCGTGATTCTAAGAATAATGTACTATGTACTCGATTGACCTATGTATTCGACTAATTAACTAAATGTCATTGTAAAAGTGTCTTGGTTCAAAACTTTGGGGGTGTTTGTTTCGGCTTATTAAACGGGCTTATGAGCTTATTTAATTTTTCATAAGCTCAAAAGCCCATTTTTTCGGCTTATGAACTTAAGCTTATGGCTTATTTAAAGTCATAATCTCAACTTGATAAGCTCATAAGCCGGAAAAATGTGCTTATGAGCTTATAAAAAGTTTTATAAGCTAATAAGCCGGTTATATAAGCCGAAACAAACATCCCCTTTAACATAATAAACTCAACTTTCAATTAAGTGACTAATGGACTTAAAAGTCAATCTTAATTCTAACAACAACAAAAATTTTGTTTCAAATTAAAATATAAAAACGAAATTCTATACAATAATACAAACAAATAAATAGGTAAAAGTGGCTTTGTTTCAACTACTTGTCTTTTTTGGAAGTATGATGATTCAAACCTGGTTATTTGAGATTTGGAGACCAATAATTAAAGTTCAATTATCGACGACCGTTAAGTACCTAAGAACAGATGAAAAAGAAATTAGGGCTAAAATAAATTAGGGCTAAAACCAATTAACTAAAACCAATTAAATTATAAAAATATGTAATGTACCTGATAGTATACCTCTAATTCTAAAAAGCTGGAATTAAGAAGAAAAAAAACAGGAATATGGGGAAGAAAGAAGCGGGAATTGGGGGAAAAAAAGAAGCGGGAATTAGTGAGGGAACATAGAGAGAGAGGGTTCATTTAATTAAAGTCAGAGGGTTCAATCAAATCATATCAGAGGGTTCAAATACCAAATTTTTCAGAAATCTAAAGCCATCTGCAAAACAAATTGAGCTTTCACTGGGTGCAATTGAACCCCCTCATTAGAGAATAGCTCCGCCCCTGGTTGGGACAAGCTTTTGGTCAGCATAAAATTCCGGAAAACCAAATGTTAAACATAGAGGTCCATATTGAATATAAGCCCAAGCCCGGTATGTCTGTTTGGGCCCGTTAGATTTATATTTCCTATAAATAGACATTCAATGTAATCGTGTTTAGTTGATCAAATATAAAAATTCTTCCACAAAACACGATTAATATTTTGTACATGATATCAGAGCAGGTTAGTGTCAAGAGTACCTATTCGAACTAGTCCATTCGACTACACCATTCGAATAGAAAGTCAATACATTCGACTTGTTATTCGAACAGAAAAGTAACGTGTTCGAACTAGCTACTCGAACAGCAAATCAACATATTCGAACTTGCTATTCGAACAGAAAATCAATTCACACGAAGTAACTATTCGACTAGGTTGTTCGATTAGTAGGTAAACACGTTAAAGATCTCGGAAAGTGTTTATTTAGCTAGGCAACTTGACTAGCCTTTTGAGCTGACAGGCAACTACATGAGTATATTTCATTAAAGTTGTTCCATACTCATTACATTTGAACAATGTACTCACTAACTCACTCTACTATGTGTTCTACTTAGACTCCCGTATAAAAGGCTTGAATCCTCGACGCTACCACCACGATCCATATATACTTTTATTTGTAAAAAGTCTCAAATTTGTAAAAAGTGAAGGAAGTGTTGTGGGATTGACATGTGGCACCTTAATAAAAAAAATTAATTTTTTTAATAATAAAATAATACTTTTAATAAAAAAAAATATTTAAAAAAAAAAAATCGATTTTTTTTTTTGCCTCGGAAAAAGTTATGCACGAAAAAAATATGATGCATATTTATGATGCACACCTATAATGAACATTGATATGTGTATCATAGTTGAATATCATAACTTTTTTGTGTGCATCATTAATATGTATCATATTTTTTGTAAATTATTAATATGCATCATATGTTTTGTGTGCATCATATGTATGTTTTGTGTGCATCATATATCGTGACACGTAACGTTATCGAAAAAATTTTCAATTTTTTATTTTTCAAAAATACTTTTTTTTCCCAAAAATAAAAAAAAAATTAATTTTTTTTTTAATAAATAAATATTATTATTTTTATTAAAAAAAATAAAAATAATTTTTTTTTAAATGCCACCTAAGCATCCAAGTGTCATTCCCACATTGCTTCCTACACTTTTTACAAATTTGAAACTTTTTATTTGATCTTACTCTTATTTATATATATATATATATATATATATATATATATATATATATATATATATATATATAGAGTTGGTTTCATTTAAGAACCATGTAATTATTTAGGAACCATTAGGAACCATTTTTAGGCAAGGTGGCAATTTTGTAATTAAACTCAAGGTGGCAATTTTGTAATTAAGTCAAAATTGAGAGCCAAATTGGAAATCAATTAAAACCACTTTAAAATCCTAATTAACTTTAAATTAACATATCTAGAGTATAACTAGGTTTTAGGAAAAACTAAATAGACCATTAGAACAAGCATTTAATTATCTTTCCAACGAGCACCCACTTGATATACTTTTGACGACTTTTTTTTTTTTTTTTTTTTTGCAGTGAGTTTCGGTATATACACTAGTGTATATACTAAATATTCACCAGTGTATATACTAATTCACAAAAAACACATCTGAACCATATATACTATACACTAGTGTATACACTATATTCACTAATGTATAGTTATACACTAGTGTATTTATACACTACAGTAGTGTATTTATACACTAGTGTATACACTATATTCACTAATGTATAGTTATACACTAGTGTATTTATACAATATACACTAGTGTATACACTATATTCACTAATGTATAAGATGTATTCTCTATTGAATACATGGTATTCACTGGTGTATATTGTATATTCACTTGTGTATATTGCGTATTCACTGGTGTATATTGTATATTCACTTGTGTATATATATATTGTATATTCACTTTTATATATTGCGTATTCACAATTAAAAGGAAATTAATATAAAGATTCGTATACATTAGTGAATATAGTGTATACACTAGTGTATAGTGTATATGGTTTAGATGTGTTTTTGGTGAATTAGTATATACACTGGTGAATATTTAGTATATACACTAGTGTATATACCGAAACTCACTAAAAAAAAAAAAAAAAAAAAAGTCGTCAAAAGTATATCAAGTGGGTGCTCGTTGGAAAGATAATTAAATGCTTGTTTTAATGGTGTATTTAGTTTTTCCTAAAACCTAGTTATACTCTAGATATGTTAATTTAAAATTAATTAGTATTTTAAAGTGGGTTTTAATTGATTTCCAATTTGGGGATTTGACTTAATTACAAAATTGTCACCTTGCCTAAAAATGGTTCCTAATGGTTCCTAAATAATTGATGGTTCCTAAATGAACCCACCTCTATATATATATATATATATATATATATATATATATATATATATATATATATATATATATATATATATATATATATATATATATATATATAAGTTCATGAGAACCCTCACGAATGTCCACTTTAGAAGTTGAATCAACAAAAGCAAACATTTTCAATGTCGGATAATAATATATTATTCCCCTAACGGACGGAACAAGTGTTTGACCTCCAATGACGCCGCTATTCTTTCTTTTTTTATTCGTTGCAAAACGTTAACCCATTAATCAACATAAATCGTTTGTAGATAACAAAGAGTGGAAACACTATCTTCATTTTCGGTTTTAAGTTGTTCTTTGGGGGTAAATGCATATATTTTTTGAAGGATATTTTTTTATATTAAATAATAACTTTATATATAAATTTATATATCGTATACGTTAACCGAAAATGGGTTTGTTGACTTGAATAGAATGACAAAGAGTTGAATCAATTACGTAATGCAATGAATAAGGAAATTGAATATCTATTGCATTACATAACTGAGTTTGTTTAGTTTTTATTAATTACATCAATAAGTGAATGTACTTGTACCTAGTTTAAGTATACGTGTTGTTTTATCATAGCACTGCTTGATAAAGTTTTTAAAATGAGGCATCGCAACATTAATCCGACACAAGAAAGTTTATAAAATAAATAAAGCAAAATTTCTTACCAACATTTTGGTTATTCGGCCCGTTTAAGTATATCTAGGATAGTACCCGTACGATGTGACCGCGGCTACATGTTTTGTTCGATAGCATGTTATTTAGTAACATCTTGTTTAGGAATATTTTACCATAAATGATAATAAGCTCATAATGAACAATATAACCCGAGATAAAGGGTTTACGAAACATAGATCGGAATCATATAAGCCCAAAAAGAACTCAAACAAACACAACCTTTAGTGTTTAATTAAATTAATTATTTCACCTAGACGGAAAGCATAGTATCACAGTTAAATGATCAACTAAGACCTATAATTTTCTTGAGACCAAAAGACATCATCTTGGCCGTTCATCCATTTTAATCTAATGGCTAAGATTAAAACCACAACTCACTTTTCTTTTATTTTTTTAAATTAAATTATGTCACAAACCGTTAATCGTTAGACGAAATAAAATATACCGTTGCGATCGTCTCGCTTTTATCTTTAATTAGAGCAGTGATGTATATACTTTCGACGACTTTTTTTTTTTTAATGGGTATTGAAATTGTAACCATAATATCATATGTGATATTACATCAATATATACATATTTGTAAAAGAAAATTCCTATAAAATGTATAAACTACCTAAATTTAGAAGAAAAAAAATCGAATTTTAACTTGTTTTATTTTTTTTTCGTTATTGACATAAAATATGATATACTAAAATCACATATGATAATACTATATCATATGTGATATTATAATAAATCACATGTGATATGAATACATATCATATGTGATATTATGTATACAAAATTTCAAAAACTCAAAAGACAATAACATATGTGATATAAATACATATCATATGTGATACTATATCATATGTGATATTACTGTAAATCATATGTGATATGAATACATATCATATTTGATATTATGTATGTAAAATTTCAAAAACTCAAAAGACAATAACACTCATGATTTTAACTCAAAATATGAATTTTAATACACAACAATGTCATACAATGTATAACCTATATGGACCCGGAAAAAAGTTTGAATTGTGAGGACTTTTTATTTTTTCGTTTATGGCCAAATGTTGAAATTCGTATAGTAATATCACATGTGATTTGAACACTAAATACAAATTTCAAAACATAGATTTGTTATATTACGTACATTCAACTACAATAAAAAATAAAAACAAAAAAATAATATGTCAAACTACTTATATCACATGTGATAAAACAGTAATTTATAATATAAATTTTCAAAAATCTTAAAAAATCAGAAAATAAATTGCGTCAAAAGTATATCAAGTGGGTACTCTATAGCAATGTAATTTAATGTTCGTTACAATGGTGTAATTTATTCGTTTAATACATTTACGGTTTTTGAGATATTTAATTTTTAAACAAAATTATATTTAAGTGGGTTTTTAAAATTGATTGTTATGATTGGGTTTTTTGGTCTCAAATTTTTTTATAGTTTTTTTTGATCTCAACCCTGGTATCACAAGATATTATGTAATATGTTTTTAAATCTTGTATAAAAGTTATCGGTGTTACTTGTTGCGTTAAACCTTATGAATATTAGATGTTTTAACCCTTTACTTATCATCTCATACGTAAAAAGTCACCATGAGATAATGCACGACAATCAAGAATAATGGAAAATTTCAACATCTCATTAGCGAACAATGTTCTCAATCTTATCATCCTGCAAGTAACTATAAAAAATGATAAGATTGTGTAAAATGACTAAAATGCGTAACATAAAATTTATACGAATAAAAATGATAGAACTAATGAAAGATAAATTATTTATATGAACATGAAGATAACAAAATAAAGGGAAAATAAGGTAATTAATCAGGTAACCTTAAATTTGGCTGGAAACCAAAGTTTATAAATAATTTGGGCATACTACGTAACTAATTATATGCACAAGATGGTAAGAATAAAATACAAACAGAGGTAACATGCTTTTACATCTCTAAACCTTATCACCGAGACATTTAACCATATGAAGCGAAGAACCAATCTTTTCTCTAGCTGTTACAACTAAGATTAAAGTTATACTGTATATTGCAAGTTTGGGTCAGGCTTATTAACTTTTAAAATGTAGAAAAATAGGTGAGTCGATGGATGAGTAACGGTCAAACGGTTAATTTTTACACAAAATGGTAAGGACATACACATATTTAGAAATTCTTTGACTTACTTTCAACCGGTTTTACCGAAAAATTTATTTTCATGTTACCCAAGTTTTAAAAAGAACCATATGATTTCTTTGAGATAACATACAATCTAAAATCCAATATTTAAAATCCACTCTTTAGAGTAATCTATACATTATCACAAAAGTAACCATTCTCATTATCCATACAATTAGTATAATAGTAGAGGTACATCATTAATTTTCCCTTATCATTTACTAACTCTATCCGAAAAAAATGTTATTAATTTTATTTTGAACAAAAATAATAACATTTTGGAGCCACATGTATGTATGATTTATGATTATAAAAGATATTAACACCAAATGTTTTTCGACAATTCACTGATCTCTATTGTACGCCTCTACTTTTACGCGCATTAACATGATAACCTTCTTAAAATCCGAAAATTCAAACTTTTTTGGACATAATAACTGTCACACCCCGCTCAGACAGAAACCCGAGGTGTACAGTAATGTAGGTATCAGAAGACAAAGATTACATCGAATAAATACTACAACAATAAGATTACATTAAATAAAGTTAGGAGTACAATAAATACATCATAAATACAAATTGTTGACTTAAATAGAAACTAAACTACGTCTAGCTGAGTCTCTACGAAGTCCACACAAATAATAAAGAAACCGAACTACGTCTAGTCAAGTATCTTCGAAATCCTCAAAATCCATAACAAACAACGTACTCCATAATCGATGTAAAATCTCAATCTCCTGAAAAGCGTTAAAATACGACGTCAACATAAAGTTGGTAAATTATTCGCAAAGTTAAGAAAACATTAAGTATAAAATCTTTTGACCCAAAGTTTAGAAAAAGTTTAGTAAATCATTAGTAAATGAACATATATCTTGATTTAATACAAATAGCAATATGAATAATCCTTAGCATAGTAATAAACACCTGAACCTAAACATAAAAAGGCAACCACCCCCTTAGTGCGTTAAACTAAGTTTAGTCATGAAATAATATACGGTAATAACATCAGACCGCAAGGACCGCACACCGACAAAATCCCAATACGGCGATGAGGGTTTGTTAGACCCAAATAGATCTATATATATAACCGTTGGCTCAATAAGAGTTGACATGTATGTAAACGGGGCCTTATACTACCACCAAGGCCGTATAAGTAAGGTAAAACGCTAAAACTAAGGCATCATAATCTAAATTGCATAAACAAGATATATAAAATTTAGTTAACGCTAATCATGCCCGAGGTAAAATTTATAAAGCGATAAAAGGGCATCGAATAACTCACAGATCAGCAATTACTATGTCGGGTAGACACAAATAGGAGAATATGCTCCACCGCCTAAGTGTCGTAGTATAAAGACATCAAATAAGTCTAAGTATCTCGATAAGTCTAGTTGGGTTTAGCCTTGTATGATTTAACGTTAGATTGTATAATTTATAATAAGTGTTCGAGTTAAAGATAAAGAATGTAAGATAATAACATCTCGATTCATCGTGACGAATATGAGTCAATGACATTCTGAGTCGAGGGAGACTAACAGAAGATATAAATAAGTGATGACAATACTGTCAAATAAGAGATTACGGTACTTCGAGTCAATAGTGACTAATGGAAGATATCGTTTAATTCATGTCAATAATGATGATTAAAGGGGAATGATATTCCGAGCCGGGAATGACTAACAAAATATCGGTCGAAGGATGAACATCGACTAATAAGGTTTGGTCAACGTTCATCGAGTTCATAGTTTAAGGAAGGTTGACTTTAGTCAAAGTCAACTATGCACGATAAAGAGTCAAAGTCAACTAAAAAGTCAACACTTGACGAATTTGAATAACCTTTAAGTAAAATAATTTGAAATTGGTTTTATAAGAAGTTTAACGAGAGTTGACTTTAGTCAAAGTCAACTATACACGATAACGGGTCAACGTTGGCCAAAAAGTCAACGTATGAAGTATTTGACGAGAATATGTCATAAGAATATGTTTCGAAGCGTTTTAAGTTAAAAAGTTTATTTCATAAAGTGTTAACGACAACAAAATAAGTTTATTACAAAAGAGTTTAGGATTACGGTCGATGATTGAAGAAACGTATATTTTAAAGAAAAATTATACGTTTTTATTTAAAACCGTGTTAATAAAACATGAGTACATTCACATAGTTATGTTATGCATAACGACATAACAATCATTGAGGTCACG
Source organism: Senecio squalidus (assembly GCA_910822075.1). Lineage (NCBI taxonomy): Eukaryota > Viridiplantae > Streptophyta > Magnoliopsida > Asterales > Asteraceae > Senecio > Senecio squalidus. The sequence goes on from CAJVGC010000432.1 coordinate 43,591,083, forward strand.
TTCAACATGTCTTTTATGTTGTTATTTATATTTTTAAAATTTTAATAGTACGTCTTGTCACTTTCAAAGACAATTTAGCGAGTTTATTAGGTTATCTGTCAAATAGGGATATTTTATTTCAAATATGTTCACGTGTTATAAATATAACTTGAACTACATGTCATATACGCTTTAGCTAAAGTGTGTTCCAAGTCCTAGAAACTATGAAATTATGTCGTGATTTTTGTTCCATACCTAAAAATGCATAACACGAGTATTATGTTTTCAAGGAAGTTACTAAGAACTCGACTGGTCACTTTGCTTTTGCGTAGATACTTGAATATTATATATTACGGTCAATAAATAATCCAAACATATATATTTTTGTTATCATTCTATATCAAAGTGAGAACCATGTATAATGTAAAATGAACATATTAGAGATTATTATTATGTTTCGAGTCCGAAACGTAAGTTTGATAACGTATAATAATCTAAATATAGAATATAGTATGTATAATTAAGTTTTAGTAAGAATGAATGTTTTAAATAACGAGGATTAGAACGGAAATGCGAGAAAACGAGGAGAAGCAGGTCTGTTGGTCTGTAGTGCTGATGTTGTGTTGCTTTAAAGGATATATCGTCATAGTATAGTTAATAATGTATATAAGTATGTTTAGGCAAGAAGGAAAGGTTACATAACAAAAACGAGAACAAAACACGAACTGGTATGATGTTGCACAGGTGTTTCGGACCAAGTTGTTACGGGTTCAAGAAGTGTTGCGGACAGAGGTGTTGCTGGTGAATTGTTGCGGGTCAGAGAAGGTGTTACTGATGGGTTGTTGCGGGTCAGCGTGTTACGGTCTAGAAGTGTTGCGGGTCTAAAGAGTCACGGACCAAGTGTTGCGCCCCATGGTAGTTGTTGCGCTACCCACAGACAGCAGCTAAGGCTGCTGTTTCGTTTAGTCGAAACAGTCACGTGTGACATATAATTGATGGATATTTTGGGTCTAAAACAATTACAAAACATAACTTTTTGATGGAATTAATTAGAAAAATCTGGGACAATTCGTTATATAAAATTTTCGGTTTATAAAAGGGTTATATTTCAGTTTCTTTTTCCCGTTTTATTTATGTTTAGATTTCGTTAATTAGAACCCTAAAAAGTAAACGAAAATGAAAGATTTAGGTGGAGAAAGTTTACCCAAAATGAAGAAAACCGAAAAGTAAAGCGAACACGAGGTAAGGTCTGGTCTCGATGGTGAAAAAGCTTGACGAAAATGGTATTTTTTTTTTGGCTGAATATCTCTGAAATCAGTGGGTTTTTGAAAGAAAATAAGATGGTGTTTAGTGTGTGTTTTGATGGTCTGTGTGTTTCAAATGTGTTTCAAAGGGGAAAGAGGAGCAGGGAAGTGAATTGGGTGGGAAAAGCCAAATGGGGCAAGCCTTTGTGATCCACTTTCCACTCATAAAAAGACAAGCCCAAAATAGCTATGGTCCCCATTTAACACATTCGTTAAAGGACGGATTTTGTAATGATTTTACCGTTAAGTTCCGTTAAAAAACTAGTTTTGTAATAAAATTTTACATTAGATAATTAACTTTGAAAAATTAAATTTTAAATCGTATAATTAAGGCATAAAATTACCCAACTTATATTACGAGCATACTAAACTATAAGGCACTTAGGTATAAACTGCTTCCGTCACAGAGGACCGGAAACCAAACTCTAAACCCGACTAAATAAATAATGCATGATAAAATAAAATTTCAAATAACAATAGGGTCAAAACATAAATAACGATAGACAAACGACGAGTAGATGATCGAAATGATATCACAAAATACGCGGTTGTCACAATAACCCTCCTAAAATCCTTTAAAATCCTATTAGCAGGGATAAATAGGAGGAGAGGTACGGTTGGAATCGAGTTTGAGAAAGAAAGTATGTTTGAATTCAAAATTTTAAATGTTAAATTTTTGAAGGATTAATATAGTAAAAATAACGGTAAATGAGCATTAAATGTTATAATTTGTCTTAAAAATATAGTAGGGATATATTAGTAATTATATTTAAAAATTAAACATTTAAGTAAAAGGTGATATGTTTTACATATTAGTAAAGATTAAAAAACAAAATTCTGCTACAAATTGGATAAGTTAATAACATGTTTCTTCGAGTATGACATGTCAAATAAACTTTGTGTTAGCTAATTCATAAAAATAAGCACAACCATTTAACATTTATTTGGAAGATTAAAGAACAAATATATTTTAAAGTTTTGTTAAATTTATGTAAGATTTTAAAAATTGTGACAACCCGTCTATTTTCAGGAGTTTGAGGATTTTACATGATCATGTCATGCTTTTTTTACGGATCATCTATTTTTTTATTTGGAATTTATTTGTTTTGATGTAATTCCTTTATGATCCGTGTGTATTTTGAGATTTGCTATGTATTTGAGACTTTGTATTATATTGTAAACATTTTGGCGTGATCTATTTTATTCGATATATTTTGTTTATGGTTGTATATTTTAATCCTTGACTCTTGATATTATTAACTCGAACACCTTGTGTTTTCGCTTTAAGCGGAGTATGATTAAAATTATCATAACAAAAAGTGCATATACTTAGTTAAAGTTATAGTTATGCTACAGCCCTTAACACAACAAAAATATTTGATTATCTAACTTAAAATAATTTTATTTTGATATTCTTTTCATTAAATCACACGTATATGTTTATATGTAACGTACAAATTCTCTTAATTCTATCGTTTTTTTTTACCTTGTCCATCAAGTTACAACTATATTAAGGATATTGAATCTAAGTTTTGTGCTATAGTTTGAAACAAACACTAGTCTAATGGAAAACATAAACACTTCTGCCGCAATGATGGATGACTGGAGGAACTACTTACGGAAGGCGAATACGAATGTATTTGATATCATCAAGAAGGTGATCATTGTTGCTGCTTCTGATCACCCAGTGGAGTTCCAAACAAAGAGAGATAATATTGCTGAGATGATGTTCTCGTTTAGTCGTGAAACCCTAGACGAAACAAAACAAATTTCTAAAGTTTTGAAAATAAAACACACTTGTCATCCTGACACTGAAACTGAAGACGAAACAAATATTACAGATAGCAATTCAAATTTGACTACTGCAAATAAGGTTAATAGTGAGGGGAGTACTAAAGTTTACAGACAAGGAGTAGTTGCTGAGGTTTTAAGAATTAAAGAAATTCTTGAGAAGAGTGGGACGCATGTATCGGTAATATGTGATTGTTTAAAGAAACTTCAAGACATGGGTTTATCTATCGACACTCTCGATTCAACAGGGGTTGGAAAAACAGTTAGAGCTCTTGAAAAGCATGCCTTAAAGGATGTTTCTCGGATTGCAAAGACATTGATCCAAATATGGAAAGCAATGGTGAATGAATATTGGATCAACAAAGAATCGAGCACTGTAAAACCAGTTTCCGAGAAAGGAGTGAAAATCAATCCAAATACAGAAAGGAAGTCTAAAATAAATCTAGAAAAAGCTAATCATTCAAAGGATCCCATGACTCCTAATCAGAAAAGTAAAGAGGAGCTAATCGTTCAACACAAACTTGAAGCAACAAACAGGAAGCAGCGAGTGATTGAGAAGGAAATGTTACAATATCAAAAACGATTAAACAGACACATTACGGAACTTGTCAAGAAACAATCAAGTGTTGTGAAATCAAATGAGCCTCCTGCTGCTTGTATAGAAACCGGGTTGCAAAATCCTACGAAATCGACCTTGTTAAAGACTTTAGAAGAACAAAAACTTGAAGCGACAAAAAGAAAACTCCGAGAAGGCTACGAGCGAGCGGATAACCAGAAAAGACGAAGACAAACTCAAGTGATTGAGATACATGATCTGTTACAAAAGGGTTTGGCTCCAAAGGATATAGTCTTTTAGTGTGGGTCGATTATTTTATATAAATAGATTATTAAAAAAATCAATTCACTATATTGTAATATTCTTGTTGGTTGTTCATAAAAATGTTTAGTCTAGTTGATGCATCGTTGGGTTGTATTTAATCACCTATTTTGTAGCTCATTTGTACTACTGAAACCTTGGGTTACTGTATTTGCGACCTAATTATTTCCGCACTTATGCTTCTTTGTGTTGTTTGGGACTTGATTAAGGAAGGAAACATATTGCATAGTAATATAGCATTAGAGTTATGTTGGATAAAATTTTCAATTTTGACTACTGATCAAGTAAATAAGCTTATTTTGCTAAAAATCGGGCTTAGTTGCTTAAAACTTGGAAGCTCGTAACTCAAAAAGAAAAGGCTACTTACAAAGTTACAATCTTGTTCGTTCTTATAATAGTTTAAAAATATCATCACTGTGTTGAAAAAAATACTAACGGTTGTGTAGAAAACGAAAGCATTCTAAAAAACTTAAGTCTATGACCCAATTTGTGCACATCTCTATTAAGAACTTTTGCAACTTTTGCTTCAAACATGGATACTTGGTTTAACCCAGCATCTCGTCCTTTCCCAACTTGTATGTACTCATGGTGAGTTACATTTCCGCATCTTAATAAATAATTAAACGCAACAAAACTGTCTTCACTTAAGTTGATTAATTCTGAAGCTATACTGATTCCATCACGAGTTAAGAACCCAAAAAAATCAAACACATCCAGGTCACCATAATGCAACCGGATTTTCGAAGGGTTTGCTAAAACCGGTTGACCCAATGTCACAAAGCTTGTTTCTTGAGCACATATGATCACATGAACCAAGCAACCGAGGTAACAGAACCCGGAAGAATATTTTCTCCAACTCCCACTATACGAAAGAAGGCCTTTAGTGACGACTCAATGTTGAATATATATAATATAAACATAAAATAGATTAAATATTTTCCACGCAGTTGAACCTTCTTGATCTACTAAACCTCAAACACAAAATCAAATACATTTAAATATAACACTTCTTGTTCATGTGATTTTTCCAAATTCCTTTGTTACTTATTCATACAGCGTGTTTGTAAGAATAGGAGATAAACTGATTGAAAATAAAATCATCGACGATGATCCTGCTCGATAGGGATGGGCAGTGCAAAGGGCAGCAAAACATAAAAATAATAATAGCAATAATTGGCAATTTGGAAATACAATGCCTTCAAAAAGGCTTTGAGAATGAAACCATGGGCGATATTTATTCTCACCTCATTGGCAGAATATATACCTTTCAAACAAATTGAAAGGGCTATCATCACTACTCTGCATTCAACCCGCAAACTGTTAGCCAACTTATAAGCTGTATGTAGTGTAGAAGTATAACATATATCCATGTTTTACGTGTTGGATTAAATTATATTGGTTCATGTAGATTTAACATACCTGCAGATGATCCAGGCATGTTGTTGAATAGATTAGCCATCAATGATTCCCAAATTGAGATAATCGTATTAGGATGGGATTATTGAGAGAGAACCACTTGTAGGTGTTATGGGATAAAAGAGATTATGATGATAAAATGAGCCAACCCTTCTAAAGGTTTATCACATCCCTTTATATACACACTCAAATTAGGAGTGTGTATTATTTAGTCCCGTGGTGTTTAATAAGTGTTTACTATAAGCTCTCTTTAGTTCCGATCACCTAATGGGAAATCTATAGTGTCGGTAAGGTAAATACGTCCATCGAATATTTACTAGACACAGATTTCAGTTAGCGTCAGTCATCATATCAGTAAGGATAAATGATCAATGAGGGTCACAAATAATATGGGTCCAACATTCTCCCACTTGACCGAGTAGATCATTTATCTATGAGTATTGTTAAGTCCGTACGAGATAATACTCATTTTGTTTAAAACCGAAATCATAGTTGATAAGTACAGTCGTAGAGAAGAACATCTACTCAGGACCCCCACTAGTCAAACTATGACTCAAATTCAAAACTGAATAAGCAATGATAGACCAACTAAGACAAATTTTGTTATAATAATGTCCAACACAGTTATGCGCATAAGGTGTAAATAATAGACAAACAAAATCTGAATAAGGAGGAAAATTTTCATTAATAAATAATAATGACCAATAAGTACAACAATGCTATTAAATTAAGTCTTTTGTAAGCCCCATATTCGACACGTGTCCTACGAATATATTAGGAGGAAGACCTTTGGTCATCGGATCCGCTAGCATGTCATGTGTACTTATGTACTCAACACAAAGAACATTTTCCTCAACCCGTTCGCGTACAAACAGATACTTTGTGTCGAGATACAGCCCAGCGCTAGTCGAACTGTTACTGTTCGAGAAAGTTACAGCAGCTGAGTTATCACAGTAAAGCTTCAATGGTCTAGAAATTGAGTTGACGAGTTTGAGTCCACTGATCAGGTTCCTTAACAACATCCCATGACAGGTTGCATTATAAACGGCAACATATTCAGCCATCATAGTAGACGTTGTGGTCAGTTTCTGTTTATGACTCCGCCAAGAGATTGGTCCGCCAGCTAACATGAAAATATACCCAGAAGTAGATTTATGGTCTTCTTTGCATTTAGCAAAGTCAGAATCAGAATAACCTACTACTTCCAAGTTGTCACTTCTTCTATAAGTTAATTTGTAGTCTTTGGTCCCTTTCAGATATCGTAGAACCTTTTTAGCCGCTTTCCAGTGTGCTAATCCGGGGTTAGATAAGTAACGCCCCAGCATACCAGCGATGTAAGCGATATCTGGTCGAGTACAGACCTGAGCGTACATAATGCTCCCAACTACAGATGAGTAAGGTATCATCCTCATTTCAGCCTTCTCAGTTTCAGTGCTCGGAGTTTGATGAGGTCCAAATACGTCCCCTTTAACTACCGGAGCCACAGTGGGTGTGCAGTGCTGCATGTTATAGCGTTCTAGAATACGGTCAATATAAGCCCTTTGGGAAAGACCTAGAACACCATTGCGTCTATCTCGATTTATTTCGATACCTAAAACATAAGAGGCATCACCGAGATCTTTCATGTCGAAATTATGCGAAAGCATTCGCTTCGACTCATGTAGCAGATCCAAGTTGTTACTTGCAAGCAGAATATCATCCACATACAAAACAAGGATAATAAAGTTACTCCCACTGATCTTGAGATAGGTGCATTGATCCACTTGATTCTTTAGGAAGCCATCAGATTTTACGACTTCATCAAATTTAAGGTACCATTGTCGTGATGCTTGTTTCAACCCATATATCGATTTATTCAACTTGCAGACCATGTGCTCTTTACCTTCTGGAATAAATCCTTCAGGTTGCCGCATGTATACGTCTTCTTGCAAGTCACCATTTAGGAAAGCGGTCTTGACATCCATCTGATGTAACTCTAAATCATAATGAGCTACGAGTGCCATGACGATCCTTAGGGAATCTTTACGAGAGACAGGGGAAAAGGTCTCTTGATAATCAATTCCTTCCTTTTGAGTAAAGCCTTTTGCAACCAGTCTAGCCTTATAGCGTTCGACGTTTCCATTCGGGTCTAATTTGGTTTTGAACACCCATTTACATCCAATTACTTTGGATCCTTTAGTGAGTGGAACCAATACCCAAACGCCATTACGCTCCATGGATTTGAGCTCTTCAATCATGGCTTCAATCCATTTAGCGGCCTGATCACTATTCATAGCTTCTCGGTAAGAGGTTGGATCAGTAAGTTTCCCAATGTTTTCGACTTCAGCCAGATAAGTTTCGAAATCATCAAAATTAGTGTTTCTGCGAGCCCTTGATGATCTCCTGAGCTGAATTACGGGTTCTTCAGGAACAAGCGGTTCTTCGGCGTTTAGATTAGGAGGCATAGGAGGTTCAACCGGTTCATTAGGAGATCCAGGTATATCGGGAGCAGCGTTGGGTACAAGAGGAATTATCGGAGGAATCGTAATAACCGACGAATGGTTTCCCCCCGCTTCTTGTACTTCTTGCAAATCTAAATCAGGATTTGTCGTGCTCCCACTGATCTCTGAATTTTCGAGGAAAGTGGCATGTTGCGTATCTATGATGCGGGTAGAGTGAGAAGGACAGTAAAACCGATAACCTTTTGAGTTCTCGGGATAACCAATAAAGAAACATGTAAGGGTTTTAGAATCCAGTTTCTTCAAGTTAGGGTTATAGACTTTTGCTTCGGCAGGACAGCCCCATACTTTCATATATTTTAGACTCGGTTTCCTACCTGTCCAGATCTCATAAGGAGTTTGAGGGACAGATTTTGATGGAACCCTATTGAGTATATGAACAGGTGTTTTTAAGGCCTCAGTCCAAAGAAATTTGGGTAGGTTAGTGTTGGCGAGCATACTTCTCACCATGTCCATTAAAGTTCGGTTTCTCCTTTCAGCAACACCATTCTGTTGAGGAGAACCTGGCATGGTGTATTGGTTAATTATGCCCTGTTCCTTGCAAAAATTATAGAAAGGACCAGGAGCTTGACCAATATCAGTATGTTTACCGTAATACTCACCTCCCCTATCTGATCGGACAACTTTTATCTTATGATCGAGTTGGTTTTCAACCAAAGTTTTATAATCGACAAAAGTTTGTAAGGATTCAGATTTTTCTTTAATCAGATAAAGGTGCATATAACGTGAATAATCGTCAATGAATGTAATAAATGATGTATGTCCTGTTATTGATGCGGGATAGGGGCCACTAATATCAGTATGAATTATTTCCAACAAGTTTGAACATCTGGTGGCTCCTTTCTTATTCCCTTTAGCCATTTTGCCTTTGAGGCATTGAATACATGTTTCAAAATCACTAAAATCAAGAGAGGGTAAGATTCCTTCTTTTACGAGTCGTATCATGCGATCTCGTGAGATGTGGCCGAGACGTTTATGCCACAATGTGGAGGAATTCTCTGCTTGTTTAGGTGATTTTATCTTTGTTTTAGTTATGTCATCAATATTAAGAGACAACAAAGACTGTGAGAAGTTATGATCTAGTTCTAATTTATACAGGAATCCATCCAAAAAACCACAACCAAACAATTCATTATTAAGAGTAAAAGTGATCCTGCCACAACCATGAGTAATTACATAACCTTCAAGATCAAGTCTAGATATAGATACAAGGTTCCGAGTAATTCTCGGTACATATAAGGTATCTATTAATCTAATACACTTTCCGGTATTCATATGTAAATTTAAGGTCCCCATGGCTTCGACATCTAAGAGATCACCATTTCCAACTCTAAGCTTTCTTTGGTCCTTTTGTAGCTTCTGGATTGTAAGGAATCCCTGTAAGGAATTTGTCACATGGACCATAGAACCAGAGTCACCCCACCATGTATTAAATGGAACATCAGTAGTAAAGGAATCAAATATTACGTAAAGAATGTTACCTTTCTTAGCTAGCCATTCCTTGAATTTAGAGCAATCTTTCTGTCTGTGCCCTTTGGAGCGACAGAATGGGCAGTTATTATTGCTTGTCGAGGATTTAGGGCCAGAGGTAGAAGCACCATGATTTTGGACTTTGTTTTCAGTCTTGTTACTGTAATTACCTTTCCTCTTCTTGGGGTTTGAAGTGGTAGTAAGGTGAACAGCAGCTTCAGGTTGAGTGTGCTTAAGACGATCTTCCTCTTGAACGCACATAGCAATCAGTTCACTTATCGACCATTTATCTTTCATAGCGTTATAATTCACTTTGAAAGTGTCGAACCGAGCAGGCAAGGAAGTCATTATGAAATGCACAAGAAAGCCATCTGAGACTTCCATTTCCAAATGCTTAAGCTTATGAGACATATCAACCATCTTCATTATGTGTTCACGGACACCATTAGAACCTTCATACTTAAGGGTTAGCATCTGTAGCATTAAACTACTCGCAGTTGCCTTAGACGATCCCTTAAAGTGATCCTCAACAGATTTGAGGTAAGTTTTCACTTTGTCGTTATCAGGGATAGCTCCTCGGATGCTGGAATGAATAGAGTTCTTGACCATCATTAGGGACAGCCGATTCGCCCTTTCCCACTTATCAAAGTCCGCTTTCTGAGTCGCAGTAGATTCAGCAGTAATAGCGGCGGGTTCATCATGGCGAATAGCATAGTCCAAGTCGAGCATTCCCAGAGTTAAGTTAAGTTGCTCCTTCCATGAAGTGAAATTAGCACCAGTAAGCGCCTCAATGCCGAAGTTTGGAACTGTAGTGGAGAATAAGGAGGATATAAGATTATGATACGAATTATAGAAGATTTTAGAGTGACAGAGTTAGCTATATAAGGCAGACTAAGTAATGTCCCTTAAAGTAATAGAACTAGAGTAATGTCTAAAATAAGTAGACCTAATAGTAATGTTCCTGAGACTAAGACCATATAAGTAATGAAGCTAGTGATAGGTAAGCCTATTAAAAAACACCAAAATAATAAGCTAAAGTAAGGCTCTACTTAGATGTTACATCACCTTTGGGCAGAAATAACTAATATCTAAGTAAAATTATGAGCATAAGGTTTATGCAACACTATGTTTGTCTTTTGACCTTTGGGCAACAAAATAGAACATCGTGTTTTAAGGCATAATAAGAATCCTTTCAAGCACACAAGTATATTAAATCACCTTTGGGCAGAATTAATATCCTACGTGTTTATTAGGCTAAAGGAAAAGTGCAATCATAGGAATCACCTTTGACCTTTGGGCAACAAAGATGAAAACATGAATATTAGTGCATAAGTATAATAAGGTCACATATAAATAAGGTGACTAAATAAGGTGACCACTACAAATAAGGCAGGGGTCAAGGGGGCTGCGCCCCCTTGCGGGGTTAAGGGGCAGCGCCCCTTACGGGGTCAAGGGGCAGCGCCCCAAAAGCTAAACGATTTTATAAATAAGGCAACCAGTAAGACTTTAAAAAACGACCAAATTAGGGTCTGTATTCATCCGTACGGATGAGATTATATTCGTACGGATGAGTGTTGATTCGTACGGATGTAAGTCCAGGTTCGTGCGGATGTAAGCCTAGGTTCGTACGGATGTAAGGTTTAAGTTCGTACGAATGTAAGCCTAGGTTCGCACGTATTAGCCCAGATTCGTACGGATCAACAGTTACGTTCGTGCGAATGAACAAATCAGATTCGTACTAATGAACAAGTCAGGTTCGTACGAATGGGGCTTCATCCGTACGAACGACAAATCAGGTTCGTACGAATGAGCCAATCAGATTCGTACTAATGAACAATTTAGGTTCGTACGAATAGGGCTTCATCCGTACGAACGAGCAAATTAGGTTCGTACGAATGAGCCTTCATTCGCACGAACGAAGTTCGTCGAAATTAGGGTTGCTGTACAGCCGCCACCATCGCCAAAAATCCCAATTTTTCACCCAAAAATCATAATCCGCCGGCCAAATAAGTTGCAGAATCAATAATAGCAATAGCCAAGCGATAAATAAACATGAACCAATGGATAATCACGAGCCATTGGCTCTGATACCACATGTTGGATTAAATTATATTGGTTCATGTAGATTTAACATACCTGCAGATGATCCAGGCATGTTGTTGAATAGATTAGCCATCAATGATTCCCAAATTGAGATAATCGTATTAGGATGGGATTATTGAGAGAGAACCACTTGTAGGTGTTATGGGATAAAAGAGATTATGATGATAAAATGAGCCAACCCTTCTAAAGGTTTATCACATCCCTTTATATACACACTCAAATTAGGAGTGTGTATTATTTAGTCCCGTGGTGTTTAATAAGTGTTTACTATAAGCTCTCTTTAGTTCCGATCACCTAATGGGAAATCTATAGTGTCGGTAAGGTAAATACGTCCATCGAATATTTACTAGACACAGATTTCAGTTAGCGTCAGTCATCATATCAGTAAGGATAAATGATCAATGAGGGTCACAAATAATATGGGTCCAACATTACGCGCAAACGAGTTTCAAGTAGTTTGTGACGATAAATAAATTATTCACATTGTAGACTTGTCAAGAGACTTTGTTGTAGTATCGTTATTATTTTAATCGTATCCTTTTTTCATGTTGCCAATTGAACAAACGTCATTTATGAACAACTTGGCAAATTCTTATAGATGGACTGAAGTGTATGGATAAAATTAATCTTCCTCCACTCCCCCATTATCAAAATCCCCATTTGCATTGGCTAGTGGCAACTACAAGATACTATAAATATAACCATCCAAGTTTCTATCATATCCAAACTCCAAATTAATCCAATTCAAAACTTTAACAAACCATTTATTCCCACATTTTCAATCCAATTACATGGGTGTTTTCCGCATGCACTCTTTCGTTGCTAATCTGAAACAAATGATCAAAGTGCACAACAAATACCAACCAGATGTTCCAAAAGGACATTTGGTTGTGTATGTTGGAGAAATCCAGAAGAAACGGTTTGTAGTGCCTTTATCTTATTTGGACCAACCTTTGTTCCAAGATTTGTTACGTAGGTCAGAAGAAGAATACGGGTTCACTCATCCAATGGGCGGAATTACTCTTCCCTGCCATGAAGAAGCTTTTGTTAACGTTACTGCTCGGTTGCGCATTTCATAGTACAAAGACATATAAGTGCATCTTACAACACTCTTCGCCACACAATTTTGGTTCTTTTTGTATTACTATTTGATCGAGAATTTAATAGCCATTGCTATAAATTAACTATGTACAAAGGCATAATTCAAATCTAGTATTAGTTATTGTATATGAAATATTAAGTACTTTTCCCATTTGGAATTGACCTTGTTCTTAAAGCACTTTTCGATGGTTTCATATCGCCAAATTATCACCACTAATTAATTAGTAGTTTTATTATGTGTAAAAATATTAACATTTGTCATGTACTAAAGATCTATTTTCTAATGCACGTAAATTTAACCATACCCTTAATCTTAAGGAACATTATAAGTAGACTTAATAAAGTACTAATTAACATAGATGAAATTTGGCTTAATTGGAACGTTGGAATAAAGATTTTCTTTTATGGAGTGACTTTTGTCCATGTTATTGCGTACGTGGACATATGGACATCAAAGCTATGTTTTTCACTTTTGAATGCTTTGATTTTGCATAATAATTTGATTAATGATTTTGTTTTTGCCACCTTCATTGCATGATTGACTAAATACTTCATCTTTATGAATCCATAAGAGTGTTACACCATGTATAACATCCGCAAGATGGTGAGATGATGACATGTGGAAATCATGACGTCTCGACTAGAATAACTTACACCTTTTGTCAACGACAAGTTGCTGTCACCAAAAAGTAACGAACTACTTCTAGAAACATCATCTTCATTTCGTGCAATATATATATCAAAACAAATCAAAGGATACTCTCCACAATAGTTTGATCTATTAAGGAGGAATGTAAAATGCAGAACTAAAAGGACGGAAAGCGTTACTTATCTAAAGATGCATGCTAGAGAAAAAAAGTATATGAATTTAGGAGTATAAGAATTCACTTATCTAGCATCTACTTAGTGTCGTATCCATGTTTTTTTTTATGGGCCCAAATAATATATCTAAGTATCTAATTGGATTATGTTACATTTGTGGGTGAGCGAATTAGTATAAATCAGGTTTGATGCATAGTAATAATACTAGAAATTTAAACGTTTTATGACTTTGTAGGTGGGTCATGGCCCACCTTTGCCTCCACATAGCTTCGCCACTGCCTGTACTATGACGTTTCCTACACCATTTTGTATGTTTATATTTGCGCATCTTTTTCAGATCTCATTTGCAAGGCAATTCTTTAATGAAACTCTGAAGTGTGCTTTAAATGAGATTTCCCCATTATGTAAAAACCAAAATACCTTGCACATATCACGAATGAAACACCCTTGGGGTTCGACTACCCAGGGGCGGAGCCAGAAAATGTTTCGAGTGAGCTCATGATTAGATTTTAGTTATGTTTGTATGCAAAATTGATGGGTCCATACACTAACTAAGGCTAAACTTATACAAAAAAAATTCTAAAAAATTCCAATTCAGCAGGTTCGGTTGAACTCGCTCGGGTCAATGTAGCTCCGCCTTTGCGACTACCCTTCTTCATGACAATCAGCATACCAAACAACTTGTTTGTGAGACCCTCCATGTCGAAAACTTACTATGGCTAACCTTTGATATGCTTGATTCCAGCATTACTATTCCAAGCAATCCCCTTTTACATGCCGTATAGCTATCCTTTGATACCTAAACCACATCAGCCGGAAAAGACACTTTAACCAAATTCTCCTACTTGCTCCGAAGTTGCAAAACCTATTAGTTACCACACAAGAAAGCTGATTGAACTTGAAACACAAGAACTTCGTAACACCTACTACGGTTGCTTATTCTTCTTGAAACCACTCTTGCTCCCCGTGGACCACACCAACTACAAACAAAATTAGATTTAGTGGCATAAATTATTGATGGCAGATTACTTATGTGACAATATATTGTGTTTTTATGGGCAGATTTTCAGTGTGCTGCTAATAAGAAAATAGTGACACTTTTCCTATTTTACCACTATTGCATACATTTATCTATGACAAAAATTTTGATGCGACATTATAAGTGTCAATTGGATATACAACTTATTCCACTTAATGTGCCATTATTGCCTAATCTGCCATTATAGCAGATTTATGGTAAATTACTTATATGCCTTTATATTATGTTCTTAATGGCATATTTTCAATGTGCCACAAATAAGTAAAATATTAGTGGCATTTTCCTATACTTTATTAATGGCAGATTACTTACATGCCAGTGGATTGTGTTTTTAATGGCAGATTTTCAATATTGTAAATAAATTAGTGGCACTTTTCCTATACTTTATTACCCTTCCCATTTTTTTTATATTCCCTCCTAAATCATTTTTCACATTAAAACGCCTTCTCAGTTTCTTTTTAAAATTAAAGTATTGTATCCATACTTCAATCTCTCTCAGCCCTGGTCGACACCGTCCTCAACTAGTAATCGTGATCACCAGACTCGACCACCACTGTCGGATGTCCGATACGCCTCTATCGAATGTAATCTTATTGGCATTGGTAGTCTTCGAGCATTGAATAAAGACATGTTAGCAAAGTGGTGGTGGCGTTTTCGTATGGAGCCCGGTGCCCTTTGGTGCGTAATTATAAAGTCGATACATGCGAGGGAGGGTGGAGTTCTCAACCGAAACTCTAACTCCAAGGCGAAGTCGGGTACATGGAAGCATATCATTAACCTCGATCGTGATCTTGTAGAAGATCAAATCAATCTAAATTCATTTTTCAAAAAGAAACTTGGAAATGGAACCTGTTGAAAAGGTAATATTGTTCCAACCTTTGCATTTTATATTTTCACTTATTAACAAAACTTGTTTATTGTAGGACTTATTCTGTTATGATTGTACCTCTCAAGGGGGATTCCTGCACTTTACTCAAAGATATATTTGGAAGGACCTTTATGGTCATAAAGATGGACAGAAGGGTCATAGTTGTCATTGGTGTTTAAATACACACACACATACAGATCGGGATTATCACATAATTAACCATTTTTCTACTGCTTATGTTCAATATCCACGACACTCATTTAGGGTTCGTGTATTTTCTTGATTCAGTCTCTATTTTCATCATAATCATTTGATTGTGATAATCTTGTAACCACGATTACCAATTTGGTTAATCTTATCAATAAAGTCATTTGTTTCATTCTGTGTATCAAATCCTATCAATTTCTACATGGTATCAGAGCTACGACTCTACATACAAATCACTAATTTTATCAATTCGATTTATATGATCAATTGAATCAATTTCTCAAATTGTCTGATTTAGGGCTTTTTTAATCCTATATCCTGTGACGATTTCTTTCCCATTTTCGATCGATTAAAATCGAGTGTGTCGGGCGATCTTGGAATTAGTAATTGAAAGGATTTGGAGGATTTCTATTACCCTCATTGGTGCTTACTGTCTCTACTGCTTAAAATCTGGTATCACTGATTTTTTGGTATTTCTGGATTGCAAGTAATCTGTAAGTCTTCGTAACCTACCTTGTGTTGTGGCAAGTACCTTCTCAGGGCGTTTCTGTGTGTAAACAGGGATCAACTGCCCCCTGTAGAACACTTGGACCATAGCCAAGGACCCGTCTTGTACTGTCTGTTTATTGCTTGCTGATTTACTGCTTGATGTTCTCTGGTTTGTTTGTTGTTGGCTATTGTGTAACTGTCTGAATTCTGTTTCTTCAACGAAACTGTTACTGTTAGTTTCGTCAACGAAACTGTTAGTTTCGTCAACGAAACTGTTAGTTACGTTTAGGTGGTCCACGAAAATGTTAGATACCCAACGAAACTGTTAGTTACGCCACGAATCTATTAGATTCAACGAAACTGTTAGTTTCGTCAACGAAAGTGTTAGTTTCGTCAACCAAACTATTAGTTTCGTTTGGGTGGTCCACGAAACTGTTAGATACCCAACGAAACTGTTAGTTATGTCACGAATCTATTAGATACGTTGCATACTTATTTGTGATTATTTATCTGTCTCTAGATTCATCATAATTTTCTTTGTTCCCTATTTAGTTCTTGGTCAAATTTGTCAATATGCCACCCGAAGTTGAGACCTCTACTTTAACCAATAGGATAAAACATATTAGTGACCTGGATTTTGGAGACACTTTATATCTCCATGCCAGTGACACCAATACTACATCCTTAGTTGGTTTTAAGTTAAAAGGAACTGAAAATTATAATGTGTGGAGTTGTGCCATGATACTTGCTCTTGAAACAAAAAATAAAATAGGCTTTATTGATGGAACATGTAAAAAAGATGAAACCAATGAAGTTTTGATCAGACAATGGGACAGATGCAACTCTATAGTCCTTCTTGGATTCTCAGTTCCATTTCTGAAGAACTTTATCTTGGTCAAATATTTTATAAATCTGCCGAAATTGTGTGGCAAGAACTAAAGAAGACTTATGACAAAGTTGATGGCTCTATTACCTTTAATTTGCATCACAAAATCAATAATATGTCTCAAAGTGGTACTTCTGTCTCTGATTATTATCTCAAATTAAACTCTCTATGGAAACAATTTGATTCTCTTGTTAAACTTCATATTTGTACTTATCAAGGTGCTAAACAGTTTCATGACCACAATGACCTTATCAAACTTATGCAATTTCTTATAGGCTTAGATGATACCTATCAATCTTTAAGAAGTAACATCCTTACAAGGGACCCTCTTCCCTGTGTCAAAACTGCTTTTTCTATAATCTCTAGAGAAGAATCTCATAGAGAATCTTCTCAGTCCAATCTTGGGTCTAACAAAGGTCAAATTCTGCTTTTACTGCTAAATCTTTTGATCCTTCAAAAAGAAATGACAACAGATTGTTTGATAACAATAAAAGGGGGCCAAATCCTAATCTCAAATGTCAAAAATGTGGTTTAATAGGACACACCATTTAAAGGTGCTATGAAATTGTTGGGTATCCCCCAGGGTGGAAAAAGAAAAATACAAATTACAATGCCATGGTTGATTCTAGTACATGACACATGAATTTTACCACTGACCAAATGCAGAAAATCCTCAACCTTATCAATGACAAACCAAGTCCTCAAGGAGCTAATGCCAACATGGCAGGTTGGTTCTTTAATTCAAATGTGTTCTTTAATCAAAAGTTTCACAAGTTTTTTAACTCTAACTCTTGTGAAAGAAATCAAATGTTTTCAAAAGGATGGATAATAGACTCTGGTGCAAATCAGCACATGACACTTTCTGATAAAAAACTTGATAATGTTGTTGATGTCACTGACTTAAACCTCAAAGTTGGACACCCTAATGGCACTAAAGCCCAAATCACTAAAATTGGAAACCTTAAACTTACTGATGATATAACTCTTTTTGAAATTCTTGTCATCCCTAGCTATACAGTTAGCCTTTTATCTGTCCACAAACTTGCCAGGAATAGCAAACTCTCTGTCACTTTTAATGACCAAAACTGTTACATTCAGGACTTGAAGGTCATGAAAAACCTGGGGATTGGTAAAGCTAAAAAGGGACTTTGTTTTTTTGACTGCATGTCTGATAATCTAGTTAAGTGCAATAATTCTGTGCATTCCACTTATGGTTCAAAAAAACTTTGGCACTGCAGATTGGGTCACCCTGCAGACCAGGCTCTAAACATTTTAAAAAAGACCCAACCATAAGTCCATGTGATATCTGTCATAGTGCTAAACAAACTATAGAATCCTTTCCTCTCAGTGACCATAAGTCAAAAAATGTTGGTAATCTAATTCATTTGGATACTTGGGGACCCTACAGGGTCACAAGTACACAAGGGTTTAAATATTTTCTAACCATTGTAGATGATTTCTCTAGAGCTGTCTAGGTTTACCTTTTAAAATCTAAAGAGGAAGTTTTTGATCACATTGTCCTATTTCATAATCTACTTCAAAATCAATTCTCAAAAAATGTAAAAGTCATTAGATCTGACAATGGCACTGAATTTATTAACAACAAAATTGAAACTTTTTTTTGCCAAAATGGTATTATCCACCAAACCTCTTGTGCTTACACCCCCCCAACAAAATGGCATTGTAGAGAGGAAACATAGGCATCTCCTTAACATTGCTAGGAGCCTTATGTTTCAGGGGGGAATACCTCTAAATATTTGGTCTGAATCTATTTTAACTACTACCTATTTGATCAACAAGTTACCAAGTTCTATCTTAGGAGGCAAATGTCCCTATGAGTTAATCTATGGCCTAAGTCCAAATCTTTCCCATCTCAAAGTCTTTGGGTGACTATGTTATGCTGCCATATTATACAACTTTGATAAATTTAACAAAAGAGCTGAAAAATGTATCTTTCTGGGTTACACAAACTTCAAAAAAAGGTATAAACTATATAGTTTGGACTCAAAACAAACCTTTTACTCTAGAGATGTCAAATTCTATGAAACCATATTTCCTTTTAAAACAACCATCAAAAATGACATCTCTAGTCAAACATCTGAAACAAACCATCTAAACTTTTTTGATCTATATGACACCCAAGACCCTCCAAGTCCCAATGATGAAGGGAAAGACACTGAGGAAGATGGTAGTGACATTAATCCTTAAATCTGGCAGCACAAGTGCTACTGGAATTGAGGATACCACTGCAACTTCAAGTGCTGATATTATATCCCCTGACGGAAACAACCATTCAACAAATGATATGGTTGAACCAATCAATCTTAGAAGGTCCTCTAGAACTCTTAAAACCTAAGAAATTTGGTGACTATGTTCCAAATGGGAAAGTAAAATACAGTCTAGACAAAGTTGTCAACTACTCCAAACTTTGTGAAGACAATTTTTGCTTTACCACCAGTCTAAATAAATCTTAAATCTGGTGAACCAAAAACCTTTCTTGAAGCATGCAAAGACCCAGCTGGGTCAATGCAATGAATCTTGAAATATAAGCCTTAATGAGAAATAACACCTTTGACTTTGTTGATATACCTGATCACAACAATGTCATAGGATCCAAATGGCTTTTTAAAATAAAGTATAAGGCTAATGGTGAAATTGAAAGATACAAGGCTAGATTAGTTGCCAAAGGCTTCTCCCAAAGGGAAGGGATTGACTATGAGGAAACCTTCCCCCCTGTGGTCAAAATGGTCACTATCAAATGCATCATTAGTCTTGATGTCTCTAATGGATGGACTCTTTTTCAAATGGATATAAACAATGCTTTTTTGTATGGTGAGTTATGTGAGGATGTCTATATGACTCTTCCTGAAGGATACTTTGATAAAAATGACAAAAAGGTTTGCAAACTCACTAAATCCCTCTATGGGCTTAAAAACAAGCCCCAAGAAAATGGAATGAGAAACTCACCTCATGTCTATCTGAAATAGGTTTCACTCAAAGCAAATGTGACCACTCCCTATACCTCAAAACTGAAAACACTGTTTTCTTGGCCTTACTTGTATATGTGGATGACAGTGTCATCACAGGGAACAATGTGAGTGAAATCAACAAAGTAAAATCCTTTTTAAACTCAAAATTTATGATAAAAGACTAAGGAGAGTTAAAGTTCTTCCTTGGCATTGAGGTCCTTAAAACTGACAAAGGTCTATGTCTTTCCCAAAGAAAATATTGCGTCGAATTACTCTCTGTATTTGGTTTGCTTTGGTGTAAGCCTGCCACTACTCCCATAGAACTAAACTATAAGTCTAAAACTGAACAAACTGGTACTAAGTTAAAAAACCTATCTGTTTATCAAAGGTTAGAAGGCAAACTCATCTACTTAACCTTAACTAGACCACATATTTGTTTTGTTGTTCCATACCTCTCTCAATTCATGCATGCTCCCACAACTGAGCACTTTAATCATGCCCTAAGAGTCCTAAGATACTTAAAAGGAGCCCTAGGAAAGGGAATTCACATAGTTAAATCCCCCACTCTTGACCTCAAAGTATTTGTTGATTCTGACTCGGCTAAATGCAAAATTGATAGAAGGTTTGTAACTGGTTTTTGTGTCTTTCTTGGAGGAAGTCCCATATCCTGGAAAAGCAAGAAGCAGCCAACAGTCTCTAGATCCTCTGCTGAAGCAGAGTACAGAGCTATGGCTGCTGCTACTTGTGAAATCCTTTGGATCTTAAATCTCCTTCAAGAACTACACATCAAAACTACCATCCCTGCTAAAATGTACTGTGACAACAAAGCAGCAATGCTTATTGCCACAAATCCTGTCCTTCATGAAAAAACCAAGCATTTTGAAATTGATCTTCATGTAGTTAGAGAAAGGGTATGTAGTGGTGTTTTGGAATTGCAAAAAACTGACACCACTAAACAAACGGCTCATATTTTCACAAAAGGTCTAAATGCCCCACAACACAATTACTTAAGTTCTAAATTGGGTCTTGTTGACTTGTTCAATGCTAAGGTTGAGGAGGCATGTTGAAAAGGTAATATTGTTCCAACCTTTGCATTTTACATTTTCACTTATTAACAAAACTTGTTTATTGTAGGACTTATTATGTTATGATTGTGCCTCCCAAGGGGGATTCCTGCACTTTACTCAAAGATATATTTGGAAGGACCTTTATGGTCATAAAGATGGACAGAAGGGTCATAGCTGTCATTGGCGTTTAAATACACACACACACACACACACACATACAGATCGAGATTATCACAGAATTAACCATTATTCTAATGCTTATGTTCATTATCCACGACACCCATTTAGGGTTCTTGTCTTTTCTTGATTCAGTCTCTATTTTCATCATAATCATTTGATTGTGATAATCTTGTAACCACGATTATCAATTTGGTTAATCTTATCAATAAAGTCGTTTGTTTGATTCTGTGTATCAAATCCTATCAATTTCTACAGAACCGACATAAGCTTTTGGTATGATAATTGGGTTGGGGACACTATTTTAAAAGATGATTACCATCGATTATATGCCTTGAAGAATGTTAAAAATTGCTCGGTTAAAGACCGCCTCTATGCAGACAAAGATCAAAATGCTACTGTTGTCCGATTGGACCAGCCCTCTATGTTGCTGTTGGGACAAGCTTTTAGTCAGCATAAAATCCGGAAAACCAAAACCATCAGGTACCATTTTTAATTCCACCTTGTCCCGAGATGTCTCCTAATTGGAACTGGAGAAGAACACCAAACCATGGACCAGAAATATTCGAACTAATTGAGTTGGAGGAGCTAACAAACGTTGTTGAATTTAATAATGGCCCACATAAATGGATATGTGCCATTGCCAATTCAAGAGAGTATGTCGTTAATTCCATGCGTAAAATGATCGATGAGCAAACTTCGCCTAATAGTTCACTTGGGGGAGCTAATGTATATTCTTGGAATTCAATCCTCCCATCTAAAATAAAACATTCACTCTTGGAGAATTCATAATGAACGCCTCCTAACTAGAGTTAATCTTGATGCTAGAGGGGTCGACTTGCATTCGACTAGATGCCCTTCTTGCAATGAAGACCAAGAAACGGAAAGTAATATTTTTGGTCATTGTCGTATTGCCGAAGATCTTTGGAAATTTATATTTAAGTGGTGGAATTTGCAAATGCCCTCAATCTCAAATCTAGAAGACATCCTCAAATTGACAAATATTGTTTCCATTAAGAACGAAAGGCGAAAGCTTCTTGATGTGGTTGTTAAAACGGGTCTTTGGCTCCTTTGGAGATACCGCAATGCCGTGGTGTTTAACTCAAAGACTCCAAGAAAGGATACTCTGGGAGAAGACATTAGACTTTTTTCATTCACTTGGATTACTAGTAGATCGAAACCTTTAGTAAATTTAAATTGGTTAGAGTGGATTTGTCATCCAAATTCAATTCTAACTAACATGACCCTTGTAATCCTCATTTGTTTATGCCTATATATTTCTTTGCCGTTCAAAAACAAAAAATCTTATTTACAACACAAGCCTTTTCAGTCTCAACATTAATTCATCGTATATAAGCAGTTTTGGGATCAGACCGTTAAGTATATCATAGTTTTATTATTTTTTATTTTTGTGATGCATTTTTAAATTCATGGTTTTAGAGAGTTTGTTTTTAATGTTCCTGAGTTCTTCGTAATCATAAACCTTTAAATTGATATGTTATTGATGCAGTGCGTATAGAAGACAAACTCGTGAGGCGTTTGAAAGACAAATCACTGCCCCGTAGTAAAGGGGTAGTGCGATGCAGTGGGGCAACAGAGGTAGTTGTTTTTTGAGAAGCCTTGACTGCGACGCAGTCGAAGCTGAGTGCGCCGCACCGGAAAAGCAGACGAGATTGCTGTTGGAAAGAAGTCATGACTGCGACGCAATAGAAACCTTGTGCGCCGCAGTAGCTGATCGTTTTAGAAGGACTATTTCTGTTTACTTTTCAAAGTTGAAGGATTATTTTGTTTGCGTTTTTAGGTTTTCTATTTAGTGTTGTGCAAGGATCATAAGACAAAGACTCATATTTTTCTTAAGAATTTTGATGATCAAAACCTTTTGATACCTTTATCAATTATTTGATTTTTATCATCAAAATTCTTAAGAAAAATTCTCGAAGGGTATACCTTACTTTCTGAAACTCATGGGCATAACTATTATATATATATATATATATATATATATATATATATCAAATGGCGAGGGATTTTCTGTCGTTCTAGGAACATTTGAATGTTGTTTTCCTTCTATTTTTGCTGTTCATAACTGGGTTTTAATACCCTACTACTGTGTTTATTTTTTGGTCATGATTATTTAACTAATATATTAGCCACTTATTTTGACCAACTAAAACACACAAAAGTTAAACCATCTCTTCCTTAGTCATCATAAACCGACCACAATCACCACCACCATTTACCGGCAAACCATGGTCATCATCATTAACAAAAACGAAAACAAAAAAATTGTTCGAAACACAAATGAAAAATTAAATTATAACTATCAACCACCTTATTGTTCTTAATCATAGGTTAAATACTTAAATGCTTACCAACCAATAACAAATCAAATTTCATTGGAGATGCAAAGTAGGTAGATCGCTCTCGGTGGTTGTCGGACATTAACGCTCCTTTTCAGAATGTAGGATATAGAGAGAAGAGGTGTTTAGGTGGGAATTTTTC
Source organism: Senecio squalidus (assembly GCA_910822075.1). Lineage (NCBI taxonomy): Eukaryota > Viridiplantae > Streptophyta > Magnoliopsida > Asterales > Asteraceae > Senecio > Senecio squalidus. The sequence goes on from CAJVGC010000432.1 coordinate 43,614,648, forward strand.
TTTTTTTATGTTATTCAATAAAAAGAATGTGTATTGTATGGTCAAATTATATTTATATTTATAAAGTTTAAGAAAAATATTTCTCTAAAATATTAACCTCCATTTCTCTTTTTTTTTTGTTATTAACTTAAATGAAAACAAATAATAGGTGTTTCAAAAAAGTAAATGTTTAAATATCTAACCTAAAGTCTTAATATATATCAAAAGGTTGTGTGTAGCATAATATCTAGTTAGCGGGAATGAATAAAGTGTACGTCGTTCACTCTTGGAAACCTTTAGTTGGTGTCTCCCTTTCTTTCGGGGGTTGTTTTTTAATAATAATGCCGCTTCCAGAAAATAAAGTGTACGTGGTGGTGGTGGTGGTGGTGGAACATGATTGTCGATATTGGATAAGGATGGAGCGATAGTAATTGGTAGTTTAATGATATATAGATATGATATCGATATAATTTTAGTAATCTGTAGTCGTAGTGAAGTGCGGGCCAATTTCCTCGTTGAAATTCAAGATGGGCAGCCAATTTCTAAAAGAGGTGTTTTCTTGAATAATGTTTCCAGTATTACAAGTACAAGTAGTTTGTTAAGTAGTTAGGGTGTTTCTGTGTAATCCGTTAAGACTAGGACCCAATTGACATATTACTGTTCCATCAGTTGATCTGCTAGGAACTAAATAATACTCAAAAGGTAAGTGACGATCCGTAATTGCATTTGCCGGTGCAACTCCTAAAAAATGGGACTTAATGTCATAATTCGATCCGAGCATCAAAATGGTGATCGTGACATTAATCATGTTTCGTCGCATCTTATCGCTATCGGCGTTTACAGTCTCACTGCATAACCCGATTTAAGTTATCCGACTGAAGACTGCAGATAGTCCACCACAATCTCACTATGAGTGGTAATCCGCCTTGGATACACTTCACCTACGTCTCACGTAGAGTGACGAGCAAGTACAAGTTGTCTAGGCAATACGGATAGCAATTGACTTAAATTCAATGGGTGTTAAAAATATACGTACGCAATTGCCATGCAACAATTTCGTAACGTAATTTAATTAAAAGCAAAATGTTTTTATTTTACTGGTTATTAAACGTATTTCTATGATTACCTAATTTATACAACTAATCGTAACATGGTCATCATTAAAAACCCTTTCGGTAGCTCTACAACGGGTACGACCAGGTAAGCAAGTGAGAGTAGGGGACGACTAAGCATCTCTTAAAACCTGACCTCATTAGGAGTAGAATACTCCGCAAACTTTCCTAGACATCGTCCTTTATGTAGGTGAGCCTAGTTGGGTAATAATACACTGAGCATGTATAATCTAGTTATGAATTACTAATCACACGCTTATTAAATCGATGGTTTTTAAGATATTATGTAAATTTATATGTTCCGTCGCTTGGACCAAATTACGGTATATAAACCCAACCAATGCGTTATAAAACGTATAAAAGTGCCAAAATAAATTAATAACTCGTCATAATAATTCTTTAGTCTTATTATTAAATTTTGTTTCTTTCAAAAGACATTTGACAAACAATATTTATAATAAACAATTTAGAATTATTCTATGCAACTAATTGGGTAATGCCTAAAAAGTCTCTATGGTCATTGTTTACATATTGAATCACTCCCGTTTCAAAGGAAACGAACCACATACATCCGTCCAAATAAACAAGTTTGGATTGCGTAAGCTATCAATATTTAAACAATTCGTATATCAAATAAACCACACATAACTTTTTATCATACAAATCCTTTTGTGTCGCACATATTTAATCAACAATTAATAATATGTCACTAATTCAATTCACTTTTTAACAATATCAATATATCTAATTATGCTTACAAAGTTATGCATGTAACTTTATAAACATAATTTTGCATAAAAGTAAATAAGGTAATTAAACATCAAATTGCAAGGTAGATTGATTTCAAATTAACTTTTTAATTTTGTAAAATCATACAATAAACCAACCCTAGATCCCCCCTCAATTTTTATGTTTTAGATCCAAAATAATATTTACCTATGTTTTGGCTGATACCACTATAGGTATACAACTAGAGTCATATTGTCAAACAATACATGACAGCGGAATTTTAGGATCACATAGTAAATAATAAATCGGATAAAGAATTACCTTGAATTAGAAGCAAGCGAAAGTCGTAGATCTAAGTGTAAGATCTAATCTACGGGTGCGTACGCGACACCTTCTTTTAGCAACAGACTAGTATGCTAGTACACGTTTAATTTCTTTTTACAACAATTGTCTTAGCAGCAACTCTTTATTACAAAAACCAAAAGAAAAACAAAAACCTTTTTTTTATTTTAATTTTAATAAAACGATCGGCTAAACCAAAAGGGTTTAGTCGACTTTTTGTATTTTGCAATGAATTTGGGTTTAGGATTTATCTTCTATTTATAGGTTTTAAAATCTAAGAGTTTGAGTTATATTATAATAAGGAAACCTCTTATTTACATGATAAACCCTTTATTTAATAAATATTTACACTTAACCATTAAGTAATATTTAATAAATAAATTAAACTTGTAGTCGTGTCTAAATGTCGATGTGTGCGCTCCCGTAGTCTCACACATTTACGGACACACATTTGTTAAAACTATTCAAATACCAACAATCACCACCACCATTTACCGGCAAACCATGGTCATCATCATTAACAAAAACGAAATCAAAAAAATTGTTCGAAACACAAATGAAAAATTAAATTATAACTATCAACCACCTTATTGTTCTTAATCATAGGTTAAATACTTAAATGCTTACCAACCAATAACAAATCAAATTTCATTGGAGATGCAAAGTAGGTAGATCGCTCTCGGTGGTTGTGGACATTAACGCTCCTTTTCAGAATGTAGGATATAGAGAGAAGAGGTGTTTAGGTGGGAATTTTTCTTTTTTTATGTTATTCAATAAAAAGAATATGTATTGTATGGTCAAATTATATTTATATTTATAAAGTTTAAGAAAAATATTTCTCTAAAATATTAACCTCCATTTCTCTTTTTTTTTGTTATTAACTTAAATGAAAACAAATAATAGGTGTTTCAAAAAGTAAATGTTTAAATATCTAACCTAAAGTCTTAATATATGTCAAAAGGTTGTGTGTAGCATAATATCTAGTTAGCGGGAATGAATAAAGTGTACGTCGTTCACTCTTGGAAACCTTTAGTTGGTGTCTCCCTTTCTTTCGGGGGTCGTTTTTTAATAATAATGCCGCTTCCAGAAAATAAAGTGTACGTGGTGGTGGTGGTGGTGATGGTGGAACATGATTGTCGATATTGGATAAGGATGGAGTGATAGTAATTGGTAGTTTAATGATATATAGATATGATATCGATATAATTTTAGTAATCTGAAATCACAGTGAAGCGTGGGCCAATTTCCTCGTTGAAATTCAAGATGGGCAGCCAATTTCTAAAAGAGGTGTTTTCTTGAATAATGTTTCCGGTATTACAAATACAAGGAGTTTGTTAGGTAGTTAGGGTGTTTCTGTGTAATTCGTTTGTCATGTACACTTATTAGTTAAACATATATTATAATCTTTGAGAACGATGTTGGAAGTTAACGGAGATGATTTATTCAAAATGTTAGTTTTGTACTTTATATTTCTCATTATAAGTTTTTATCATCATTCTAAATTATAATGATTGAAATTTGAGTTGTATTCAAATCAATTTGATAAAAAGAGCTGTGGTGACATAATATGTTAACATCATCATGAAAAAATTAAATGGCTCAAATACGACGGGTTTTGATGGAACAAATAATGTGTCACAGAAGCATCTCCAAATACTATGGCAATAAAAAAAAAGTGCCACAATAGCCTCAGCAGCGCCATACCTAAAAAGTGTCACCAAAGTGCTTTAGTGACATCGCTTCTAGCTACCAACACTTTTTTGTGAGCCACCCATTTCCAAACCAGCCTTTAGTGGCACTTATTTTATTTTGGCATTTTTTTCCTGTCACTACATGGTATATCTTTGTAGCGACCGTACCTTGATACAAACTAATTTCGGTCACCCATGAATTATAGAAACCCCTTCTTTTCCCTTCTTCTCTTGTAATCCTTAAATAGTAACCAAATACCTCAACAAAACCTTGTGAAATACGTTAGTAATCCGTAACCCTAACCTGACACAAGTTAATATTTCAAAACCCTTGCAACCTAGTTAGTATTGCAAAAATTATAGTTTTTGGTAAATGTTGAACCCCACAAACCCTAGTAACTCTCTTTTTGCTTGCGATTCAAGTAACAACCCCACAGACTATACCTAGTTTATGATTTAAAAACAACCCCATAAATTCCTTTTTCTTAAGGTTTTTTATCGGCTTTAAAAACCCTAAATTAGCCACATGTTTTAGGTTACCACCTATGTACGTACCACATATTCCACTCAGTAGCTCTATATCTTGAACCACATATATAGGTTTCATTAGATCTCTGCCAACGGACTCGTCTCCTCTTCGTTCGTTGGCTCGCCGGTTGGTCCACCAATGGCACCGATTCGTCGATTGCCATCGTCGGTGGATTTTTTTCGTTGCTTCCGTCGGTTTCTAGAGGAGAAAGGGACGAAATGGGGTGGGCCCCATGCTTATTAATAATTTTTTTTTTTGAGAGTTAAATAGAAAAAGAAAAAAAATTTAAAAATCCTAGCGTTAAAAAACGGTCATTTTTTTATTTTTTTAAATTAAATTTTTTATTTAATCCTATATATATTCATATCTACATACACAATTTTTATTCAAAAACTACAATATATCTCTACATACATGTTATTTTTCTTCAAACACAACACAAAACAACCACAAATCACATAAAAATGGATCCCGACTCCGTTATCGAAGATTACAAAGTGTTAGCGGCGACTTTTGATCCGGTACAAATAACAAATTTCGTTAATGCGCTTGGAAGCGATTCAGACGATGAAGGCGAAAATTCCAATCCGATGCCAAGGGCACTAAGGCGATTCCTACGTAGAAACCGAGAAGCCGTCGCAAATCGTTTGTTTGAAGACTATTTTGCGGACGAACCAACATTTCCGGCGGATTTTTTCGTCGTCGTGACCGGATGAGAAAAGAGTTGTTTCTCCATATATGTCAATCTATAACATCATACGCTCAAAAACCGATACCCGACTATTTTAAATATTTTCATCAACCCCCAGACGCTACTGGTAAACTCGGTTTCAACGTCTTTCATAAATGTACTTCCGCCATACGACAATTGGCGTACGGTTATGCCCCTGATGCGTTTGATGAATACTTACATATGGGTCAACAAACATCATATGATTGTTTGGACAACTTCACCAAATGTTTGTTTCATCTTTTCTCCCCCGAATTTTTAAGAAAACCAACACAAGAAGATGTGCAACGTTTGGTACAACGTCATGGCGAGATACATGGTTTTCCGGGGATGCTCGGAAGCATCGATTGTATGCACTAGGGTTGGAAGAATTGTCCAACGGCATGGCAGGGTCAATATACACGAGGTGATCATGGGAAACCAACAATCATGCTCGAAGCGGTTGCATCTTATGATCTGTGGATTTGGCACGCTTACTTTGGCTCTGCAGGTTCGAGCAACGATATCAACGTATTGAATAATTCAGATCTATTCAACGATTTACTTCAAGATCGTGCTCGATCGGTTAATTTCAATATTGTTGGGCGTAATTTCACAAAAGGATATTATCTCGCCGACAGAATTTATCCGGAATGGTCGACACTTGTCAAATCGTATAGGTATCCGATGACGGACGAAGAAATGAGGTATTCGAAATTCCAAGAATCAGCAAGAAAAGATGTGGAACGAGCGTTCGGTGTGCTTCAGGGGCGTTGGGGAATCATTAAAAGCCCCGCAAGAGCATATAGTACACAGAAGATTAAACGAATCATGTATTGTTGTGTGATTTTACGCAACATGATAACCCAGGACAACGGTCGCAACATGTGTCGGTTGGAGTAAGATTATCTTGCAAACGAAGAAAATATACCGACTCGTATGTGGGAAGACAGACTTGCAACATATAGGCGTATGGACAAAGAGTTGCGGGATCGGCAAGAGCATCACGTGCTTCGTGACGCTCTTATCAAACACACTGCGACTCTCCCACCATATTTCCGTGCTCGTTAATTTATTTTAGTAATTTTTTTTTTAAATTAATAAGTGTAATGTTCCTTTTTTTTATATTAATAAATGTAATGTTTTTTTTTTAATAAATGTTTTATTTTTTAATAAATATATTGTTTTTATTTAATGAATTTGTAATTAAAATAATAAAATATGTATGGTCCAGAAAAACTGACTGACGGGTAACTGTTGACAGTGATTTAGTCACTTTGGTGTCAGTTTAATGTCACTTGACGTGGCGCTGAGTTGGCAAAAACTGACCATGTCGATTGGGGTAACTGAATGTGTAGCCGATTAATTTAATATTTTCTAAATAGTTTTCTTACTTTAACCTCAAATATTATATTAAAGTCCATTCAAGGCAAATCGCATTCATTTAAACATAACACTTCTCGGTCACATGAGTTCCCAATTTCTTTTGCTAGTTATAAGTACAACTCAATGAAAATAAAAATCACATGATGGTCCTACTCCATATATAGGCATGGGCAGTGCAAAGTGTAAATAAATAAATAAATAATAATAGCAATAATTGACAATTTGAAAATACAATGAATTCCAAGAGGTTTTGAGAATGAATCCATTGGCGATATTTATTCTCACCCCACAGGCATTATATGTTCCTTTCAAACAGATAAAAAGGGCCATCGTCACTATGTATGTAACTATAGACGGAGCTAGAAATTTTTTGATGTAGGCAGAATTTAAAGAAAATTGAAGTTGTGTAGGATTGAACCTAAAACCAAATGTATATGAAAAAGGAGTTTTATCACACTACCAAGTGACTATGTACATATTATTCAACTAATTCCTCCTCCAACCCGCAAGCTGTTAGCCAACTTAAAAATCTGCATGTAGCGTAAAAGTATAACATATATTCATGTTTTATGCACAAACGAGTGAAATGGTTTTCCATATTTTAAATATGAAGATTAAGTACTTTGAGTTGATAAAATAATTATTCACATGTGCCCATACTTTAAACCACTTCTACTTGTGAAATGCCCAAAAAATGTGTAAACTTGTCAAGAGACTTGACTTCTATTATAATAATCAGATCCTCTTTTCATCTTGCCTTATAAAAAAGGTCATTTATCCTAAATTGTGATAATGCATGCATGATTTGATGAACAACTTGGCTAATTTCTTATAGATGGACTGAACTGTATGGATAGAATAAGCAACTCTTAGATGAGTAATAAACTGAGTGATGCCATGTGATGCAATTAATCATCCTCCATTCCCCCATTATCAAAATTCCCATTTGCATTGGCTAGTGGCAACTACAAGATACTATAAATATAACCATCCAAGTTTCTATCATATCCAAACTCCAAATTAATCCAATTCAAAACTTTAACAAACCATTTATTCCCACATTTTCAATCCAATTACATGGGTGTTTTCCGCATGCACTCTTTCGTTGCTAATCTGAAACAAATGATCAAACTGCACAACAATTATGAACCAGACATTCCCAAAGGACATTTGGTTGTGTACGTTGGAGAACTCCAGAAGAAGCGGTTTGTGGTGCCTTTATCTTATTTGGACCAACCATTCTTCCAAGATTTGTTACGTAGGTCGGAAGAAGAATATGGGTTCACTCATCCAATGGGTGGACTTACACTTCCCTGCCAAGAAGAAGCTTTTGTCGACGTTACTGCTCGCTTGCGCATTTCGTAGTTCAAAGACATATATATGGATCTTCCAAAACTCTTCACTACACAATTTTGTTTCTTTTTTTAATTACTATTTGATTGAGAATATAATAGCCATTGCTATAAACTATGTACAAAGGCTTAATTCAATTCTAGTATTAGTTATTTTATATGAAATATACAGTTCTTTTCCCATTTGGAATAGACCTTGTTCTTAAAGCACTTTTTAATTGTTTCATTTTGCCAAATTATCACCACTAAAGAATACTTGTATTATGTGTATTAAAATTAACATTTGTTCACTTAATATATTCCGTCAGTTGTCTTGGTTTTGTCAAAACATGTGCACGTTACTAAAGGTCTGTGTTCTAATGCACGTAAATTTAACAATACTTTTAATCTTAAGGAACATATATAATAAGCAGACTTGATAAAGTACTAATTAATCTAGATGAAAATTGGCTTAATTGGAATAAAGATTTTCTTTCATGGAGTGACTTTTGTCCATGTTGTTACGTACGTACATATTGAAATCAAATTTATGTTTTTCACTTTTGTATGAATTGGTTTTGTATAATAATTTTATAAAAGATTTTGCTTTTTCCACCTTCAATGCATGGTTGACTGAATACTTCACTTGTAGAGAACCTCTCTACAATAGTTTGATACATAGTGAAGGAATTTTAAAAGCGAAAATAGAAGGACTAAAAGTGCTACTTATCTAAAGATGCATGTTAGAGGGAAAAAAATTGTATGACTAAGAACTTCAAGGATCACTTATCTAGGCTATACCATAACTATAAGTTCCCTAGCCTATTTATATGTTTATCCTTAGGCATATTTTTCATATTCTAGTCATTTTGAAGAAAATCATTCAATAAAATCTTGAAACATATTTTGAATAGGTTAATTATCGAAATATCATTTATTCTATAATAACCAAAGTACCTTGCAAAAATCGTGACTGAGTCACCTTAAATGTTCTGTCACAACTGGCCCTAAATTTGATAGATCAATGAAAATTTTCCATTAATCAGCATCTACTTAGTCTGACTGTCGTTACTTGATAGCTACTATTGTTTGAATTATCAGGTTCATTCTCACTAAACGTGTTTATGTGTTTTGCTTACTATTATATTGCAACGTACTATTTATAAATGTGCTTATCCCGAATGAATATTTATTGTATCACCTTTAAAAGAATAAAGTTTGGCATGCTAGATAACGAATAACGCTTTTACATGAGTTTGAACTTCTACGACCATTTTAGAAAGATAAACGTTTTGCGTAGTAATAATAAGTTATAATTAAAGCGAGTATGTAAATCTTCTATATTTAAATGATCCTATTAATCTCGAGTCGTATTTCATATTTTGGTTTCGTTTTATTTTCTCGAGTCATTTTACTAAACAAGATAATTTTTAGTTAATCATAATCTAGCTCATTATCATTGTTTTTTAGCCTTTCGGCTTTAACCCCACCCATTGGATTATTAATTTAACTCATACCCATATTTTAAACCCACAATCCATAACCCATACCCATGATTTAACCCATTTAACAAATTACTAATTTTTTTTTTTTTTTTTTTTTTTTTTTTTTTTTTGAAACGGCAACTCCTATGGGCCAGTAATGGAGTATCATCGTGCCACCATTACCAGCCACCCCAATGCCCACCAAAGAGGAAACCCTCTGGAGAGGCTCGAACTCGAGACCTCTCCTTCACCAGGAAAACCCCTTACCAACCAGGCAGAACCTGATTGGCAACAAATAACTAATTAATCCAAATAAAACCTAAAACTATCGACTTCTCCTTCTACTTCTTTCTCCAATCGGTCGACATACCCTTCCGGTTTCTTTTTTCGATTGATACCAGCAGGAGTAGCAAGCCATCATCATCAACAACAACACATTCGTATGGAGGATAGAAGCAAGGAGCCAACAAACGTTTTACCTTCCTTCCCTCTCGGTTTGGGACCGCCGCAACTCCACATATACAGACACTCTTGTTTCTGGATTTTTATCCATTGGTAACCATTCTAATCTAATTTTTTAATCTATCATTATTATGTCAATCTTGTTCTTAATGGTTTCCCATAATGAGCTTTTGTTTTACGGAGTCTTGATTTATCAAATTGTTAACTAGGGTTTTTGTAAAAAGGTTTCTAATGGTTTGATTTTAAAACGAGTTTGGGATATTTTTTCTAGCCGACTTTCACATACGAATTCTGTTTTGTAAATGTTCGTATATATGTTTCGAGTTCAGGTCATGAAATCTAAGGTAACGGATGTTTAAAAAAACGTTTTTGGTATGTTAGAGTCTTCGTTGTAAACTTTCTGTTTACTGTCAGAATTTTGTTCCGTGTTCAAGAGTCCATAATTTGGTGATAAATGTCCAAACTGGTCGCGTCCTATGTCTATCTTGTATCCATCGGATTCTAGTTTCCAGAAATATAATGCTCATGGTCTAATTCATTTCCAAACTCTCTAAAACTGATTTTTAGTAAAAGTGGGTCTAAAATGTATTTTGTGTTAGCTTTCTACATCCGATTTTGTATTTAGTTGTTCTATGTCTTAAAGATGTGAAAATTGAGACTTTAAAACATGGAGTCTTTATTTATCTATATACATTATAAAGCATTTGGACATAAAGTTGAAATTTAAGCATTGTAAAATTACTAAAATATCATTTTAACTAATTAATTATTAAATAATTACAAATATAACTCTATAACACACTTACCATATATACTTAAAAATTTAAAATAATTGCAGTTTACTTTTTTTTATAAATTTAAAACAATTATTTAAGTCTGCAAAATTTTAAATAAATGGAGTCAATCTTTAGAATTTCTAACTATTTGAATATTTACAAACCAAAAATCTTGATCGTTCGTAAAATTATTTGTAATAGAATATGTAGAAGTATATTACAAGTATATCGCGAGGGTATATTACAAGTATATCAAATACATGATCTGCATTTGTTGGTGAATATACGTAACCGTTTGATATTTAAAAACATTTTTACAACATATGTTATAAAAGTTACTGGTAAGTTCATAACGTTTTCTCTTCACTTCAACTGATCATAACTAGTTCATAACTAGTTCATAACTGAGTCTTTTGACTTGTGTCCAATGTCTACGAATTGAGTAATATTTCTTTTGGAAGTAGTCTCAAGTTTTGGAATGGGCTATAGGTTGGTCAAATGGTCAAAATATAAACATTGGTGTAATCTCGAACATTTCTGGAAAACTTTTGCGTGTTCTTCGAAGAATTTTAACTCTTAGAATATTAAGTATTAGTACTTGCAAATTTTTCTGGAACATATTTAATGAGTCATTTAATTATATTAAATTTATACGAATTGTTGATGTCGCAAAATATTCTATAAAAATGAGTAAAGTACTGTCCATTCATCATTTTTAGTTTTCCGACCCACTCGTGAGTTATATTTTGTACAAAATACTTATGCACTTCGATAAGTTACGAAATAATTTATGGGATATTAACTCAATGATAATTCAAGAATAAATTTGTAATGTAATTCTAATGCTCGTAATTGTGTCTTTAAAAATTAGGGAGCACGTACTAAATTTAAGTGCATAGCGTGATTTCATTATCTAGCATAATCAAGAACCAAGGTGAGTCTGTACCCTGTACGGTTTACAGTTTTATGCAAATGCTTTTGGGGGAAGGCGAAAGGACAAAAAAAATATTTTATGTAAATCATTTTTTAATAATTATATTTATTTTATAAACAAGTTTTTCCGAAAAGTTGCAATACAACGATTTCTAAAAGACAACAAATAAATGGCTTGTATAATTCAATACGGAAATATGGGAATACAATACGATCAAGAGTCTGTAATGACCTTGACACACTCAAACGTATAATCAGTTAAATTATACGCAGTGCGATCAAAATACGGAAGTTTGACATTCGATCAAGATTATGTGATGACCTTGACACACTCAAACGTATAATCAGTTACGTTATACACAATGTGATCGATGTACTCCGACTCCTTTGACATAATTACACTTATATGTAACCTGTTGGGTTATGTTTTGCAATATGTACAAGAATGCCATTGTTGTCTATTTTAGTGAACTTATCATCTATTTGAGCTTTTTATTGTTTACTTATTTATCCAATATGATTTTTTGCTCTATACATGTTATCTTGAAACGAAAATGTTATTTCATTAAACTGCAAACTTGCTCAATTTTATGTTGACTTTTAAGGTTTCACTTTCACGTAACAATAAGACATAGGAGGGCTACGATGCTTGGACCTAGAAGATGTTTTTTTTCTTCCATTTTTGTGTTTGCATTTTATGGAGTGTTCTGGATATTTTATGTATCGGAGTTGCGTGTTTTGGGTTATGTATTTTGATGATTATTATATTTTGTAGATTGACTCGACAATACATAAGTCATTGCTTATTATTGGACGACGTTATGACACGTTTTATATTTCTTATTTATGCATTTTTTTAGATATTCTTTATTTAACGTACAATGTGTTATAACAATTGTCAATCGGTTGCACCCTACGTTTTTGCCAACGGTGGGGTGTGACAGATTGGTATCAGAGCCATTGGTTATAGAGAATTAGGATTCTATTGACCTAAACTATAACTAAGATCCCTAAGATAGTTAACATCGTAGGATTTTCTTTTTGCATTCGATTATATTTATTATTTGATTTCACGTTCTTACGTCACCGAAAGACTACTATCGAATATGCGAAGAAAGAATCTCTATTCCTTTAGCAATGCTGAGAGTGGAGTTGGAAATTCTTAGAGAGAATCGACTTATCTACTTAACTCCTACTATTTGTGGATGCATGACATTTTTAATTGTTATTTATTATTGTTTTTCTTTCAATTTCGACTGTTTTGTCACTTGAGGAGATATACTTTCTCTATTGCAAGCTACCTCTTGTTAACCCGGTTCTAGCTTACGTATACCGTTGACTCCTGTGTCTTACACACAAGGTTGACATAAGGAAATTCTTGAATCGGGATTTTTAGCATAAAGATTCCACTGACCTGTAAAAAGTGGGCCTAACCCTTCAATTATTTCAAGATGGATTTCAATGGGAGATGTTCAATTTAGTGCTAATTACAATATTTGTTTTATTATCAATTTAAGTGTGTGTTGGTCGTTAATTGATGTGAACATGGGGAATAGATGTGTTTATATGTGAATCCATTTATAATTATGGGTGGCCAACGTAATTATAGTAGTATTGTTATATGTGTGCATGTATATGAACATGTTTGTATGAGTTGATGTAAACACCGCTAAAGACTCTGTTAGGTGATAATCTTTATCGTGCGTTATTGGAGACATTCATTGGGTAATTCCGCAGAAGACTTTATCCCTTCTTACTGATTCTTATTTCAATCTTTAACAATTTGTTTTATAGAATGCCTCCAAAGAGATCTACTCGTTCTAGAACTAGTCAAAGGGGACAACCTGATATCATTAACAACCCGAGCATAGCGGAAATCGTTGCTGAACAACTCGAAGGAATGTCCCCAACATAGTTGAACAAGTGACTGTTGCTCATCAGAGCTCTCATAATCTACCTTAGATTTGATGACACTCAATCAATTCATCTTGATCGAGCAACGATTCCACCTCAAACTGGACATGTTTCATAAAAATTGTAGCACTGTCCTTCACACAGCCGTCCAAAGTGTATATATGTCACAACCCGCTAAAGCGGAAACACGAGGTGTACAGTTTATGATATAAGGAGTGAAGGTTACAACAAACAGACTATAACAAAACAACATCATATAAAATTAATCGTGCCAAAAGTTTTCAAATAAAAAGTAATCGTCTCAAATACAAAATCAACAAAATACATGGATCCTCTAGGGACTACATCAAATTAAAATAAGTTCCAAATAAGCAATCAAACAATCCGCATAACAAGCATGTCATGACTAAAGGCAATCATCAACCTCAAACTCCTGAAAAGCGTTAAAAATACGTCAACAATAATGTCGGTGAATTGTTCGCAATTTTAGGTAAAAAGTGACCAATTTTAAATATAACATTTATAACAAATTCTCAAACATATCTTGTTTTACAACTATAGTGCGACTTATATTGCCTAGATAACATACACCAGATCCTGACCACAATAAATAAACCCAATCCTAAGACGAGTCAATCCAAAGGCAACAAATAATAATCACATTTCGGCCATAAAATCCATTCGTAGGGACATCCTACCGAACGATGAGGATTTGGTCAAACCCATATAGATCTATATATATGCAACCGAGGTTCAAAGAGTTAACCGACGTAAATAGGGGGCCAACAAGGCCTAATGACTACATAAAAGCGTTATGTAAACAATATTTTAACAATAAACAGTTTTAAACACACTTTCCAGGCCAACGTAAAATAGTAAAAAGGGGTACGAATAATTCACAATTATACCAACGTCGGATGACAAGTCAAATCAGTCCAAACTCAGGTCACAGTCACGAGTCCGGCCTAAGTGCCCTAGATAAGCAATGAAACTAAATAAGTATTTTCTAAGACTAAGTCTAGCACGGTTTAGCCCTTCTATTAACGTTATAAATGTTTAATTCAATATATATTCTGAGGAGTCATTTTAGGAAGAAAAAAAATGTTTAAGAATAATAATTTGATAAGGATTCGAAGGAATGACATAACGTCGAATGTTTGATAGGAGTCAACCCGGTCAACTACTACATTAGTATTACAATTACTCCAAAATATATATATATATATATATATATATATATATATATATATATATATATATATATATATATATATATATATATATATATATATATTTAAAACACGAGAGTAGGATCCGCATCGAACTAAAAATGGATGTTATACGAAATTTAAAATAATTAATTTTAAATACTTTAGAATGTATAATAAGTTTATTTAATCCAAAATATCAAACTAAAAATGGATGTCAATAAAAAATTTAAAATAATTAATTTTAAATACTTTAGAATGTATAATAAGTTTATTTAGTCCAAAATGTGAATTTATGGAAAATATTGATTTTAAGGTAAAAATACCGGTTTCCCGGAAAAATACTGATTTTAGTCGAAAATATATAAATTTTTCTAGAGATCATATTCTATTAAGGAATGTCATTTTATATTATTATACGACATTAAAAATGATAACTTTATGTCCAAGTATTAATTTACGTGTCTTAACATATATATAACGTCTTTTTAGTTCGAAAAGTACTTAATACTTACGAGAAACATTCCGAAAATTTTTATAAAAATTATTTTAGTCTAATATATACATTTTAATGTCCCATAAACTGAGATATCGAGATTTTATATTTATTTCACATTTTATCTTGATTTTAACGTTTTAAATATGTTATAAATTCAAATAAATAGCTAAAATGTCAAATAAATATTACAAATTCATCTTTTTATATTTTTAAACTTTATTACAGAATATAAAATTATGAGAATTTTTATAGAAGTTTTTCTTTATTATTTGAACCATTTAAACATTATTCTCGGTATATATTACGTTATAATTAACCGATTTTACATAAAAGTCCGAATATGTCAAACATTAACACATCCAAAATTTCATTTTATGTAAATATTATGTTATTAAGTTAATTACTTACGTTTTCATATATTTGTCTAATATGTGATACTTAAAAGAATTTTAAATGTTTAATAAGAAAACGTAAACGGAAGGATAATTAAGAAAGTATCGACGACCTCCGCAATAATCTACAAACACCGGAAAGGTCACGAAAATCCGAGTACGCCAAAGCTACGGAGATCTTGAGGTGATATAACGAAATAAACGATCTTGAAAGACAAAACCCGGAAGATGAACTCCAAAGATGAAAATGAAGGCCAAAGCTTCAAACAAACAAAACTCTTGTAAATAACTTGTTTAAAGTGAAAGAAAGGTAAATGAGAGTAAGGAAATCACACTCACATGCCAAAAAGAAGTGAAATCTCAAAAGGTGGTGAACATGAATGTGACCGAAGATGAAGACGGAAGTTGATAATGATGCGAGATGAAGCAGGTAACTTTACTTGAACTCACGCTAGCTTATCTTCAGCATACTCTTCAAGATTTGCAGAAAATTAGAGAGAAGAAGATGAGAGAAATGGGTGAATGAGTTCGAATGAGTTAGAAAAGGTTAAAGGAGTGTTTAAGTATTAGTTTTAGGATGAAAGAAGTTGGAAAAACTTCTTAGATCTAAAACTTGCCCAAAAGAGATTCAAGTCAACAAGGCTTCACATGTTGGGGGTCAAAAATGCAGAAAAATAGCTCCAATCACGTGGTTGTGTCAAAAGAGAAAAGTCCAAAATCTGCCCAGACCTAATCAGCCTGCGGCTGACCAAGCCAAACAGCCAACTTTTCGTTTATTGTTTAAGGACCAATCTTGTAATACTTAATAATTAATATTTAATACATAACGTTAACTTCTCGAAGGCTAAACACGCTAACTTGTCTTACGAAAGCACTATCTAAAAGGCACTAGGTCTTCACATACTCCCGTTTCGATGAACATAGTTTTAAATAACTAAACAATTAAATACACCCGACCAAACAAATAAATAAAGCGTGATAAACACAAGGAAATATCAATGTGTCCAAAAAATACCGACAAAATAAAGAAAGATGAAAATCGGTTAATACCCCAAAAATACGGGATGTCACAGCCTCCCCGAGTGAAAAGAATTTTGTCCTCGAAATTACTACTAAGTACTGTTGTCGGAAAAAAGATGGGGATACTTCCGCTGCATCTCATCCTCACGCTCCTAAGTAAACTCAGCTCCAATATGTGAATTCCAATGAACCTTCACAATAGGAATCTGACTCCGTCGCAAACGCTTGACCTCGCGGTCAACAATATCAACCGACTCCTCAATAACATGAAGCTGATCATCCAAACACAACCTCTCCAAGGGAATCATAAAAGACTCGTCAGCAAGGCACTTCTTGAGATGTGATACATGAAAGACGTTGTGCACACTGCTCAACTCAGGTGGAAACTCAAGACGATACGCGACAGGGCTAACACAAGCCAAAACTCTAAAAGGACCCGTAAACCGTGTACTCGGCTTGCTGCGCTTCTCAAGATGGAACACACCCTTCCAAGGAGAAACCTTCAGCAAACCCATATCACCAACCTTGAACTCAAGAGGTCTCCGACGCATATCATCATACTTCTTCTCTCGGTCTCTAGAAGCAAGTAAAGGATCCTTGATCCGATGGATCTTATCAGTAGTCTCTTGGATCAACTCCGGACCCGTAATATGGCTGTCACCAATCTCAGCCCAACAAAGAGGAGACCTACACTTACGACGGTAAGGAGCCTCAAAAGGTGCGCAACTAATACTAGAGTGATAACAGTTGTTTTACGGAAACTCGACCAAAGGAAAATGACGATCCCAACTCCCACCAAAATCTAACGCACATGCACGAACCATATCCTCTAACGTCTGTGTAGTACGCTCGCTCTGACCGTCGGGTCTGAGGGTGATAAGTTGTACTCCTATCCATCGAGTACCCAAGGCCCGATATAAAGACTGCCCAAATCTCGAAGTAAAACGCGCATCGAATACCATGCATGGCCACAATCTCATCAATATACAACCTATCCAGCTTCTCTACCTGATAATCCTCCCTGATCGAAAGAAAATGTGCTGATTTATTCAGCCGATCCACAATAACCCAAATGGTGTCATAACCTCCAGAAGATCTAGGAAGTTTCGTAACAAAACCTATCGTGATCCTTTCCCACTTCCACTATGGGATCTCAGGCTGCTGAAGAAGTCCAGACGGCTTCTGATAAACCTTGGAACACGTCAAAGATCTACTTCCATAATCAGCAATCGCCTGCTTGAATTACTTTGTTGTCTCCCTTTTCGTTCAAGGTTCCCAAATATAACAAGCTCCTCACCCTTGAGAACATAGCTTGAACCATCTTTCATCGGTACTCTCATTTTCAAATAGTTAGTCATATACAATGAGTATAACTTCAAATACATCCCACCTCCTTGCGTCTCCTTTGCAACATCCCGTAGAAAACGGTTGCCAAGACATAGTGATATAGCACTATGTGCCTTCGTGTGAGGTTAAGGTATTTTCGGGTAATTTATCCATCACCTATTCCCATCCATACAGGATCAATACGATCATCATCTTCACACGCCATAACCCGAATTCGTTATACTCGACGAACTTCTCAACCTCAAACTTCGTTACTAACATCATCCTTTCGTTAGTCTCACTACAAATCATATCCCTTTACATAAACCTAAATACGATTATACAAGCACCATAATATCCTACTTTCTCCTAAGGTAAAAAAAAACATATAACTTATTACACAAGAAAACTCGCTTGAACTTGAAACAAAAGACCCACGTAACACCCAATATCGTTTTCAATCCTTCTTGAAACCGCTCTTTCTCTTCAAGGACCACATCGTACCTTTATACACAAGTAATCTCGATCACCCAAGAATCCTAGAAACCCCTTCCATTTCTTTCCTTGCTTACAATCTTAAGATAGTAACCAAACACCTCCACAAAACCTTGTGAAATACTTAATTAATCGAAAACCCTAACTTCACACCCACGTTAGTATTGCAAAACCCTAGTTTGTGGTAAACATTGAACCCTACAAAGCCTAGCAACCTTCTTTTTGCTTGGTTCTTAAATACAACCCCCACAAACTAAACCTAGATTATAGTTTAAGAAGTAACCTCGTAAACACCTTCTTTGTTCGATAAACCAACGAACAATGTACCTTGAATCTACGAAACCCATAAATAAAACTCGAACCGCCTATATTCGTTACAGTTTGCACATTACCCACAATACCACAACCTTAAACTTGGATCTTCAAAACCAAACCATAAATCAAAACCTGACTCGTGCAAAGAACCTTAAAAACTGTCTTTGAAAATTAATATCTTTTTTTAGAACTATTAGATCGAAAATTAATTATGACATGTTGTAGAACTATGTGTTAGGAAACTATAGAAAACAAATCGCGATAATCCAATGGTTAACGAACTCAGGATCACTTTTTTCCCATCGTTGTGCAAGTTTTGGTCGATAATAGAGAAAAATCTTATAATTATTCGCTTTAGAAGAACCACAAACTGTGACTGTGATACCACTTGTTTGAAAAAAAAAACCTTAACAACCTTGACAAAACCCACAAAATACAAAAATATCAATTATGAGGTTGTAAATCTTATACAAAGTTAGATCAAGAAACAACTTCTGAATACCCTTCTAATCTAGCATTGTGAAACAAAACCGTATTTGTAGATTAATAAAGTACCAAAAAAAAAAAAAAAAAAAAAAAAAACCAAACATAATACAAATAACTAATAATTATAGAATACCCTATACTAATTATATTAATAATAGAATAACAATTTCCACCTTATTCTAAGTATATTATAACCCTTATATACTAAACATCTCCACGTAATCCACCAAATCCTTATACTTCGGTTTTAAAACCACATTTTAGAAACCTTTAAACCAAATTTTTTTTCACCACCTATGTAAGCACCACAGACTCCTCTCCTTTGGTAGTTGTATGTTAAGTATATTATGGATACATAAGAGAGATTTCGTAGTAAAGACATTAATTTTCCTAATTGTTATCTTACTTAAACCTTAAATATCATAATAAAGTGCTCGTTCAAGACAAAATCACATACATTTAAATACAACACTTCTTGGGCATACGTGTTTCCAATTTCTTTTGTTACTTATACAGGGTCGTTTCAAGCTAATTGAGGGTCCGGAGTTAAATAAAAAAGTAGGGGCCCTAATAACATCTTTTTTGAATAAAAGAGGACTACACCTTCGAAATTTTTTATTAATTGAAAAAGTTATTACAATTGAATCCATCATCCCTAAAGCACCTCTAATATTATTATTATTAGGTTTAAACAACTTACAACTTAAAACAAAATATTTTATCAACTTTTTTTGAGTAAACTACCCAATTTCGATCACTAGTATCTCCATTATCATATTTTCTAGTATAAGCAGCATAAGTAAAATGTCTAGATATATTATCTTTAGGACAATCAAAAACTTGATTCTCTTATAGGCCCTTTTTCAATTAAAATATCTCTTAATTTATCATCAAGATATTCCCAATTTATAGGATCATAAATATCTAAAGGCGGAACAAATTGCTCATTTTTATTTTCATTATCATGTGTGACATATCATCTTCATGATTGTTATTCTTATTTTCAATATTAACATCTTCATGTGTGACACTTTCATCTACATTATTGTTAATTTCATTATCAATAGTGACATTTTCATGTGTAATATTGGCGGATTCATTTGCTGCATTTTGATGTTCATTTAAAACACTAGAACTAGAAGAGCCTAGTTTTTTATAAACTTATTCATAGATCCTTTTTGTTTTTCTATAAATTGTTCAATTTTCTGTTTTTTTTTTCATCCTTTTTTCATGTCCAGACATATATTTTCTAGGCATCATTTTATTAATTACTACTAAACAAAAGTGAGAGGTGGGAGGGAAAAAAGTCAGACCTAAGACCTGCTATGAGGAAGCCGATCAGTGACATACAACAGGCAACAAGCCAACAATCTCTGTTTTTCAGCAAGACAACAACTCTCACTCAATCTTGAATCAAAAACATAAAAACTCTTCTACTTTTGTGGTGAATCTGCAAATCTAGAATCAATTACAAAAATCGATTGCTTGGTGGCTTGGTGGCTTGAATGGTGCCTTGGTATCGAGCAATGTTTATGGCGTGTTAATGGTATCGAGCCGAGCAGAGGGAGTCAGGGAGAGTGAAATCAAATTTCAGAATCGAGCATGAGGGGAATAGATTCAGAAACGAAAATAAGAATTAAATCAGAATTCACTGGCCGTTTGAGATGATTATGAGTAATTATTGCTAATTGCTGTGATTTTGGGACTTGGTGAAATCGTTTGGGCGTTTGGCATGCCCGATGGGCGATGATGCAGTTGGCAATCTACGAATTTAATGTCTAGAACTAGAACAATCCGATCGGTTTTATGCTTCAATTTCTTTTGGGCTTTTTCTTTTACCAATTTTTTTAGGCCTTTTTTTATACCAAATTTTCTTTGTACCTTTTCTTTTACCAAATCTGTTTTGGGTCTTTTCTTATATCAAAAAATTTTCGACCTCAAAACTAACTAAATATAGAAGCTATATAAAGTAGATATACAAATTTGGGGGTCTAGGAATTTAAGGGTCCGGAGCGGTCGACCATCTCGTATATGTCCACGCTACACCCTCTACTTATATGTACATCATGTTTGCTAGTTGGAGACTATTACGTGTATACAATAGGAGATAAACTCATTGAAAATAAAATCACCGACAATGGTCCCAATCCAGAGGAATGGGCATTGCAAAGTGTCAAAAAAAGAAAAGAAATAAAAGTAATTGCAATAATTGGCAATTTGGAAATTCAATGACTTCAAAGAGGTTTTGAGAATGAAACCATGGGCGATATTTATTGTCACCCCATATGAATTACATGTACCTTTCAAACATATTAAAAAGGGGCTATTGTCACTCTGCATGCAACCCGCAAACAGTTAGCCAACTTAAAAGCTGCATGCAGTGTAAAAGTATAACATATATCCATGTTTTATGCACAAACAACTGAAATGGTTTTCCATATTTAACATGTCAAGATTTAGTACCTTTGAGTTGATACAAAAATTATTCACATGTGCCCATACTTGTGAAAATGCCCAAAAAATGTGTAAACTTGTCAAGAGACTTGAATTGTATTATAATAATCAGATACTCTTTTCATGTTGCCAATTGTGATAATGCATGCATGATTTGCTGAACAACTTGGCCAATTTCTTATAGATGGAACTGTATGGATATAATAAGCAACTATTAGATGAGTAATAAACTGAGTGATGCAATTAATCATCCTCCATTCCCCCATTATCAAAATCCCTATTTGCTTTGGCTAGTGGCAACTACAAGATACTATAAATATAACCATCCAAGTTTCTATCATATCCAAACTCCAAATTAATCCAATTCAAAACTATAACAAACCATTCCCACATTCTCAACAATATACTGTCATTTGTCACTCCAACTATAATACATGGGTGTTTTCCGGATGCACTCTTTCGTTGCTAATCTGAAACAAATGATCAAACTGCACAACAAATATGAACCAGACATTCCCAAAGGACATTTGGTTGTGTACGTTGGAGAACTCCAGAAGAAGCGGTTTGTGGTGCCTTTATCTTATTTGGACCAACCATTCTTCCAAGATTTGTTACGTAGGTCGGAAGAAGAATATGGGTTCACTCATCCAATGGGTGGACTTACACTTCCCTGCCAAGAAGAAGCTTTTGCCGACGTTACTGCTCGATTGCGCATTTCGTAGTTCGAAGACATATATATATGCATCTTCAAAAACTCTTCACTACACAATTTTGTTTCTTTTTCTATTACTATTTGATTGAGAATATAATAGCCATTGCTATAACTATGTACAAAGGCATAATTCAATTCTAGTATTAGTTATTTTATATGAAATATATAGTTCTTTTCCCTTTTGGAATAGACCTTGTTCTTAAAGCACTTTTTAATTGTTTCATTTTGCCAAATTATCACCACTAAATAATACTTGTATTATGTGTGTTAAAATTAACATTTGTT
>CAJVGC010000432.1:43637316-43679976 GCA_910822075.1 Senecio squalidus
AAAAACCTGGATACGTCAATAAGTAGATAGATAAGTGAATTATTATACTCCTAAATTCATATACTTTTTGTCTCTAGCATGCATCTTTAGATAAGTAACGCTTTCCGTCCTTTTTGTTATGCATTTTACATTCCTCCTCAATAAATCAAACTATTGTGGAGAGTATCCTTTGATTTGTTTTGATATATTGCACGAAATGAAGATGATGTTTCTTGAAATAGTTCGTTACTTTTGGTGACAACTACTTGTCGCTGACAAAAGGTGTAAGTTATTCTAGTCGAGACGTCATGATTTCCGGATGTCGTCATCTCGCCATCCTGAGGATGTTATACATGGTGTAGCACTCTTATGGATTCTTAAAGATTAAGTATTTAGTCAATCATGCAATGAAGGTGGCAAAAACAAAATCAATAATCAAATTATTATGCAAAATCAAAGCATTCAAAAGTGAAAAACATAGCGTTTATGTCCATATGTCCACGTACGCAATAACATGGACAAAAGTCACTCCATAAAAGAAAATCTTTATTCCAACTTTCCAATTAAGCCAAATTTCATCTATATTAGTTAGTACTTTATTAAGTCTACTTATAATGTGTGAGGATCGATTTAACTTAAAGATTAATTGAATTGAAGATATAGATCTAAACAAATAATTGTGTTGCAGCGGAATTAACACAGATTAAATGGAACAAGGTTATGATTAAAATGTTATATGAAACAATATACTTGATGAACAGATAATAATTTAATCAACAAAGCCTCAATCGAAATCTATTGATTTATGAGAAAATTACAGAGTGTTATCACTTACATCCAACGTTATCATCTCTAATGATAAAGGAAATACTTTATACAATCCTTGAGGCTACTAAGCTATAATCAAGTACAACTTACAATCAATTAAAACTATACAATAATCTATAGCCCATACTCTATAAAGATGTTTAATCTCAAATCAAACTGTCCTATCAACTGATTACCAACTCTCTGTAAAGCGTTCTGATTAAGCACGTGAAAAGTACTTTAGTTGTTAGTGATCTCAGTAGTTGAGGATCTTCATCAGCTGTCGTCGCTTGTGATTATCCACCTCTACTGATCAGTTGGGGACGATGGGTTTTGTGACATTCGCGATGGATCGAGGTGCTGAGCTCTCGACGCGGTGTCGTCGTCAGGAACCTCAGTCGAGGATATGGTTCGAGAGTACGAGTGCACGGGTCGATGCGACGATTCAGACTTAACGAGAGTTGCGATAAGATGGAACGAGTAATTAGAGTTAAAGGAAATGTAAATAGGACAGTGCATGTTCGGGTCGGTCACGTGAGAATTCGGGAATCGGGGAATCGAGAACTGTTGACTCAAAATCGTTTAACAATAGCAATTACGTTCCGTTCTTGCATAATTTATTCCGAACTAGGCGTAGTTGGCCAAATTACGCGTAGTTAATAATAAACCATGCATTTGCGGAATTAATCCACTAAAGTTTTAAACTCGTGAAATGATTTTTCGAAAAAGCCTTGGTTATAGTTTGGTTTTGAAAATTTTGAAGATTTTGAAAACCCGTATTCACTATAACATGTGCTCTGATACCAAGCCTGTCACACCCCGCTAAAGCGGAAACACGAGATGTGAAGAGCAAAGATATCATTACACGAGATATAATAAATACAAACGGTTTTTAAGTCATTGAAGTCATAAAACGTTTACAAAGTTCAAAGATAACCAAGTATTTAACAATACAGTACAACCACGATAACATATGTAAAACTTCAAAAGACATTCCCAAAGTAAATAAATAAAGTCTTCCCGATTCTTAATCACGTGACCTTCCTGACCCATCACAAGAATTATGCACTTAACGTCCTTACATTGCGTTTCCTGAAAACATGAGAAAAAGTGTCAACTACAAAAGTAGTGAGTGAGTTACAGTTTTCTAGTCCTCGACTAAAAAGGTTTTAAGTTAAGTAAATCTATATTTAGAAGTTTCTAAAAAGTAGAAAGATACTTAAAGAATAGTCTCGATCCAAAAAGTTACTCCAAAAGACAGTTCGATCCAAGAAAGTTGCTTAAAAGATAGTTGCGGAAATCGTATAACCATATACGCGCAAGATAAGTAAACTATTGATTGAAATTATGTATAACAACTACTTGGCATAATATAACTTAAGTGTTCACACTTATGGTTAGTTATATCCCTCAAGAGTCACGTTACTTATACGATCAATCAAAGTTCATACGAGATGTTGTACGTATTGACCGTGAGATCCTTCTCTCGTATTATCATACGAGATGTTGAACGAGTTGACCAAGTGGTCCTTCTCTCGTATTATCATACGAGATGTTGTACGTATTGACCGTGAGATCCTTCTCTCGTATTATCATACGAGATGTTGAACGAGTTGACCGAGAGGTCCTTCTCTCGTATTATCATACGAGATGTTGTACGAGTTGACCGAGAGGTCCTTCTCTCGTATTATCATACGAGATGTTGAACGAGTTGACCGAGAGGTCCTTCTCTCGTATTATCATACGAGATGTTGAACGAGTTGACCGAGAGGTCCTTCTCTCGTATTATCATACGAGATATTGAACGAGTTGACCGAGAGGTCCTTCTCTCGTATTATCATACGAGATGTTGTACGAGTTGACCGAGAGGTCCTTCTCTCGTATTATCATACGAGATGTTGAACGAGTTGACCGAGAGGTCCTTCTCTCGTATTATCATACGAGATGTTGTACGAGTTGACCGAGAGGTCCTTCTCTCGTATTATCATACGAGATGTTGAACGAGTTGATAATGTGTACTTAGGTGAACTCCGAGAGACGATCGAATGTTGTGTACTTAGTTGAACTCCGAGAGACGGTCGAATATTGTGTACTTAGTTGAACTCCGAGAGACGGTCGAATATGTGTACTTAGGTTAACGTCGAACAAAGGGATAGTCATAAACTAAGTTTCAGTATCCATACACTAAGCGGCTTAACAAAGCTAATAGTGTGTAAAGAGTCCGGGAACTATTTTCATGGTAGACACTTACGTCTAGCTATGTTCTTATCAAGAGACGATAGAGATGTCAAAATCACGGTATTTAAAGGACGTACGATAGATCATTAAGTTCAAGTATATACCGAGCATCCATTTGAAAATATAAATACATATATGCGTATAAACTCTATTGATTGTGAAAGAACATACAATCATTCATTTAGTTTATAATAGTGCCGAGTGTGGCAAATAAAAGCATACACATGCAAGTTTCATAAATTGGTTTGCAAGTTCGTAAGTTCATAAACAGTTCGTTCTCATGCTTCCCCCAAAAGATGTATAAAAACAGTAAAAGAGTGGGGATGTAACTCACAGCTTGCGAAGATAAGCTACGAGTGTGAAGAGTAATCGAGTCGGATCGAAATCACGGGAATTCTATAGTAATACCAAGGTTTAATGAGTACCATTGTTTATATGTTTTGGATAATGAAATGCTCTTATTTTAAGTGTCGGTTTCAGGTCTATAGAAAATCGGGCAGCGCTTCCGCGCCAAAAGTCATTAAATCCAATTTTGTACACTTTCCCGCTTAACAATTTCAATGAACACGTTTCATATATTTGTCAAAACAATGCCATATCAAACTTGTTCATTTAGCTCATTTATATGTAAGTCAATCACATTACAGGTTATGATTCATAAATTTCAGTTCCGAACATAAGTTTAGATAACACGTTTAGAGTTACGATTGAACACGTTTTAACTTAGCTTTTGGAACCTGTTTGTCACGTGACTGCGCCGCGGTGGGGGGACTGCGCCGCAGTCAGAGGTTTTACCTCGACTGCGCCGCGGTGAAGCGACTGCGCCGCGGTCACTGTGACAGGTTCTTGGCCAAGCTCTTTTTTGAAGAAAATTGATGTTTTTAAGTTGGATTTCGACATGCAACCAAAGGTATACCTAAATAATGGATGTCTTACAGTTTATTTAGTGTTTTTAACCACCATCAAAAGATCTAACCATGCATTTTTCAAAAATCCCGTTTTTGTTCATAAATGGTCAAATATTTTCATATAAACTCATTTTTAGGTGTTAGATGTTACATGCAACGAGTATAACTTATAAAGACAGAAGTTTGAAGAATTTATACCGAGAGTAAAGTGGTTTGAAGGTGATTGGAGTGAAACCTTGATGATTTTGACCCAAAAATGCTTAGAACTTGATTTTTAACCCAAAGAAATGCTACCCCTTTCTTCCTCCTTGATTGATGACGATTTGGTGTGTTTATATGTGGTTAAAATATGTGTTTTTGGTATGAACACTTCTGTAAATGAAGAGGAGTAGAGAGTGTTCTTGGAGGTGTGAGAGAGAGTGATGAACAAATGTGTGTAAGTGTGTTTGTTGTGTTTGTGAAACAAGTAGTTGTAGGAGGGACATAAGGGACTTACTGGGCTATGGAAAAGGCTTTGGGCAAGCTTAACCCGGAGCTAAAGTGTTGGGCTCGGGTTTGGGTTTGTTTAGTTAAGTTTCAAAGTTTACAAAAATGGCTGGTCTGCACCCTCCACCGCGGCGCACTGGGCTCACCGCGGCGCGCTGGAGGGCAGATTTCACCTTTTTCGTTTTTCGTTCGTTTTATCGTTAAGCATTTTCGTTAGTTGAAAGTTCTCGGTTATTTTAGATATGAACTTAGACAAGTTCACTTAGTGTTTTTCTTGGCATTAGGATTCGTTTTATGATTCCGATTTAGATTCCGACTCACACTCGTTTACGATACAAGTATAGATACGATCAATGTACAGTTAACTCAAAGATAGAGAATGCGGTTTTCACCTGAAATTAGACGGTTGTCACATTCTCCCCGGGTTGAAAAGAATTTCGTCCCGAAGTTTAGTTCGTCTCATCGGGGGGAAGAATCTCCGAACAGATGTGGATACTTCTGACGTATTTGGTCCTCACGTTCCTACGTGAATTCATGACCACGTCGGGAATTCCACCGAACCTTGACAATAGAAATTTGACTCTGCTTGAGTTGTTTGACCTCTCGGTCAACAACCTCAAGTGGTCCTTCGATGTAATTGAACTTATTGTCGATCTGGACCTCGTCCAATGAGATGACAATGGTCCAACCAGACAGGCACTTTTTCAAGTGCGAGACGTGAAAAGCGTTGCGGATGGTAGAGAGTCCTTGAGGGAGTTGGAATCGGTGGGTTACCGGGCTGGTTCGTTCTAATATCTCGAATGGTCCGGTGTATCTCGGGTTTACCTTGATGCGCTTCCCGAAACGGGTTACTCCTTTCCTAGGCGATATCATGAGAAATTCTTAATGAACCATCGATAGTAGCCAGCCAATCCTAGGAATTGTCCGATTTCCATAGGAGTCGTTGTGGCTTTCTATTTCTCAATCGCTTTGATTTAGGACGAGTCTACGTGAATTCCCTCCTGATTGATCGCATGATCAAGGAAGTGTACTTTCTGGAGTCAGAATTCACATCTCGAGAATTTGACGTACAACTTCTGATCTCTAAGAAGTTCCGAAATGAGTTCCAATTGTTTCGCATGATCCTACTTGTTCCCTGAGTAGGTGAGGATGTCATCTATGAATACGATAACAAATTTGACCAGATACGGTCTACACACCTTGTTCATCAGATCCATGAACACCGCTGGTGCGTTGGTCAGACCGAATGGCATAACGAGAAATTCGTAGTGCCCATAACGAGTTCGAAAAGCGGTTTTTGGAATGTCGGTCTCACTGACTCGAACTTGGTGATAACCAGAGCGGGGATCGATCTTAGAAGAATAAGTTACTCCATGCAATTGGTCGAACATATAATCGATTCTCGGGAGTGGGTATCGGTTCTTGACGGTCAGCTTGGTCAGTTCGCGATAATCGATACACATATGAAAGGATCCGTCTTTCTCTTTGACAAAGAGGATTGGGGCTCCCCAGGGGGACGAGCTTGAACGAATAAGACCGTGATCTAAAAGTTCCTGTAGCTGTATCGACAGCTCTTGCATTTCCGGTGGGGCCAGACGATATGGTGTCTTGGCGACCGGTGCTGCGCCAGGAACTAGGTCTATCCGGAATTCCACTTGTCGATGTGGCGGTAGCCCGGGTAAATCTTCGGGAAAGACTTCAGAGTGATCCTTGACTAGTGGGATATCTTGTACTCGGTTCTCTTTGGGTTTACGTTCGAAAACGTGAGCGAGGAATGCGTCACAGTCCTCCTCGAGGTACTTGCGTAATTTATGGAGGACACGATACGGAGTTGTCGTCCAGGTTTGTTTCCTAGAACAATTAGAGTTTCACCGTCTGAGAGGGGGATACCAATGAGTTTGTCGAAACGGACGGTCTCGGCTCGGATGCGAGACGACCAGTCCATTCCGACGATAATGTCAAAGCTTTTCAGCTCTATCGGGATCAAGTCGGTGGGGAGAGTCTTATCGGTCAAGCACATTGAACATCCTAGGATTATGTCCTTAGCCTTGAATCCTTGACCGTTAGCAGATAAAGCTATCCTTAAGAACCTTAGATCCTAGATTGATAAGGGGTCTAATTCCTAAGGACACGAGGCTTCTCTCTACTTATGAATCGAATAACATAGATGCGAAATATCGTTCACAGGAAATTTACCTGTCGCTCGCTTCTTCCCTTTATTACCAGTTCCCTTTCGACAGTGCTTGGAGAAGTGCCCCGCTTTGTTACATGTGTTGCACACTGGGCAGTTTCCAACATGATGGAAATTGCATTTGTCACACTTAGGGTAAGGCCCAGCGTAAGTTTGGGGTCCTGTTGTGGGGGCAACAACTACTGCAAGGTTACGTGCGATCTTGGGTTTCTTGATGTGGTTGTCTGTATTTGGTTGTTGGTCAGCTTTTCGTTTATCTTTTTCCTCCCGCTCAACAGGTGTTGGAGCGGTAAGGAGGTTGCTGGTTAGACGATGAGCGAGGACAACTGCGCTCTGTATCGTCAGCTGCTCAGCAGAGATCACCATCCCTCTGATTTCGGGAACAAGGCCGGAGATGTATCGGTCGATCCAGTTTTCTTCTGGGGTTACCAACCTTGGTACCAATCTGGCCAGCTCATGGAAACGGGTAGTGTATTCGTCGATGTCGTTGCCGACCATCGTGTGATTCCAAAGCTCTGCCTCGAGCTTCTTCATCTCACCCTTAGAGCAGTATTCCCTCATGAGGAGATTCTTGAATTCGTCCCAAGTGAGGGCATAGGCAGCTTCACGTCCTCGGGTTTGGATCACGAGGTTCCACCACGATAGGGCCCGTCCGTGGAGTACGCAAGAGGCATACTCCACCTTATCAGTTTCAGTACAGCGGCTAATGTGTAGGACTGATTCGATGCTTTCGAACCAGGAGAGTAGCCCTACAGCACCAGTGGTGCCATGAAACTCCTTTGGCTTACAAGCCATAAAGCCCTTATATGTGCAAACGGGGAGGTTTCGGTTTTGGTTCGGGTTATTTCCATGTTGTTGTTGCTGTTGTTGCTGGTTTTGGTTGTTGTTTATCCCAGCAGTGATCTGGGCGATCATGTTGGGCATGGCAGCGTTAAAATGAGCAGCGACCTGCTCGGCTATGAGGCTAGCATTGCTTCGCGTAGGGGCCATGTTTCTACAACACAAAAAGGAAAACCATCTTAGAACGCACGAATAGGAATAGGTGATAAGAATTTAAAGAATGACTAACGAACGTGATAACATAAGAAGAATTAAGGAGGGATAAATAGCACACGCACGATAATGGTTACGAAATGATAATACAATCCGGGCACAACCGAAAGTAAGGATATTAGTGATAGATGTTCCATTTAGTAAAATCGGTTACCTGCTTCATAGAGATGACAAGGGAACTTTGAAACATGAATACTAACGTGAGTTTTAAGTTGCTACAGATACAGAGGGATTACAACTTAGACTAGAGTACAGTATATGACATGAAATAAGCTAGTGAAGCATGTCTAGGGACATCTTCGGGAAAAATAACAATAATCAGGGTACTCATCACCAGACACATGCTCGCTAGGTGCTGATTAGTCCTTCGTGTCGACTGAGTTAAAGAGACGATCCGAAGGGAATGCTCGGATAGACGGCGAGCGGTGTCGGAGACCTGGAACAGAAGACGAGCATATTGCTCAGTCTCCTCAGTAAGTCCCTGAAGGTCTGTGCAGAGTGTAGGGTACTCGGCCGGGGTAGGCCTCCGAATTGGGGTCGTCGTGAGCAGTGGTAGAGATGGTCTTGCTCTCGCATGTAGCGATCCATGGTTTGCGTTGGCGATGCCGCATACGGATCTTCGGGGTGTAGTGGAACATGGGAAGGTGTAGCTCTGACCGGGTTGGGAGTCTCTTGCCCCATCAGGTGGTAAGGTAGCTGATCGGGCAGTATGACCTGCTTACGAGCAGTCACGAATGCGCGGTTCGCGTGGTTGTAAAGACGCTACGGGAACCGGCGAAACGGTAGTTAGGGTAGTCCTCGGACTGGGTGTATAGTGGCTGTTGGCAATGGCTCTAGAGTTCTCCTCCGAGGAGTCGGTGGGATAGAGGTGCTGAGCTCTCGACGCGGTGACGTCGTCAGGAACCTCAGTCGAGGATATGGTTCGAGAGTACGAGTGCACGGGTCGATGCGACGATTCAGACTTAACGAGAGTTGCGATAAGATGGAACGAGTAATTAGAGTTAAAGGAAATGTAAATAGGACAGTGCATGTTCGGGTCGGTCACGTGAGAATTCGGGAATCGGGGAATCGAGAACTGTTGACTCAAAATCGTTTAACAATAGCAATTACGTTCCGTTCTTGCATAATTTATTCCGAACTAGGCGTAGTTGGCCAAATTACGCGTAGTTAATAATGAACCATGCATTTGCGGAATTAATCCACTAAAGTTTGAAACTCGTGAAATGATTTTTCGAAAAAGCCTTGGTTATAGTTTGGTTTTGAAAATTTTGAAGATTTTGAAAACCCGTATTCACTATAACATGTGCTCTGATACCAAGTCTGTCACACCCCGCTAAAGCGGAAACACGAGATGTGAAGAGAAAAGATATCATTACACGAGATATAATAAATACAAACGGTTTTTTAAGTCATTGAAGTCATAAAACGTTTACAAAGTTCAAAGATAACCAAGTATTTAACAATACAGTACAACCACGATAACATATGTAAAACTTCAAAAGACATTCCCAAAGTAAATAAATAAAGTCTTCCCGATTCTTAATCACGTGACCTTCCTGACCC
Source organism: Senecio squalidus (assembly GCA_910822075.1). Classification (NCBI taxonomy): domain Eukaryota; kingdom Viridiplantae; phylum Streptophyta; class Magnoliopsida; order Asterales; family Asteraceae; genus Senecio; species Senecio squalidus. The sequence continues at coordinate 43,646,542 of CAJVGC010000432.1, forward strand.
ATCACAAGAATTATGCACTTAACGTCCTTACATTGCGTTTCCTGAAAACATGAGAAAAAGTGTCAACTACAAAAGTAGTGAGTGAGTTACAGTTTTCTAGTCCTCGACTAAAAAGGTTTTAAGTTAAGTAAATCTATATTTAGAAGTTTCTAAAAAGTAGAAAGATACTTAAAGAATAGTCTCGATCCAAAAAGTTACTCCAAAAGACAGTTCGATCCAAGAAAGTTTCTTAAAAGGTAGTTGCGGAAATCGTATAACCATATACGCGCAAGATAAGTAAACTATTGATTGAAATTATGTATAACGACTACTTGGCATAATATAACTTAAGTGTTCACACTTATGGTTAGTTATATCCCTCAAGAGTCACGTTAGTTATACGATCAATCAAAGTTCATACGAGATGTTGTACGTATTGACCGTGAGATCCTTCTCTCGTATTATCATACGAGATGTTGAACTAGTTGACCGAGAGGTCCTTCTCTCGTATTATCATACGAGATGTTGTACGTATTGACCGTGAGATCCTTCTCTCGTATTATCATACGAGATGTTGAACGAGTTGACCGAGAGGTCCTTCTCTCGTATTATCATACGAGATGTTGTACGAGTTGACCGAGAGGTCCTTCTCTCGTATTATCATACGAGATGTTGAACGAGTTGACCGAGAGGTCCTTCTCTCGTATTATCATACGAGATGTTGAACGAGTTGACCGAGAGGTCCTTCTCTCGTATTATCATACGAGATATTGAACGAGTTGACCGAGAGGTCCTTCTCTCGTATTATCATACGAGATGTTGTACGAGTTGACCGAGAGGTCCTTCTCTCGTATTATCATACGAGATGTTGAACGAGTTGACCGAGAGGTCCTACTCTCGTATTATCATACGAGATGTTGTACGAGTTGACCGAGAGGTCCTTCTCTCGTATTATCATACGAGATGTTGAACGAGTTGATAATGTGTACTTAGGTGAACTCCGAGAGACGGTCGAATATTGTGTACTTAGTTGAACTCCGAGAGACGGTCGAATATTGTGTACTTAGTTGAACTCCGAGAGACGGTCGAATATGTGTACTTAGGTTAACGTCGAACAAAGGGATAGTCATAAACTAAGTTTCAGTATCCATACACTAAGCGGCTTAACAAAGCTAATAGTGTGTAAAGAGTCCGGGCACTATTTTCATGGTAGACACTTACGTCTAGCTATGTTCTTATCAAGAGACGATAGAGATGTCAAAATCACGGTATTTAAAGGACGTACGATAGATCATTAAGTTCAAGTATATACCGAGCATCCATTTGAAAATATAAATACATATATGCGTATAAACTCTATTGATTGTGAAAGAACATACAATCATTCATTTAGTTTATAATAGTGCCGAGTGTGGCAAATAAAAGCATACACATGCAAGTTTCATAAATCGGTTTGCAAATTGGTAAAACAGTTCGTAAGTTCATAAACAGTTCGTTCTCATGCTTCCCCCAAAAGATGTATAAAAACATTAAAAGAGTGGGGATGTAACTCACAGCTTGCGAAGATAAGCTACGAGTGTGAAGAGTAATCGAGTCGGATCGGAAATCACGGGAATTCTATAGTAATACCAAGGTTTAATGAGTACCATTGTTTATATGTTTTTGATAATGAAATACTCTTATTTTAAGTGTCGGTTTCAGGTCTATAGAAAATCGGGCAGCGCTTCCGCGCCAAAAGTCATTAAATTCAATTTTGTACACTTTCCCGCTTAACAATTTCAATGAACACGTTTCATATATTTGTCAAAACAATGCCATATCAAACTTGTTCATTTAGCTCATTTATATGTAAGTCAATCACATTACAGGTTATGATTCATAAATTTCAGTTCCGAACATAAGTTTAGATAACACGTTTAGAGTTACGATTGAACACGTTTTAACTTAGCGTTTGGAACCTGTTTGTCACGTGACTGCGCCGCGGTGGGGGGACTGCGCCGCAGTCAGAGGTTTTACCTCGACTGCGCCGCGGTGAAGCGACTGCGTCGCGGTCACTTTGACAAGTTCTTGGCCAAGCTCTTTTTTGAAGAAAATTGATGTTTTTAAGTTGGATTTCGACATGCAACCAAAGGTATACCCAAATAATGGATGTCTTATAGTTTATTTAGTGTTTTTAACCACCATCAAAAGATCTAACCATGCATTTTTCAAAAATCCCGTTTTTGTTCATAAATGGTCAAATATTTTCATATAAACTCATTTTTAGGTGTTAGATGTTACATGCAACGAGTATAACTTATAAAGACAGAAGTTTGAAGAATTTATACCTAGAGTAAAGTGGTTTGAAGGTGATTGGAGTGAAACCTTGATTATTTTGACCCAAAAATGCTTAGAACTTGATTTTTAACCCAAAGAAATGCTACCCCTTTCTTCCTCCTTGATTGATGACGATTTGGTGTGTTTATGTGTGGTTAAAATATGTGTTTTTGGTATGAACACTTCTGTAAATGAAGAGGAGTAGAGAGTGTTCTTGGAGGTGTGAGAGAGAGTGATGAACAAATGTGTGTAAGTGTGTTTGTTGTGTTTGTGAAACAAGTAGTTGTAGGAGGGACATAAGGGACTTACTGGGCTATAGAAAAGGCTTTGGGCAAGCTTAACCCGAAGCCAAAGTGTTGGGCTCGGGTTTGGGTTTGTTTAGTTAAGTTTCAAAGTTTACAAAATTGGCTGGTCTGCACCCTCCACCGCGGCGCACTGGGCTCACCGCGACGCGCCGGAGGGCAGATTTCGCCTTTTTCGTTTTTCGTTCGTTTTATCGTTAAGCATTTTCGTTAGTTGAAAGTTCTCGGTTATTTTAGATAGGAACTTAGACAAGTTCACTAAGTGTTTTTCTTGGCATTAGGATTCGTTTTATGATTCCGATTTAGATTCCGACTCACACTCGTTTACGATACAAGTATAGATACGATCAATGTACAGTTAACTCAAAGATAGAGAATGCGGTTTTCACCTGAAATTAGACGGTTGTCACACTCTTAAGATAAGATTAGGGGTTTCATGCCTTAATTATACGATTAAGATTAACGTTAAAAAAAAATATTACAATTTTAGTCCTCCAAGATTTTTATTACAAATTTAGTCCTATGAAATCTTATTACAAAAATGGTCCTAAAAATCCCCACCAACCTTTTTGTCCTATTCAAATCACCTACCCACACACATACACATCATTTCCCCATTTTCATTCTCTCTCTAGAAAACACACACAAGCTCTCCCTTCTCTCTAAAATATCTCGAGATCCAACCGTCAAAAATCATTTTTGAAGCTTGTATATCGTTCACCATATTCATCTTCATCATCCCTCCGAATTTCATCTCGATCGGGTAAGTTTTCCATCGTTTTTGTTTGAAACTTTATTTTTAGATTCGGTCTCAAAAACACCACTTTTCACCATCAAAACCCGAAATTTATTGAGGATTTATGTACCTAAACATATTCTGGACATAAGGTTTCAATATTTGATAATCTCGACACCTAAAAACACTCGAAACCGTATCTCGAAAGTATTTCTCGTAAAGCTCAGTTACGTCACGTAACTGTTAGTTACGTGAGGGTAACTGTAGTTACGTGAGGGTAACTGTAGTTACGTGAGGGTAACTGTAGTTACGTGAGGGTAACTGTAGTTACGTAGGGTAACTATAGTTACACTAGCGTAACTGTTGGTTACATAGGGTAACTGTTCCTAGAGTAACTGTTCCTAGCGTAACTAATTAGGTTTTTGATTAAACCCATTTATAATGACGTTATAACGTAATTAAAGTGTTACACGCTTTCAAATCTTATGCTTTAACCCTAAAACACATGTCAATTTTATAATATACACTATTAACACGGTTTTGGTCGAAAACATGTATTTTGCTATTTAATGTTATATCTTTCCTTTAAACCATCGGGATTATAAACTCTTCATAACTAAAACATATTATAGCATATTTTGAGACGTTAATCGCATAAGGCAACCCCACTAGACTTAGAGATACTCAGACATGTTTATTTACGTGATGTTAGGGCACTTAGACGTGGGAGCTTGTTCGTATTTGTTATTACCCGACGTATCGTTGATTTGATTGCTTTGCTATTTTGTGAGTTATTCGTTGCCCTTTTTACTGTTTTTATATTTTGGGCATGATTAGCGTTGTATAAATGTATTTTATGGTATATTATGTATTATGGTTATGTATTTTGGATATGAATGCCTTTAGGTTAGCATTACCCAACTTGTTCCGCCTTTGTGGTAGAACGAGGCCCCGTATACACACCTGTTAGCTTTTAGCCGCCGGTTCGTATATATAGCGCTATATGGGTCTAACAAGCCCTCATTGTTAACACGATGGATGATGGATGCGCCCTGTCCGTGTTAGCAATGTTATGACTGTTGAATTCGAGGATGACCTAGCGTAATGCACTAGGTGGGGTTGGTTGCCAGTATTGTTATGGTTCAGGTGTATAGTATTTACCTAAGGCTGTTACCTATCCATTATGGTATTTTTATGGTATGATTATGGTATTTTTATGGTATTTGTATTGGTATATTATTGAAAAGGTTTGTATACTTCACGTATGTTTTGAAACATCATTTTTCGAATGACTTATTTTCAAACCGTATCACTTTTGGGTCAAAACGTATTGAAACTTTTATGCTATTATGTTTTTATTAAATATTGCGAATAATTCACCAACTTTATGTTGACTTCGTATTTTAACGCTTTTCAGGGATTTGAGGTTACCTTTTTGACGTTATGCTTTGGTGGCTACGTGGATTACTTGCTTGGAATTTATTTTGCTTTGTATTAATTCCTTAGTATCCCAACTCTGTAGCCGTATTTTGACATGTTTTCGGATTACTGTAATAACGTATGCTATTTCAGACTTATTTATCTATGTTGATTATGTATGGTTTACTTATGTTGATGTAACCTTTGAATCTCTGATACCGTATTCTCTGTACACCTCGGTTCCGCCAAATGCGGGGTGTGACAGGTTTCTACTGATCAGTATGTAGCTAGTGATCAATATTTTAAAAGACTAGATACTGATCAGTTCTTTTTATCTAGAAGCTGATCAGTACCTTGGGACTAGAGTATATGTTTTACTGCTGATCAGTAGACACAGTCTTGTCTACTGATCAGTAGCAAAACATACTTGTGAATTTTGTCCCAACATAATGTTCCTTAAGATTAAGGGTATGGTTAAATTTACGTGCATTAGAGAAGAGATCTTTAGTGACGTACAAATGTTTTGAGAGAACCAAAATACCTTACGGAATATAGTACATGACAAATGTTAATATTTTTACACATAATACAACTGCTAATTAATTAGTGGTGATAATTTGGCGATATGAAACCATCAAAAAGTTCTTTAAGAACAAGGTCAATTCCAAATGGGAAAAGTACTACATATTTCATATACAATAACTAATACTAGATTTGAATTTGCCTTTGTACATAGTTAATTTATAGCAATGGCTATTGAATTCTCGATCAAATAGTAATACAAAAAGAACCAAAATTGTGTGGCGAAGAGTGTTGTAAGATGCACTTATATGTCTTTGAACTATGAAATGCGCAACCGAGCAGTAACGTTAACAAAAGCTTCTTCATGGCAGGGAAGAGTAAGTCCGCCCATTGGGTGAGTGAACCCGTATTCTTCTTCTGACCTACGTAACAAATCTTGGAACAAAGGTTGGTCCAAATAAGATAAAGGCACTACAAACCGTTTCTTCTGGATTTCTCCAACATACACAACCAAATGTCCTTTTGGAACATCTGGTTGGTATTTGTTGTGCACTTTGATCATTTGTTTCAGATTAGCAACGAAAGAGTGCATGCGGAAAACACCCATGTAATTGGATTGAAAATGTGGGAATAAATGGTTTGTTAAAGTTTGAATTGGATTAATTCGGAGTTTGGATATGATAGAAACTTGGATGGTTATATTTATAGTATCTTGTAGTTGCCACTAGCCAATGCAAATGGGAATTTTGATAAAAGTTGCTTATTTTATCCATACACTTCAGTCCATCTATAAGAAATTGCCAAGTTGTTCATAAATGACGTTTGTTCAATTTGCAACATGAAAAAATGATACGTTAAAATAATAAAGTTCAAGTGATAAGCCAAATTTCACTTGATATAACGAACGATAATAACAATACTACAACAAAGTCTCTTGACAAGTCTACACATGTGAATAATTTATTTATCGTCACAAACTACTTGAAACTCGTTTGCGCGTAAAACATGGATATATGTTATACTTTTACACTACATACAGCTTTTAAGTTGGCTAACAGTTTGCGGGTTGAATGCAGACTAATGATGATAGCCCTTTCAATTTGTTTGAAAGGTATATATTCTGCCAATGAGGTGAGAATAAATATCGCCCATGGTTTCATTCTCAAAGCCTTTTTGAAGTCATTGTATTTCCAAATTGCTAATTATCGCTGTCCTTTGCACTGCCCATCCCTATGGAGCGGGACCATCGTCGATGATTTTATTTTCAATCAGTTTATCTCCTATTCTTACAAACACGCTGTATGTATAACTAACAAAGGAATTTGGAAAAATCACATGAACAAGAAGTGTTATATTTAAATGTATTTGATTTTGTCTTCGAGGTTTAGTAGATCAAGAAGGTTCAACTACGTGGAAAATATTTAATCTGTTTTATGTCTATATTATATATATTCAACTTTTAAAAAGTATGTTTTAAAAAGTATGTAGACATACGTTACATTTTTTATAAGTTGTTCACATCATTCGTTTATAAATATCTAATTTAATAGTAATATTTGAAAGATAGATAAATACGATAGATTATTATAAAAGTAAATATATACCATATATTTTGAAGTTCCAAATACATTTGAGGTTACTTATCCCAATCAAGAACGACAATATGTAGTACGTTTTTATCTAATCGTAACATCAGTTTTCTATAAACAAAAGTCACGGTATATAAGTTGAGAAATGCGAAGGTGGTAACCTAAATTGTGCATACATGGACAACAATTTAAGCTATTAGTTATGATCAATGGGACTTTGATATAGGGTACCAATTTACGGAGATAATCCTTTTACACTCTCATTTGTGTATGTTAATTATGATTAACGCATTAAGCTTTTTTATAGCGGTTCCTAGAAATTTATACCTCAAATAGGTTCATTTGAATCAATTATTCAACAAAGGTACTCTCAAAGACCGGCATATTCTTTCGCAACACGACATTGGGGAGGATCTTCTAGTGATAGAAAATATATTGGATAAGTAGGAAAAAGTCCAATCTTCAACCACAAAAGGCCGATTGGGCACTGGAAGACGTTATGCAAGTAACCTTTTCATGCTTGTTAATTGATGGTGACGAATTTGTAGTGAACCAAATGTATTTTGGTGTGAAATCATTAATCCATTCTTGGTGGCAAAGGAGGTCTAAATCTTCCAAATCCCTTTTCGTTGACATTGAGTACTTGGTACATAGTTATCAAGTTAAAAGATGATCTCCAAATCAACTTACCATCCTCTTTCAAAAATCAAATAAATGATGGAAACATACTAGTTTTTGGAGTGATGCTTCGTTAGGTGGAGCTGTACTATAGAATACTACCCTCGCCTCTATGCTATCGAAACCGGGGGGGGGGGGGGGGGGGGGGGGGGGGGGGGGGGGGGGGGGGGGGGGGGGGGGGAAATTGTTAGTGTTCATGAAATAAGTTTTAGTTCTATTAACATTTCTTCTCATAATTGGGCCCCGAGGCGTGGCATAATGTTTGCGCCAGAAGCAATTCAATTTGAGCAATTAGAATCCATCTAAAAATCTCAAGTGGGCAAGCTAAATGGATGTATCTCTATTGATGAGACTAGGGATTTAACAGGTAATGGGCTTATATAGACCAAATATTCGCCCCAAAACCTGTTACTTGGGAAATTATCAAACTAGCAAAAATGGGTGGTGGGGGTGGTATTTTATAAAATGTTAAAATTTCAGAACTATTTTATAAAATGTCATGGGGATCGTATATGCGAACCCTTTTAAAAAAAAAATTGATTTTATGCTATGTGACGTCAGCAGTTAGCATATGACGTCAGCAGTTAGCATATGACGGGTATTTCCGAGTATAGATCCACGTACTTCGCACGTGAAGGGTGCTCATATACGAGATTTCTTTGGTGATTAGGCTAGGTTTGCTCGGTTATCTGACACGGATGCGGTTAGAGTTTGTTTGTTGTTGTTGATGCATCACGGGTTTATGGGAGTTCAAGATGACATCGCCATACCGGAGGGTATGTTACGTTTGGTTAAGGATTTCGAATCGTGGAACTCGTTTCCATGGGGATCTTTTCTTTGTGCACAACAACATCGGTGCCTTTCGAGGGCGTTGGTGAAACGCAAGGGTATTTTGGAGACAAGCAAGGGTATGTTGGCGTCGATGAAGCCGCGGGAAGAAAGGCCAAAAGGAAGACCACGGGAGATAAAACATTGGAGGTTTTGTATATGCGTTTAGGTATGTTATTTAAACTTTAATTCATTTTTTAGTTATTAATTTTATAATTTTTAACTTAGAAACAACATATCTTGAGTTTGTGTTTGATTTTGTAGATATGGATATTCGAGACGTTCACGAGGGCGAGATCTTTGCTACATACAAGGAGAGTATACGACAGGCACTTGGATGTCGCAGGCACACCAGTTTTTTGTGGGAGACGTGCTTGAGCTTTCTTGATTTTGAGGATGTAAGTTATTTTACTATAAACTTTTTTTGTATTTAAAAATAATTAGTTTGAATAAGTATATATTATGATTTATATTTTATAGGAGGCCTATCATCCGATTGAGATTATACTGACTGAGCAGGAGATTGCGACCGATTGGTATCAGACGAGTAGGCGATTTTTTGATGGGGTCGAGGAGGTTGTGGTGGAGTTGGAGGTTGTGGTGGAGCATGTTGTGCATGATACGGGTACCACATCTAGCCCACGTAAGGGTGTACACCGGCGATCGTGTCTTCTTTATGATATTGTTGAGCCTTATTCGAAGAAGGCTCGAGGTCCGGAGACGACTGATGAGACGGGACCTCCAGATGTTGATCGGTGGACATTGTTGGAGGGTCGTATGATGTCTTATGACGCTCGGGAGACGGCTCGAGAGGGTGATACTTCTGATTTGGAGTGTCGGATAACGAGCTCGGAGGTCGTCTTCATGTGGTGGAGCTCCTTCTGGGTATAGTTTCACCTCAGGTTGACCCTTCGACGCCAGGTTTTGATCGCATGGAGGATATGGAGGATCGTATCTCGGTAATACTCTTTAACTAATATTTGTAACATTATTTTGTTTCGCATGTTTGTAATTTATTAAAAAAAATGTTTCTTGTGCAGGTCGTCATGGAGGATTTAGCTGGTTTGTTTGTTTACCGAGACGATTCTATTGAGCATTCGGACGAGCATGTTGATCCATCCGATAGATCGCGTATGCATACACCATGTTTAGCTCGAGGTCGTGATCGTCGCACGGTTCGTATTCCTCCTTATTTACGTGATTATATTACATCCACTCTCCTCCAGACTGCCACACCCCCACTAGACCATTACCCGAGACACGTACACGATCACCTGTACACGATCACATGTACACATGTCATCACCCATACCACATTCATCACCATCTTCACCACCACTACCACCACCATTACGCTCTTCGTCACCATCACTTAGACCACAACCACCACCATCACAACTTAGATCACCATCTCCCATATCCATGGCATCATTATTATCACCACCACTTGAGCTAACATCATTATCACCATCATTACCATCCACCACATCACGGGTACGACACACATTTCACATACCACCGTCACGACAACCACCATCATCATCTTCATCGTCGGTACCATCTTCATTATCTTCATCATTGTTGGTAGTATCTACCACGAGATCCCACACACCCTTTGCACGACTACGTCATACGGGCCCGGGAGGAGGAAGAGGGGGGACCGGGCCCCGGAGGTGGAGGAGGGGGATCGGTCCCCAGATGAGGACGAGGGGGAGGGGAACCAGAGGTAGGGGAGGGGACCCGGTAGGCCATCCACCAGATGTCATCGATTATGCGCCGTTCAGAGAGTTCTATACATCTACTGCGAGTGCGTGTTACCTGTCATTACCCGACTCGAGCTTCCGATACACGAGAGACTTTTGGCGGGAATTTATGGGAGACATTGCGAATGGTTGGATCACTGACCCGATATGTATTATTTAATTCTTATTTAGTTAATAATTGTATTTAATCGTTATATATTATTTTTTGTTAATTTTTTTTCTTACTTTTTAACAACACTTGTTGACTTAGGCTCACTATTTGTATAAATACAGATCCGACACCTCCCGATGGTCGATACAGAGCGGTTGGATGATGACCCTTTGCACGACTACGTCATACGGTCCCGGGAGGAGGACGAGGGGGATCGGGCCCCGGAGGTGGAGGAGGGGGATCGGGCCCCGGAGGTGGAGGAGGGGGATCGGTCCCCAGAGGTAGGGCAGCGGACCCGGTAGGCCATCCAGCATATGTCATCGATTATGCGTCGTTCAGAGAGTTCTATACATCTACTGCGAGTGCGTGTTACCTGTCATTACCCGACTCGAGCTTCCGATACACGAGAGACTTTTGGCGGGCATTTATGGGAGACATTGCGAATGTTTGGATCACTGACCGATATGTATTATTTAATTATTATTTAGTTAATAATTGGATTTAATCTTTTTATATTATTGTTTGCTAATTTTTCTTCTTACTTTTTAACAACACTTGTTGACTTGGGCTCACTATCTGTATAAATATAGATCCGACACCTCCAGATGGTCGGTACAGAGCGGTTGGATGATGAAGATGTTCGAAAAGGAGCATTCCAACCCTGCTTGGTTTGGAGACGGGAAGACGGAGCCATGGCCGGCTTGGGGGACTATAGATTATGTGAGTAAAGTTATATTGGAAATTTAGCTATTAAAATAGTATGTTTATACAGTAATGATATTAATATATTGAATACTATTTACTTGCAGGTTATGATGTCGATGAATATCGGCAACAGTCACCGGGTTTTGGCGATTTTGGACCTCATGACGTGGAGGGTCAGTATTTTTGATAGTCTGTCATGAAAGTTCGTCTAGCCTAGTATTTCGGAGATATTCGATAGGTTTGGGCGATGGTTGCCTAAGTTTTTGGATGATATCCAATATTGGGAGATATTGGGAGATATCAGGTAGAGACCACAGTACGATGACCGAGTTGACGCTGATTGGTGAGGAGGTCCCGATTCAGAGAGGTCGTTTAGGTGATTGTGGTATTTGGGTGATGATACATATGGAAAACAAGATTAGGGGTCAGCGTATGAGGTCGTGCATGGATGCGGCGAGTATTGGAAACAACTATCGGTTGCGTGTTGCTGGTAGGTTTTTTTAAATTTATGACGATCATAGACCCGTACCCAGACCCGCCGGTCAAGCCGGTGACTAGCTCCGCTGATGCGGTTACAGAGTAGTACTTTATTTTTGTTATGGATTTTTATGTGGATTTTGGTTATGGATTTTTTCTTAGATTTTGGTTATGGATTTTTGTGTAGATTTTGGTTATGTACTATATAAAAAAAAGAACATGACGTAACAAGTAAAACTTACGTAAAACATAAAACATGACGTAACAAGTAAAACTTACATAAAATATATCATAAGAATTCACTTCGCATAAATTAATAATGCGATGTGCAATCAATTATACGAAATTCTTACAAAAGGTACATTCAACGGTCAAATTACAGTGTCTAGTCTTTTCAAATTTAATATTCGTAAAAGTAGTACATTCCAAGGTCTATTTAAGCATCACAAAAGCTAACATATTTTTATCTTCAAAATTTAAACAACATTATTTTCCATTTTACAAACACAACCATAATGAGTTCAAACACACACACCGAAGACAAAGGCTTGAAAATCTCATTGAAGAACTCGCCAATCTAGACGAACAAAGACAAGTAGTGCGCGACAAAATTGAACAACTCCTAGCTGATATTCAACAACATGAAACGGAATCTTCCCAAAATATGGATAGCGATGAACAACCACTTGTGTTAGCGGCAACTGCTAAAGAACTCTTTCTTCAAGGGGATAGACGGAAAGGTGACGAAAAACAATATTGTTATATTGCTTATTTAGGAAAAAGTTTTAAGTATTGTAGAAGGTTCTGGAGCGTTTTGCTTGGACGCACGCAAGACAATGCTTTGTGGGAGATGGTAACTTTTACATTTTTAAAATTTTCAAATACCAAAATTAGTGTTGAATCTTGATTATAAATTGTGTTTGTTTGTTTTGTGAATAATAGCATATTGATGCTTGGATAAGAAGGTCACAATAATTCATAGAAAAACCATAGAGAGGGAGAATATGTTGAAGCCCATGCCAACGTTTTTCAACAATGACTTTGTTGAAGAACAATGGAAAAGAATAGTTAAGACAGCAACATGAAGTTTGAAGATTTTCCCGGCTTGATGGAAAGTTGACATAGTCCTTATTACAATAAGTTGTCCAAATGAACACTAGTTCCTTCTACAACTTAAAATATCCACTATTGAATTGACCATTTTTGACATAGAATTAGCAGAGGTTTTGGATGCCCATCGGTCTCGTATCATGACTTATTACGAAGAAAACCTTTCAAGGTTTTTGGAAGAAATCAATTATATGCGTAGATGACCTATCTAAATGCCCGAAAAGCATTTGGATATTGGGTAACTCTACCGACATATCTAAATGCCCGAAAAGCATTCAGATATGTCGGTAGAGTTACCCAATATCCAAATAGTATAAAAAATTCATCTTTGTTTATCTGCTTGTTTATACACTACCACATTAACTAATGAAACAAGGGATATAGTTATTGCTGATGTCTCTAACGAGCAAGTGGAGGTATTGAGAGAAGAGATGGCAAAACCATTCTATGCAAAACGTATCGACCGTACTGTTGGATAGAAAACTTTCTTGTATTGTTTTACATTTTATTGTTGAATTGTTTAAATTATTGTCTTAATTATGCTCTTGTATTTTCAATATTATGTTGTTTCCTTTAAATAAAAGTTCTATTAATAAAGTTTTTGTATTTTCAATTGTGTTTTGTAAATTTAAATATTAAAAATTGAGTTGTATTAGTTAAAAAACAAGCATTTATTCAACTTAAGTAACAAACAAAATTAAATTTGATCAATTTGAATAAATGAATAATGTGAGGTGTAATCAATTATGCGAGATCCGTACAAAAAGTACATTCAACGATCAAAATTACAGTGTCATGTCAAATCAAACTTACATTTCGTACAAAAAGTAAATTCAACGATCAAAATTACAGTGTCTAGTCATATCATAATAATTCACAACTCCTAAATGAATAATGCGAGGTGTAATCAATTATGCGAAATCCGTACAAAAAGTACATTCAACGGTAAAAATTATAGTGTCATGTCAAATCAAACTTACATTTCGTACAAAAAGTAAATTCAATGAAATGCAACATACATTGAGTCTTCTATATAAGCAACACAAAAACCAGTGTGAATTCAAACATCTTACAACAATCTATCTCATTACTATTTCATCTCATTCTTGTTTCATCTTTTTACAACAATCACACATAAAAACTATGAATCCAAATTCACAAAAGCCTAAGATATATGTTTGTATAGTAAGGGCGTGGGAGCTGGTAAATGGAGCGGTCCATTATCTTCCTAAAGGGTTATTCAAACGTAGCCTTTATATAAGTATTGATTCTACGTTTTCGTCGTTGATAGCTAGTGTAGCAGCAAAGTTGTCTTTGAATGCTAACTCGGGTTTCAAGTTAACATACAAATCCGGTGATGATCTATTAGAGGTTGGTGATGATGATGATGCAACATAAATCATTTCCTATGTTGTCAATAACCGTAATCTAAAAGTTTTACTGTTCGTCGTGAATACAACTACGAGTGACGGAGACCAAGTCGAAACCGAAGTTCAACCTCTCCACAATGTGCATGGTATCGAATCGTCCACAGGTGACCAGTTCTAGCAAAACTCTCAATCTCATTATGTTCATGACACATATGATTATCAACACTCTCAATATCATTATGGTCATGACCCAAATGATTTTCATAACTCTCAACATCATTATGGGAATCACCAACATGGTTTTCAAAACTCCCAAGATGTTGAATATGTTTTTCCAGAATACGATAATTCTGTTGACCAACATGTTGAGTATGTTTATGAAAACGATTTTCAAAACTAGCAAAATGATTTTCAAAACCAAGAAAACGATTTTCAAAACTCCCAAAACTACGTTTTTCCAAAATATGATTATTCCCTTGAGGAAAATGTTGAATATGAATATGGTTCAACAAATGATTCAGGGGATGATCAAGGTTTTTCAGACGATAAAGAATCTAGCGAATCGTCCGAAAGTAGCGATGATGAAGATAACCCCCTTCTTCAAGTGCCCGAAAATGTGTTATGGGACATGCCCCCAATTCCTGAGACGCATGCCCCATTCAAGCCTCCATCAAAACCTCTTCGATATAACCCTTCTGAACATGTCAAATTACGTGATGTTTTCGATAATAAAGAAAAATTAAAAGTCGCTTTAGGGTTAACATGTATAAAAAGAAGGTTTTGAGGCATAATGTAAATTTGAAAAATGCGAGTGGTTCTTGTTAGCCAAAAATCAGAAATCTTGAGTCTTTGGTAGTTAAAAGTTTAACCGGTAGACATACATGTTATAAAACTCAAATTCATCCAAATCATCGACAAGCAACAAGAAAGTTTTGGCATGTTTAATAAAAGAGTCGCTTCAATATCCAAACAGGAAATACACAGGAACATACATTATCACGGATATACGTGTTTATCATAACATTAGCATTTCATACCAACAAGCATGGAGAGCAAGAGAATATGCTATAACACAAATTAGAGGGACCCTAGAAGAATCATTTTCTCAACTACCAATTTATATACACAGTTTGATCCAGCAAAATCCGGGAACCATAACAGATATGACGAGGGATCGTGAAAAGATTTTGAAATGCTATTTGTTGCAATCGGTGAATTGGTAATACTTTTTAAGTTAATTTTTTTAATTATTATTATTCATGATATCTCAGCATACTAATATGTATCAAAATCTATTTCTTTACAGCTTCGCAGTTTCGTCGAAAAATGTCGTCCGATAATTGTATTAGACGGTGCTCACCTTAAAGGAAGATATTAAGGTACAATGTTTGTTGCAGTAGGTATGGATGGGAACAACAATATTCTTCCTATCGCATATGGAGTGGGGGCGACAGAGAGTGGATATGGTTGGACCTGGTTTTTGTCGAGGCTTAGAGAATTCTTAGGTCAGATCGATAACTTGGTATTTATCATAACATTAGCATTGCATACCAACAAGCATGGAGAGCAAGAGAATATGCTATAACACAGATTAGAGGGACCCTAGAAGAATCATTTGTTCAACTACCAATTTATCTACACAATTTGATCCAGCAAAATCCTTAGGTCAGATCGATAACTTGGTATTTATCTCCGTAGAGCAAGTTCCATCGACCTTGCAATACGAACAGTGTACCCAGATGCTCTTCACGGCATTCTTTGTCGACATTTGTGCATGAACTTATGAATTAAGTCGCAACCAAACGAACACAACGAATATCATTTCTGGAAGACATGTAAGGCATACAGGAAATCGGACTTTCTGGAGGCATTTAGGATACTACAACTAATTCTTCCTGCCAAATCAAGGAAAATTGTTGATAACTTAGATAAGGCAAAATGGTCAAGGGCTTATTTCCTCGGATATCGTTATAACATTATGACGTCTAACGGTGCTGAATCTCTAAACTCGATAACTCGTCATCCACGCAATCTTCCGATTTGTATGCTTCTAGAGTTTATGCGGGCAACTACTCAAAAATGGTACCATGAACGTCGCAAAATTGCAGGTAATTCTTTGTCGTCTCATAATAAGTATGATTTCCTATTTTAATAACTTATTATATTTATATATATATTTTTAACAGAAGATTTGGATCAACCATTAACATCGTGGGCTAAAGAGAAATTAAATGGTAGGATAAAAAAAGGCTCCGGATGGAAAGTCATACCAATTAAATACTACACGTTTGAGGTGCTAGACAACAAGAAAAATGCAATGGTCACTACTCGGGATAAGAAATGCACCTGTCAAGTTTGGCAGAAGTCTGGTATACCTTGTTCACACCTTGTAGAAACATTAAACTTTTTGAAAATGGAACATGATGTCGCGGGTTTGGCGCAAAATTGGTTCAAGGCATAAAATTATAAACGGACATATACAAGATCCATATTCCCAGTTGGACATCCGTCTGAATGGTTGGGCCAAGATAAGATCCCAACCATCAACCCACCATCCATGGAAAGGAGACAGACGGGTCGTCCAAAAAACAAAGACCGTATACTATCGCAAGGGGAGGCAAAACCAGTGACATGTGACTGTTGTAAGCAAAAAGGTCACACCTAGAAAGACATGTAGTGCAAAGATTCCAGAATACCAAAGTTCAAGTCCACCTTCAACCTCCCGTTCAACAAGCTGCTTCAACATCTCGTAGAAAGAAAAAACAAACCCAATCGTCTCAAGCATCAGTTAATTTATATGATGATTAATTATTTGTAATATGATGTATTTCTATGTTCCAAAATGTAGTATTGTAATGTATTAAGTGGTTCCACTAACAAACATAGTCTGAAAATACAACAAAATGCAAAAAACGGCAAAAAATCAAACAGTTTGCATATGCTTAGGGAGTTCGCATATGTGAACTAGATGTAGCATATAAGAATTGTTTTACATTTTGTAAAATTCTTGGCAGTTTTTGACATTTCGTAAAATTCTTACCCCCTGCTAGTTTGGAAATTTTCCCATAAATTATTGTCTCTCAAAATCAATATAGCCACTTGGATATTAGCTAACAAAAGAATGTCGACTAGGTTAAACCTCGATAAAAAAGGGTATCGATCTCCATTCTACTCGATATCCGATTAGTGAAAACGACCAAGAAACGGAGTTCCATCTTTTTGGAAAGTTCACATTTCCCATGGATATATTTATGGAACAAATTACCTTCATGGTAGAACATCTGACAACTTTGATTTTCTACGTTGAATAGGAAGTTATTCGATGTGTTTGCTTAAACAGTTTTGTTGGTAATTTGGCGTTTTAGAAATGAAGCCACAAATCAACATAACAATTGCCTATAAATGAAACTCTTGGAGAATATGTTAAACTTCTTTCGTTTCTTTCAATCTCTAGTAGAGACATGAAATCTAGTTTCTCATGTATTGATTGGTGTTGTAATCGAGACTCTGCCCATACTTCCATATTGTAATAGTTTTCTCTTCTCTAGCTTCGTGATATCAGTTAGCACAATTTTCCGTTAAAAAAATCGAATCTCATATCAACCATTGCTAGTTAATTTGATTAATTTTGGATGACGACAATGTAACTGATGATTGTCAAAGTATAAATATGTGATTTTTTGTTGTTGTTAACACAAGAAAGAAAAACATTTGAGCTACCTATTGTATCAATTTGACCAACTTATATCAGTAATTCGGCTGGAGTATTATGAACATAACTTGAAGAGAAACACCAGTTGTGATTTCAAAATGGTTGATTACAATTGTTTAAATGATATGGAAACGTTAAAGTTATCTTAGAGATCATAAATTCAAATCCATATTTGTATCACCACTGATTTATCATGGGTTTTCCATTAGAGGGACGACAAAAGTTTCACCTTTGCATGCGAGCATTAGTTTCCTTGATCTCTATAATAGGATGAGCTATTGAACCATCTGATTTACAACTCTTTTGACGCAATGAGTGAAATCGAATTGTAAAAATGAAATTCTAAATAATAGTCTCCATTGACTAATTAATCAAGTAGAACTTATAAGGGAAATAAGACCTTCAAAATAATCTTCATTACAAGGAATCTTAAGACCTCCTTCTGAGTTGTCAAAACCAAATTCTTCTTCGGCCCAATGTAAAAGCTCCCGGAACAAAGGGTGGTCCAACGTAGAAAGTGGGATGACGTGTCTCTTGTGTGTCTCACCAACATAAACAACGAAATGGCCTTTCTTAGGGGAATCTGTAGTAGCCGCGAAACCATTCTTCTTTGGTGTGATAGATCGCTTAAGCTTTTGTTTAGCGTTGGCTATTTTGATTATTCCCATACCCATATGTTTAACAATAAACTAAACAAGATATTACTAGACGGGTGTTTTGGAAGAATCTTGGAATGGTAAGGCAGTAGATTTTGCTTGAGTTTAACATGCAATCTCTAAGATATTGGTATATATAGCAAGAGGGATATTCTTAGGGTTTCTTCAAATAGAAAGAATGATATAAAACTTAGGACTTATCACATGACAACTTTCAATTATCAATGAAGCTGATTAAGGACCTGACAAAAAAGAAGCACATGGGCATGGCTTGCTTTTTAAGAGGCATATGATGTCCTACCACCTTGAAGGCTTTTCTCACCTAAAGATTCAAATATTATAGTTGCGCACAGAGTTTTGACTAAGCCTGTTTCTATTCAAACAATGCTCTATCTAACAGTTTTTGAGCATTTTAAATTGAATTAAATGGAGGAATCTTATTCAACTTTGGTTTTACATGATCAAATGGATATAATTGGTCAGGTGTTTAGATTATAAACATTATCTTAGTGAACAACCAAACCCTTGTGGACCGATGTGTTTGAGCAACTCGAAATTTATTCAAGATGTAGGCTACAGTTTGCACACAAGTAGTGATTTTAATAAGAAGTTTTAGTTGGATATCTCTAGTCAAACATAAACCCTACAATTAATTTTGCCAAATAGTTGAAGGCTTCATCTAGATGTTAGTTTGAAAGTATATATGTAGACGTTTAGTGCATATGGTCTTAGCCTCTTAGCCACATTTATAACTAGTCCACTAATCACAAGTGTCTTTTGTGGAAACTTTTATGGATTTACTTTGAGTTAATTACATAAACCGTCCCTATGGTTTACCCAAAATTATGGATTTCATCCCTAAGTTTAAATAGTTGCATAAATTATCCAAGTTTATAAATAAATTACGGTTTTCGTCCCTAATTTCTAACTTGCACCCCTAATTGGGGCAAACCTTAGGGACCAAATCTATAATTGAGGACAAACCTTAGGGACGAATTTCGTAATTGGATCAAATCTTAGGGACGAAAAAGATAATTAGTTTCTAAAAGTGGATGATTTATGCAAATTTTAAACTTAGGGACGAAATCCGTAATTTGAGATAAACCTTAGGGGCAATTTATGTAATTAACTCGATTTAGTTTTTACAAACGAAAACCGGTCTCAGCGACCCATTTTTGTACTAAACTTTTTTTGAATAGAAAAATTAGCAAGAAGAAAGAAACAAAAGTGGTTACATGGTACTTGAAACAAGTGAATATGGTTGCATATCTAATCAATCCAATTAAGGGGTGTTTGTTTCGAATTATATAACGAATTTATAGGCTTATGTAATTTTTGATAATCTTATAACACTACAACAAAATTACCTTTTGGCGACGACTAAAAGTCGTCGGTAAAGGCAAAAATGTCGTCGGCAAAACCCTTTGCCGACGACATGTCGTTGGTGATTTGTCGTGGGGGAAAGTTCGTCGGGGAGAGGTTTTAGCGACAACATTTGGCGACGACTTGTGTGGGGCCCACATCGACTTTCAACGGAATTTGAAAAAAAATTTAGCGACGACTTTATTATTTAATTTATAAGATTTTCATTTTTTTTATTTAATTTATTATTATTAATTAAAATTTATTATTAAAATAATTATTTATTATTTTTAAACAAAAAAAAAGGGTGGGACCCAGGCCTTTGGCGACGACATGTCGTCGCCATAGGCCCTGCAGATTTTTTTTGACAGCTTATTTGAAACTGCTTATTTTTCAGCTTCTCGCTCATACCGACCTGTACAGCTTATTCAAACAGCTTATTTCAAGAAAAATTCAAACCCGACAATGGACCCGATCAGAGAAATGATCATCTGCCCATACTCACAAACCGGACGTCCCGTCCCCTGGTCACTAACATCAAACTCAACCTTCAACGGTTGGTACTTGTTTTTCCTGAACTCTTCCCGCAAATTGTAACACGTGGTTTTCTTTCGTACATTCGGTTTCGCTGCAAGAAAACAAAGTCAATAATAGAAAAAATTATTAATACAAGAAAACAAAGTCATTAATATAATCTCAAAATACAAAGTAATTATTTCTTACTAATGTGACTCCTCGGTGGATCCCAACTACCACCTCGTGGATCACCACCCGCGTCTCCACCGTGAGCAAGTGATGTCATCTGTAAAACAACAAGTACTAATAACATAATAATGATATATGTATTAAACAAGTAATAATTACAATGATATGTAGATAAATAAAGACATAAATAATATAATTAAACCAACAAATCAATAACGATTTCATTCATAGTAGTATTTTTTTAATACATGTAAGAATTACAAATCAGTCTGCCTCGTCACTAGAATAAGTTTCATTGGTAGCCAACTGATGTATGCATTCATTATCAGATTCGACATCTTCGCTTTCAGAATCATCAGTTACATGAGCATCAATATCATCATCTTCATCATTAATGTAATCAACATCGTGTTCTCTTGTTGGAATAATTTGAACAGACGTTGTTTGGCCATCTATACTTAAGCTCGTATAAGACAGACTATTCAAATTAGCATCCAATGTAAGATCAAATGAATTGTTTCCATGTATAACATCTTCGGCGTTTTCTTCGATTATGTCTATGTCCCATATCTTGCGGTGATTCACCTCTTGCACGACCTTCCAATGTTGGGTTTTAGACGGGTCTTCAAGGTAAAAGACCTGCTTTGCCTGGGTTGCAAGAATGTGTCGATCTTCTTTACACCACTAATGACTTGTACAGATACTTGTTATGTTATTCTTTTTGATACAACGTTCGGTACGACCAGTGTTATTAGTCTTAAACCATTTACATCTGAATAACACAACGTTGAATGCACACATATAACTTAGCTCCACAATATCTTCCAATTGGCCATAATACATAAAGCCATCATCCCCAGGTGTTGAAACGCCGCTATTTTGAGTTGTACGCCGTTTATCGCGACTATGAACTAGAAACCTAACACCGTTTACTATGCAAGCAGTGTAAGAATTTGCAACAGTCAACGGTCCATTTGCTAGAGATAACAATTCATCGCTACACCTTGATGGGTCACGTACTCGTAGATGACGTATCTATGAAAAAAAACAAAAATATAAAAGTTGAATAATAATCGTTATTGTTATATTTTATGTTAATATATACAATGAGTTTACCTTGTTATCAAACCATGTAGGAAATTCTGTTTTTAAGTCACTCCCAGGATTCTCGGTTTCAAACTCACTATAAATATTCAAGATATTAAATAGTATAATCATTCGTCGAAGATAATTGATAATAAAAAACACTTACTTCTTGTAATCGTCGATGTCAGAACAGTTGTTGAGTACATACCAATGAAGATTCTTCACAAGTTCTCGGTCCAACGTTGTTTTCAACCCTTTACTAATTGGTGTACATAATGATTGGAATACATGAATCTTACACGGTGTAACTGTAGCGTCTTCATTTCTGTCTGGACGATTAAATCTTGTTTGTACACCCCGAAGATACATTGAACAAAAAGTTAATGCTTCGTCTTCAACGTACCCCTCCGCTATAGAACCTTCAGGTCGAGCTTTATTTCTTACATAATGTTTTAGCTTCTTCATGTATCTCTCAAATGGATACATCCACCTCGTGTAAACGGGTCCACCTTGAATTGCCTCTTGCGGTAAATGCATAACCAAATGAATCATTATGTCAAAAAAAGCAGAGGGAAAATTTGCTCGAAAGTACATAAAAGTTTGATCATCTGGTCTTGAGCTTTCAACATGTCATCGACCAACAAATTTCTAGCACAAATTTGCTTAAAGAATGCGTAGAGCTCAACTATTGGTGTTGCAATACTTTGGTCTAAGCACCCTCTAACTCCAACCGGTAGCAAATATTGCATCATTATATGACAATCATGAGACTTCATGCCCGTTATGTTGTTATCATTGTCTGCAACTTTCAGCTTAAAACTTGATCCAAACCCATCAGGTAATTTAACCCCTTTATTGAATCGACAAAAACGTTTCCTGTCTTCATTTGTGAATGAGTACTTTGGGTGAGGTTTTAGGTACTTCCCGTCTTTTTTAGCATTCTCTTTGAGCCACAACTCCTTACGAATTCCCAAATCTTTCAAGTCAATTCTTGCATTGTGGGTGTCTTTAGATTTATCATTCATTAATAAAGTACCCAACAGACTCTCACATATATTCTTTTCGATATGCATGACATCCAAGTTGTGTGGAAGTTGAAGAAACGGATAATATGCTAGTTCGCGAAAAATAGAAATTTTACTCCAATTGTGTCCCAACTTAGCATCACGTTTTCTCTTCACGCCTGCAGTACTAGGATGTTTCCCGGGAATACTCGGAGGCAATTGAGAAAGTTGACGTGAGATTACATCATGTGTAAATTTTCTAGGAGGTTTTGTTCGATCAATTTTATTGTTGAATGCTTTACTTACTCTCCAAGGATGGTTCGATGAAAGGAATTTTCTATGACCAACATAAGCGGTTTTCCCTCTTACACGAGTGGATGGAGTGTCCTCGTTACATGTGGGGCATGCTTTGTAGCCTTGACCGCTCCAACCAGACAAAGTACTACGGGCGGGAAAATCGTTGATTGACCAACAAGGCGTTGCTTTCATTGTGAAAAAGGTGTTTGTAGCAGCGTCTCTCATACGTACTCCGTGAGACCATAACGTCTTTAATTCATCAACTAAAGGCCTCAAGTAAACGTCGAAGTCTTTCCCAGGTGATTTAGGACCAGGAATTAACAGAGTCAACATGAGAGATGATTCTTTCATACATAACCACGGGGGCGTATTATATGTTGTCAGTATGACCGACCACATGCTGTAAGACAAACTCATGTTACCATACGGATTGAAACCATCGGCAGACAACCCCAATCGTACGTTTCTAGGTTCGGCTGCAAATTCTGGATATCTTTCATCAAAATCTTTCCATGCTGTACCATCGACCGGATGACGCATTCGACCTTCTTCCCTACATTTTCCAGTAGCATGCCAAGTCATAGAATTTGCCGTGTGTCTGGAACTGTACATACGTCTTAATCTTGGAGTCAATGGAAAGTAACGTAAAATCTTGTTAGCAACTTTCTTCCCCGGTGTATTTTTGTCTTTCCATCTACTCTCACGACATATTGGACACACTTCTAGGAATAGGTTTTCTTTCCAAAATAAACAACAATCATTCTTACAAGCATGTATTGTCTCATATCCTAACCCGATATTTTTCATCAGTCTCTTAGATTCATAGTGTGATTTTGGAATTGTGTTATCTTTTGGAAATGCATTTTTGAGTAAATCTAACAACTGATCAAATGAAGTATCTGTCCATTTATTTATGACTTTCATGTGCAATAATTTCGCCAAAAAGTCTAATGAGGACATCCAGGTGCAACCAGGGTATAATTCGGATTCGGCATATGCAAATAAGTCATGGAGATCGTCATCTGCAGCACTCGGAACTTCATTTGTGTCAACATTTGTCTCCGGGGTACATGTCTCATGTGTATCTTTTTCGGGAAGACTCGATCGACGAACATCGTTCAGGACATCTACCATCTCATTTGTTGTGTTATGTACTACCGGCGGATCCCACGATTCACCATGATACGTCCACGTGTCATAACATTCGTCAAACCCGTTTCGTTCTATATGACCGTCAACTATCTGGAGAGTACCCCATCTCCTATTACCACACTTTCTACATGGGCATCGACATTCGTTCTCATGATTCAAATGATTCTTACACCTCTCAATAAAAGCGTCAAGACCAGTTCTAAAGGTAGGGGAAAGACGATCTCTGATATAAATCCAACTCTTACAACGGTCATAACAGTGGATTTAAAATTTGTTCAATTGGTAGCAAGATTCATGTAAAATTCAATAACATACGAGGTCGGGTAGTCCAACTATGGAACACAACCTAACCCACTCTCTAAATATTTTGTCTCATATATGAATGCGTATAACTAATTTACTACTTAAGAAAAATTCGACAGCATTTCCCCTTAACTCCTCAAATATGTGTATTATACACATATTCGTAGGAGTAAGGGAGAAATGTTTACCAAATTTTTCTTAAATAGTAAATTAGTTATACACATTCATATCCTAAATGAGACAAAATATTTAAAGAGCAGTCCCAAAATGGGGACTTTCCAAAATTAATTTCTAATAAATTAATTTTGGATGGGTATTCTACAGGATTGATTAACTTCGAACCTAAGGTATCATTAATTCGAAATTAATCACTAAAACTAAACATACAATTTATAAACATACAATTTATAATCATACAATTCATAAACATACACTTTTTATATACAATTCATAATCATACAATTCATAAACATACAATTTCTAAACATACAATTCATATTCATACACTTTTCCAATTCATATTCATATTCATATTCATATTCATATTCATATTCATACACTTTTCCAATTCATATTCATATTCATATTCATATCTCTAAACATACAATTCATATTCATATTCATACACCTAGATAACACATTTCCAATTCTAAACATACAATCTATAAATACATTTTCATCATACAATTCTAAACATACAATTCTAAACATACAATCTACAATAACATAAATACCCAAATCAATAACATAACAAATTACAACCCTAAAAATTCATAAATAGCTTAATTTTAATAAATAAAAAAAATATAATACCTAGATATGGTGGTGGTGGCGGGTATATGGTGGTGACGGGTATATGGTGGTGGTGGCGGGTATATGGTGGTGGTGGCGGTTATATATGGTGGTGGTGGTGGCGGTTATATATGGTGGTGGTGGTGGTGGCGGTTATATATGGTGGTGGTGGTGGTGGCGGTTTGAGGGAAATCGCCGGCGGTGAGATTTGGGTTTGTGTTTGTGATAAATGAGACTTAGGAAAATGATAAAAGCTGCTCAGACTCTTTCCCGACGACATTTCCAGACGACATGTCGTCGCCAAAACATAGTCGCGGGAAACGAAAAGTTTGGGGGGAAAAGTGTTGACTCTTTTTGACCACATTCCCGACGACATGTCGTCGCCAAAACCCTATGGCGACGACATATTTTGAATTTTTTTTTTTTTTTCTTGTTTTCCATTTTCATTAAGATAAGAAATTGTAAAATAATAATGTATATTAATTAAAATAAGCCCTAATTAAAATAAGCCCTAACTTTTCGTCGATGCTAACTCATTTGTCAAATTCGGTAGTCTTAAAACTCATATACGACTTAAATCGACACTTATTACACCCGCATTAGATGTTCTCCGGAAATCATATCTTGAAACTCATAACTATCTAGTAGCACATCATATCTTAGTTGCATCACGTTTTCGTTTCTCACCCATTAGATGTAACACATTATATAGTGTGATTGTTGATTAAAACCGGTTACACATTTGATTGAATTGTAATCGAACAGTTAATGATGTACGTAAAGGAATTTACGAATTATCATTACTATCATATCATTGTTGTCGAAGTTTAATGATCGACCGATTTAAGCCTATATTTGTGTCAATAGAACGACTTACTCGATTGAATGATATCATTGCCAATTGTGTAACACACTCGAGATGCAATGATTCATAATGTTGTTGATTACATGTAAAAAGGACTTTTAATAAAACCGGTTACACATTTGTTACTTAATAAACGTCTATCTATTTTCAAAGTACACATATATTTTCAATATCCAGTCGTAATCTTAAAACCTAATGACAAAAGGACTTATCTTTTATCAAAACACGTTTGTAACTTAATTCCGAATGACTTATTATTTAAAGTATTTCAAACGTCTATAATACCTATTTATCATTATTATTTGAAATATTATACAAATCAAACATAACAAAAGTATGTAATTATTAATATAACAATTTATTATAAATATATAGATACAATACTATAATTATTACAATACAAATTGTATATTACTTTTTTAAATAATATTTCAATTTCATATTACTTTTTCAAATAATATTAAAATTTTTAATTTATATAAGTATATTTAAAAAAATATATATATTTTCTAAATACATTATATATAAATTATCATATAATTTAAAATAATATTTAATTATTATTATTTATTTCAGGTTTTTTAAATTAATTTTAATTAAAATGATATTTAATGATTAATTTTTTTTTATTAAAAAGGTAATTATTTTAATTATATTTTTAAATGATTTTTAATTATTAATTTTTTTTTTATAAAGGCTTTTGGCGACGACATGTCGTCGCCAAAAGTAATACATTTTTTATTTTTATTTTTATTATTAAATGATATTGTATTATTAAATATATAATAATTTTTTATTTATTGAAATAGTTTTCCCCACGACATGTCGTCGCCAAAAGTGGCGCGGGAAATTATTTTCATATTCGCGCCAATATTTTTACACGACAAAAAAAAAAATATATGATAACCCTTTCCCGACGACATGTCGTCGGGAAAAGTCTCGGTCGTTTATTTGACCAAAAGAAAGTCAAAAAAACCATATTTTTGTCGTTTAGTGGGGCTTTTAGGCACGACATTGTGTCGTTGGGAAGAGTGTCGTCCGGAAAAGTAATTATTCTTGTAGTGTAAGCTCATTTCCTGGGGCTTATGGGGGTTGTTAAGTTGAGTTTATGATTTATTTAAAGTCATGAGCCTACTTGATAAGTTCATAAGCTGGAAAAAAATGGCATATAAACTTTTCAAAGTTACCTAAACTCGTAAGTTGGTCACATAAGCCGAAACAAACACTCATTAAGATTTACATGATCATAGCTTGGAATCTATAAAGTTTAAACCATAAACTGAAGGCCTTTCTTATTGGCACATAATTGATAGATGTGGACATTGACATTGTAGGGATACGATGATTTTCTTGTTCAACTATCACTATCTGATTGTACGCCTCACTTGCATTCACGAATTTTCTATGGTAATCGATTTCTGGTATTGGTAAGATCGAATCAAAAATTCCAAAAGGCATCAAGCTAATACCCTACTAATTTTGAAAAATTGATGTTAAGTTTGGCCTACTACTCGGACATCGACGGATGCAGAAATATTATAATCATGCAAGACCGCCATTATTAACTTGTACGCTGCGTTAAATATGATTTACAAAAAGATGTCCAAGGAAAAGATATATAAGAAAAATCAAATATATACATATCCGATCACCTGATTCTACTTTTATTTTGTTTTCTTACTTTAATTTATTAGGCTGTCAATAGACAATGTCACATGAAAATAAGCTTTCCAGCTGGTTTATAACCAGGTGCAATATGTGGTGTTTATTTCACAAAAAACTGTAGCAATGTGTTGAAAGAAAACAAAATTATACATATAGTCCAATCTTATCTCTAATGTCTTTCGACACATTTATAAGATGTCACTAAGAATCAAATGACATTTTAATTTTTTATCGAGAGGCTCATATAGATTGTTGGGATTAAACTGTTAATGTTATAGTTTAATTTCATTAATATTGTTCATTAGTATTGTTGGTTAATACTGCTCAAACATATTGCTCAAGATAATACTGTTTGAAAACTAAGTCAGTTACTACTGCTCAAGTTAATACTCCCGAAGAACAAGTGTTGGTTACTATTGCTGGAACCCATTACTATTGTCCGCTCTCATAAATACTGCTAGTATAGTTTTAATTATCTTTTAGCAATTGTGATTATGATGCAATTGTACATGCAGTCATCATACAATTGATATTGTAAAGACGTTTCCTAGATTAGCTAGGTTAGGCTCAAGTTCTATATATACATAGATCCTTATACTAGAAAGAACACGTATATTATTTCATTGGTTTTCAAGAAGTAATATGTTGAGGCTTGTAATTCGACGACCGTTATTGTTCTTTATTATCAATAAAACAATATTTGTTTGTTCAATATACTTGTAATATCAAAGTGTTTATCCGCTGCAAAACTTCTTTGATAGATCAAGATCTATCTCGATGTATTGGTTTACATAAGCTATAACGATCCTGACATAGATGAATGTGGCTCGATAAATATATATTCGCATGTCACTATGAATAATATATAAACACATTTTAGTGTGTTGCTATACATATGTCCGTATAAGGTTTTTTTGTATTTCCTTTATACTTGTATATAAATATGATATATAAATAAATTAATTAATTAAACATATGCTAATAGAGGGGTATTACTGACTTACCAAAAAGAACTCCTTCGGCGCGTAAAGCTGTCGTAGATTGTCATTTCCTTAGACAATATAGTCGTTGCATGAAAGTAGTGAGACGTAAGCAAACAAGAAAAGTTCGTAAAAGATCTATATGAGGACTCCTAGTTATAGTCGAGGCCAAACCACCTAGTTCTGTATAACCATGCACTCTGATACCAATCTGTCACACCCCGCATGTGGCGGAAACGCAGGGTGTGGCCGATCGGCAATCATCACAACACAATATAAAAAATATTGAGGTAATGCTAAATGCAATAACATAAGGAAATGTTGTGACATTTCATTTAACAAGTAAAGTTATCCTTGTCTCATGAAAGTGTCAACACTACAAACCAAAAAATCCAAAACAAGCACGATAGTAACGTAATATAACTAAAACATAGGCATGCAAGCCCGAAATAAATCCAAGGTATCAAGATGAAATGAAGTGAAAGACTAATGCAATGCACTCTAAAAGTCTTATAAATTCAAATCTCTAAGCTACGTCATATGCCTGCTCATTACCTGCAAATAAAGCTCAAAAAGTCAACATAAAGTTAAGCGAATTCACTGAGTATTTAAATAAAATGATAGTAATCAAACCATAATTCCAACATAAGCAACAATGTATAAAGATGTGTAACAAATGCATAAAAGTAATAATATAATCCTCATAATAGTTCGTAGTAGCCACGCTACCGATCGAAAAGTAACATTCTGCCGATAAACATGCACCAAGCACGTAGAGCCAGTTACACTGACTGCATCATGCAGTAGTCACGCTACTATTTGCATCAACAAGTACATTCTGTTGATACACTTGTAACATCAGTAGGATGTATCCCGGTGAACAAGTAATATCCACAACCAATATCCAACACAAGTTTTGAAAAGATGCATTATGTATGTTACACGTTTTATAATTTCCAAATATGTAAGTTTCCATTAATAGAAGTTCTATTTAAGGCAAGTTTCCAATATTATAAAGATTTCCATTTATAGTAAGTAATGGAATGAAATCCGTTTCTCAAAATCCGTATTAGCGTTTGGTGTTATCGTATGATTTCAGTAACATAACTGAATGTACTAACAGAAAAGTTTACATGCTAGATGCGTCTACACAGTATCGTAGTTCAAAGGGATTCAAGTGACCAATCATCAAGAATAATTATCACTTCAAGTATTATTTATATCCAGCAATTCTCCAAGATGCATCAAGATGGATATGAAAAGGTTCTAAAATAGCGAACTTAGGATGGTGCAATGAATCGGTAATTTAATGCACGATACGTTTACAATAAATTCTGAGATGACAAAAGTCTAACACACTGAACAACGATGGTTGAAGCATTCAATAACAGGAAGAAGGTCGCATTGGTATCAACGTGGTACGAGTTATTAAATTTTAACTCATAATGGGTACTCTCCTCGTGTATAAGAATGTAATCCCGACATGCTTTGCGAATCATACGCGAGGAAGTAATAGACATCAGATGTTACAACCTTTTGTCTCGAGTCGAATCTAAAGTCACGTCGAGGCTTAATGCTCATGGAAGTTGATGAAACCACCCTAGGAGATATGCCTAAAGCATACGGAATCGGGTATAACGAAGGTTGGGAAAATCAAAATCTTCCCTAGGTGGAATATCGCTTCTAATTCGAAAACTGATACAGTTCCACACAAGATGTTGTATGAGAAGAAGTTGTTGAACATTACAAGATGATTAGGATTAGATAAGTAAAAGTCAAAGGAATAATCTTCTTCTACAACAGACGGTGAATAAGATAACGATTGCTCAAAGTACTTAAGAGCGAACTAGAGTTGACGAAGATGTCGTCTCAGAGAACAACTTATTCGACTGTGAAAATAGAGAAAAGAGTTTCTCCGATATCGAGTTAAAATTGTCGAATAAAAAGATAACGATATTTCGTGTCAAAGTGACGAATAACAGATATTTGATATTTTGAGTCAATAATGACTACTAGAAGATATCGATCGTTTAAGTCTATAAAGACGATTAGGAAAGAATGATATTCCGAGCCGAAAATGACTAACAGGAATATCGGTTGAAAGGAATATTAAGTTTAGTAAAATTCAACCAAACTCAACATCAAAATATAGTTGACTTGGTCAAAGTCACGATTTTGAAAAGTGGTCAAAGTCAAGAAAAGTCAACCTTTTTGAAAAAAAGTCAAAGTCAACAAAAGTCAACCTTTGACATTTTCAATATTTTGAAAAATCATTTGAATATTTGAGTAAAGATAGTTTGGAAATAAGTTTATAAAACTTTGACAAAATATTAGGTTTAAAATCCAAGATTCCGATCATTTTCGAAAGATAAACGTATTTGACGAAAAGACGTACGTTGTGCGAGTAAAATAGTACTATATATGACGTCTAAGATTGCGATTACGTTTTGAGTCCAAAACGTATATTTATCACTATATATTACTTTATATATGTTAATATGTTTACGTATACTTATTTTTTTTCCAAAATACGCGAAATTACCGAATCAGAACTCAGTGCGCCGCACTGGTCTAATGACCAAACCCAATGTGTCACACTAGGGAGTCAGTGTTGGGCACTGGAGCAGCAGTGAGCAAATTCAGTTTTCTAGTTTTTACGTTTTAGTATCGATGGGTTAGCTTAAGTCTTATGTGAATATTTACAGGTTGTTGTTTGAAGTGTTGGGAAAAACAATGATCTATCCCAAGTTTAATTAATCTGTTAATCAAAGTCTGAGTCTGAGTGACATGAGTCTGAGTGACTCAGTCTGACTAACTCAGACTCATGAGAGAAGTCAGGCGTAATTTAAGGAAGTTTAGTTAGTCAATATCTTTTCTATGTTTAAAAGATCTTGTTAGATTGATCCTTATCAAACTCACTATAATTGTGTATAAATAGTGAGTTTGAGTTTTGTAGTCGGTACAACTTTTACTGAAATATAACTGTGTGTTATTTTCATTGCTTCTATATTATAATTCCGCTATAATATATACTGAAACTGAGTAACTAATTGATATATAACAATTAACGTCTAAATACTTATTTGTTATTGATTTGCCATTGTTTTGGATCTTAGTGAGACCTAACAACTGGTATCAGAGCAAATAAGATTTAAATTTTAATAAATTTATAAATCTTAAACGATCAATACCTAAAATCTCAAAACAATGTCATCATCTTCAAACATAACCACAATGGCTGGAAAAGGAATTCATGTGTTCACTGGTCATAATTTTGCACATTGGAAGCTCAAGGCTGAGTGGCATTTATCAGGAATTCATGAGGAAATGATAAGAATCATAACTGAAGGACCCATAATTCCAGGTAAACACATTGATGAAGTAAAAGAAGGTGATAAAGTTGTCCAACGTGCCAGATGGGTTCAAACTGCCAAATCTCAATGGACAGATCAAGACAAGCTCTTATACAATCTTGACCCCAAAGCCAGAAGCATTTTAGGGAATGCAGTGTCAGAACAAATCTTTTCAAAAATTGCAGGCTGTAAAACAGCAAAGGAACTATGGGATACATTAATTGTGTCATATGAAGGTGTCCCAGTAGTGAAGGAGAAAAGTCTGAACAGTCTCATTAGAAATTATGAGAATTTCTATATGAAAGAAAAGGAAACTTTGGCTGATGTTCATACCAGATTTCAGATTCTGCTGAATGATATGTCAGCTCTGGGAGTGACAAAAGATGATGATGATATATGTAAGAAATTTGTTGATATATTACCTAACAAATTTGAATCTGTTATCACATCACTTGTAGTAAGTGAGAAACTGTCCACATACAAGCTGCCAGGACTTTTTGGTCTATTATTAAACTTTGAAGAATCTCAAGAAAGAACGAAGATCAATAATAGGAGAACTGCAAAGGATCCAGAGGCTGCATTAGTTGCAACCAGCAGAAGGAATAAAGAAATTTATTCTCAAGCTGACCCATCTGAGTCTGAGTCACACTCAGACTCAGAATCTGAAAATGAATCTGAAGTCAAGAAACTGAAGAGTCAGCTTGCACTGTTGACTATGAAGCTTGAACAAAAGACAGGCTACAAAGGAAAGAAACCTTTCGATCTGAAAAAGGTAAAATGTTTCAAATGTAATGAATATGGACACATGGCTGCTGACTGCAAAGTAAAGAATGCCCAGACTGAGCATATGGACGAAGTTGCTGAAAGGGCCCAAAGATACCGAAACAAGTATCTAAAATACAAGAAAGGCAACAGTTCCAACCCTCAAAAGTCTCAAACTGAACAAAGAGCATTCTTTGCTGAAGAATGGTTGGATGAAGAACTGTCCTCTGATGAAGAAGAAGTGGTAGATCAGTGCTTAATGGCAATAGTGGAGGAAACTATTGAAGCTGAGAAATCCGCTTCTCAGTTCGAAAAGGATCTAAAGGAAGCTGAAATTCAGACTGGAACAAGTCAAAACTTTATAAGGTACACAATTTTGAAACTTACACAAATGAACAAAAAATTCAAATGTTTGAGTATATTTTTGTTGACTTGACCACTACTTTAGAAGAACAAACTGACCTCAAACATAAATTCAAAGATCTTGAAAACTGTCTGAAAGGTAAAGATGATAAAATAACTGAATTAGAAAGTTTTAAAGTTCTTTTAAATGCTCAGACTGAAGCCTATAGTGATCTTGCAAAAGAAAATCACAAACTTAGAGAAGAAACTGAGCACTATAAAAGAATTTGTAAATCATGGTGCATATCATCTTTAAAAAATGAGGATTGCTTAAACAGACAGGTACCCAATCAAGTTCTAGCTGTGTTGGGTGAGGGATTCAGTTTGAAGAAGCACATGACTGAAGTGGAAGAAGAAGCTTTGAAGGCAGAAAGAAAAAAAATCATTTTTAAAC
>CAJVGC010000432.1:43680076-43725186 GCA_910822075.1 Senecio squalidus
AAAAAAAAAAAACCTTTTTTAAACCCCAATTTTTTTACCTATAAATACCCACTAACTCAACTATTTTTAAACACATATCTTCTAAATTCATAATCATTCTTACTTTTTTCAACCAAATTACTTTCTTCAACCAAATTACTTTCTTCTTCAAACAAAATGTCTAACCAAAACACTCCACGACCCAAGAAACGTCAACCAAGAACCCTCAACCGAAGCAATCCACCGACACCCGACGGCACTTTTCATCTAGGAAACCCCTCACCGACCTTATTTCGACCTTACCCAAACCAACCTTACCCAAACCAACCTTACCAAAACCAACCTTACCGAAACCCGGTGCAATCGGAACAACGTGGCTTTCAATCTTTTGGGATGCAAACAAACACGTTTAGTGATTATGCGTCCCAATCTCCCTCGTGGCCATTTGGTCACCCCGACTATCACTCGCAACCTCAAATGAGTGGTTCGTCATCATATCCACAAAATGATCCACCTAGGTCTCCAATTCATTCATTTAATCTCGGAGATTGCTATTACCCTCAGTTTTCCGAATCTTATCAAGAAACTGTTCAAGAAACTCAACAAGAGGACGTTGCCACCTCACCACCAAAGCCGAAGAAGAGAGCATCTCGGCCCGCCAAAGTAAGGTGGACAAACAAAGTACGTCCCGACAAACTGCGTGGACAGGCGCGTTATGTAAAGGTTGGCGGTCCGTTTCTGAAGACAGTGTACAAGGAAATACCAAGAGGAATGAAGGCATGTGGACAGAGATATTAAACTACATAGAGAGCAAAACGGGACAGGAAGGTCGTCGGACCTACGATATGGACCTGGGAAAATGGAAACAGGTTCGACCTACCGTGTCGCGTTTTGCAGGAATTTACAGTAACGTGATACGTACGACGGAAAGTGGAGCGAGAGACGAAGACTACGTGCAAAAAGCGATGGCGATATATCATAATGAAGTTGGCATTCCGTTTAAATATCTTCATTGTTGGGAAATCTTGAAATACAATCCGAAATTTCAAGATGTCGAGCCTCTAGATTTCAGCCAACCCTCTCAAGGAAGCAACAAGAAGCAGAAGTCATCTGGTTCTAGTTCGTTCAACACAGAGTCTGTAGACGTCAGTTTTAATCTGAATACTAGTGTTGACGACGATGATGAGGTGGCCGAAGTTCCACCACCACCGACAGGGAGGGACAAAGCAAGAGTTGCGTTGAAAAAGAAAGGGAAAGGGTCGAAAGCTTCAGGATCGTCAACTATGAATGACGAAGCTTGTTAGGCTGATGGTAAATGAGATGTCAGCTGCTGAGATTGCCTAGTGGGATAAGTATATGCAAATCAAAGAAAGGGAGGTTGCTGCTGTAGAGTATAGAGCCGATCAAGAAGACATGAAGCTATATTTCCAAGACTACGATCACATGACTGGGTCCGGGCGAGCGGCATGGGAATTATTTCGGGCAAGACTCAAAGCGAAGTATAACTGGGAGTTTTAGCTTATCTGTGTATCGTTTAAGTTTTTAATTTATCTATGTATCGTTTTTAACGTTTTAATAAAAGTTTTAAATTTCGTTTACGTTTACTTAAATATTAATTTTTTAGTTTATAAATAATAGTATTTAAATGAAAATGGTAAGGTGAGTTTGGTAAGGTGAGTTGGCGGTGAGTGCGTGGTGAGTCTTATTTCCTGAGTAAGGTGAGTTTCTTTTCTGGAGAGAGAAGCTGACGTGTCAGGATGAGTTGGGGGTGAGTTTTGGTTCTTATTCCCTTTAGCCTTAGTACACAATGTGTTTACAAATTCACTTGAGACAGTCATCTTCACTTAAGTTCGTATAAGATTTAACCAATAATCAATACACTACAAACTTATTAATATTTAACTAGAATGATGTGAAATCTCATACTAGTTTGAATCTTAGCTTAGTAAAGTAATCAACTCATAATTTCACTAATTATTCGTTTTCATTGATAACCATAAATGGCGGAAGAGGAGAGTTACTTACAAGTATACATTCAAGGACACACACACTTCTAACCTCTTTCACTATTTATACACAACATGAAAACATAAATAAATAAAATTACATATCACATGTTTATTTAAAAATATTTCGGATACATTTAATCTAGTCTTCATCTTGATTTACTTCTCATACTTCAATATCTACTTCTGATGATGATCCGAAGTAACTTCTCTAATGTTAACACTCTAGCAAAATCCATATTCTTCAAACCCAACAAGTTCCTAATTTTAGTTGACCTTGTCGACTTCAGTTTCATGGTTTAGATTTAATTATTTTACATGAATTCCTTCCTCGTACCTTTTCATGCTCTTTTGTCAAGAAATTTCATCTCATCTCACTTTATGTACCTAGCCTTTTCAGAACTAGTTTTTGATGTTTTTTCAAGAATTACATGTTGGGTCTTTGATTAGTGTAAGAATTCTATAAAGTGAGTATATTTAACATTAAGCATCAAAGTTACACTAACCATCATTAGTTTCATTAATCATACAACACATACTTATCTTTACTATATTATAAAACATTTTCTCAATACTTTTAATCCCTTAATTTTAAGTAATCGAAATTATTTATCTATCCTTTATACCATTAACAACATATTATTATTTAAAACATCTTATTACAATTAATGTTAGTTACTAAAATTCTAATCATATAAATTAAATAAAAAGAAAAAAAAAAGAATAGTTTAAGAATGTAGACTTATATGTCTTTAATTAGCACAATAACAATAACTAAAGTACTCCAATATCTATTAGCCATTTTCGTATAGTAAAAACTACTTTTGTTTTTTGTTAAAAACAATATTGATATATTGATTAAGGAATTTTAGTTCTTTTGAATGGATTTTGTATTTCTTTTGAAAAGTTAATGTTATTCTTTTGAATGGATTTTGTATTTTTGCTTTTCAGTTATGATTATAATTTTAGTTCTTTTACATGTTTTTTCATTTTTATCATTCTATAAGTTTCCTTAATCATATTCCTTACGTAATTTTGTACTACTTTTTTATCCTCTATTGCAACGTGCTGGTAATATACTAGTAAGTATTTATCATTCTATAAGTTTCCGTAATCATATTCCTTACGTAATTTTGTACTACTTTTTTATCATGTGTTGTAACGTGCTGGTAATATACTAGTAAGTATTAATATAGAGACTTCTAGAAGACTTTCAAATATTACAAGTAAGCCCACTAATACAAATGAATTTACCCTTAACAACACCAAAAATGAATTTACCTTATTGAATGTTTTTGTAGAAGGACAAAACTACATTTGAGGGACAATAGGGGAAGAATATGGAAGAGTGAAATAGGCAAATCATGATTAAACAAAGAATGCGAGTCTGAGTTACATTCTTTTGTGTTTCCTAGTGAGAAATTGATAGATTCATCATGTATTTTACGAGCACGTTATCTCCCAACCCTATTGTTGGAACATTATTGTCTGTATTTGTATTCATTTGAACGTGTCGTAGAGTTAGAATGTAATTAGATCGAGTTGTAAAGTCCAAACGCATTTACGAAATCAGTTACGTCATGTAACTGAGTTACGTTCACGTAACTCGTGAGTTACGCGCGTAACTAGGAGAGTTACGCACGTAACTCACTTCCAAAGAGTTACGTGAGCGTAACTCATCTGGGATTCCGTGCTGCCTATAAATAGCAGCCTCGGGATCATAAATGCGGTGGTTGAAAGTTGTCAGAGCTGTCAAATCAAGAAGAGTTACGTGAGTTAGGGTTAAGTCGCGTAACTAGCTGTTCTTGTGTGATAAAGTCTTGTAATCGAGTGTTTAGGTTCTATTCGTGATTGTAAACAAACACGTAAGCTTAATAGAATCAATCTCTTGATTATATCTGCTGTTCTTCACCGTTTACTTACTCAAACTAGTTATTCCGCAATTAGTTTGTATTAGGATTCAAAGGAGGTCCGAAATAGGCGACCAACAAGTGGTATCAGAGCCTCTATACTTGCTATAGAGGTCTTTGAATCCGTTTGGTGAAGATTTGGGCTGTTTTAGACTAGATCTAGGATTTGGGTAAAGTGTACTTTATTTCGGATTTTTTAGATCTAGACGTTTCTAGCCGGAGTTTGGTGTTGGGGTTCAGATATTGTATTCTCAGTTGATAGTATTTGATATCTGCAGAAGATGGGCACTTAGTTTTGGGTATTTCTACGTTTACGGCGATTTTTTGGAAAATTCTGCTGCACGTCACGTAACTGAGGTGTTTGTCACGTAATTGAGCTTTTCTGTCACGTAAGTAGGAATTTCGCACGTAATTCATAAGATACGCTCACGTAATTAGAGTTACTTGATCTTTTATTACGCGCGTAATTGTAAATTTCGTGCACGTAATTGTGAATTTCGTGCACGTAATTGTTGAATTTCGTTCACGTAATTGGTGAATTTCGTGCACGTAACTAGTGTTCTGAAATCGTTCGTTTACTCCATTTTCAAGCCGTTACTCTGCCCGTTTTTCGTTGGAAACGTTAGGTGGGTGTTAGATTAGGTTTTTGGGTATTGGTGTGGATTTGTGATGGCTCTATCTACGAATTCGAATATTTTCAACATGGAACCGAGTAGGAATCCTCAAGTTCCTCCACTATATAATCCAAACCGAAGTGTAGAGGATTGGATGATGAGCTTTAGGACGTTTGTTGCATGTACTGATCCGAGTATGTGGGCTCCTATTCTCACGAAGTATGAAGCTCCCTCCGACGTCAACACAGCCACCGGTGTTAGAACCTATCGGGCTCCGTCTACTTATACCGATGATGAGAAAGCTCTCTTTCACAAAAATCAGAAAGCGTTAGGAACAATTCAGTTCTGTCTAACCGATGAGATGAGAGCTATTTTCCGGATGATCGATAATCCACACGATCTGTGGAATGCTATCGCAAAGAGATATGGAGGTACGGAGGCAATGAAAGAAATTAAGGCCGACATGTTGAAGAGACAATTTGACAACTTCAAGTGTGGTGAAAGTGAAACTCTAGATATGCTAATTTCTAGATTCTGTCGGTTGATAAACGACCTATACGAGTTAAAGGTCGAGTACACCAAGCTCCAGACGAACCTACGATTCTTGGATAGCCTGCCGCCACACTGGGAAGTTAGGGTGCTTCTGTTGAAAGATAAGCCTGAGCTCAGAGATTATGACTTTGAGGATCTTATCGACAAGCTTCGTATAGCCAATCTGCAGATGCAAGAAAAGGCTTATGGTAGCAACACGTTTGCTCAAAAGGTGCTTAGAGATAATGCGGGAGTTGCTTTCCTCTCGGATATCTCATCAACCCAAGTACCTCCATCTTTTAGCTACTTGCCTCCTACTCCCAGCTTTCCGAGTGTTCAAGACAGTCCTCCAGTGTCAAGCTCGACCGATTCACTCTGTCCTACATGTTCTGCTTGTAGAACTTGCTCATCGAGACGGG
Organism: Senecio squalidus; assembly: GCA_910822075.1. Classification (NCBI taxonomy): domain Eukaryota; kingdom Viridiplantae; phylum Streptophyta; class Magnoliopsida; order Asterales; family Asteraceae; genus Senecio; species Senecio squalidus. Next base: position 43,685,536 of record CAJVGC010000432.1, read on the forward strand.
AAATGAATACGGCATTTGCTGCTCCCCTCCTAAAGTCACAAGGGAGAGGAAAGGAAACGGGATTTAGTACTTCTAGTTCCCAGAATATGGAGCCTGATCGATTACAGTCGTGTTTCGTCGCAGCTTATAACGACTTAATCGACGGAAGGATTGCAAGCTCCGCTCTCAACGAGGAAGACTATGAGCAGGTTCATCCCGATGATCTAGAGGAAATGGATATTCGATGGAACATGGCTATGATGACGAAGAGGATCAAAGGGTTTCTCAATCGCACAGGAAAGAAGTTTGTTGGGGGTGATAGAAAGAGTGGGATGGGTTTCGACAAGTCGAGGGTAAAGTGCTTTAAATGCAACAATTACGGCCACTTCGCTCGTGAATGTGGTCAACACTCACGCGAAGACCCTCGACATGACCACGGAGAAAGATATGGTCAACAACACCAAGGTCAAGCCCCCCATCAAGGAAGAAGCTATCAACAGGGAGGATATCAAGGCCAAGCATCTAGGAATCTTCGAATTCAGGATGCGGAAAAGGATGCAAGTGCACTCATGGCTGTGGATAACCGGGTAGACTGGAATGCTTTTGAGGATATCGCACCGAGAATGGAGCACTTTGCTCTTATGGCCTCTACTTCAGATGCTACATCTTCTAAGCCTGAGGTAGATATCGATCCTTTTACACCCGTTTGTACTAACTGCAGCGAGCTAGAGGCCCAGCTCGCTGTATGGAGTACCACGGCTAGAGAGTTAAGTGTCGAGGTTAATGATTTCAGACTAAAAAATGATACCCTGTCCAAAGAAAACAGAATTTTAACTACTTTTAAGAAAGAAAAACAAGTTGAAATTTCTGATTTAAAAATTGTTATTACTCGACACATTTCAAAAATCCAAGAGTTTTCTGATGCTCTTGCAGCTGAAAAATTAAATGTTGCCAAGAAACAGAGTGAAATTGATACTCTGCAGGCAAAATTAGCTGCAATTGCAAACTCTAAAGAGATTTTGGCTCAATTGATCGAATCTCAACGGACGAACACTAAGGACAAGGGTGGACTGGGGTATTCTAGTATGCCCCCTCCAATGAATTTCACCCCAATCCCAGTAGATGGCTCGTCCGTAGAGGTAGTTCAAACTGCTTCTTTGACCTCTGAGGCTACAAAAGCCGAAGAAACTGGTCCAGAAGTTAGTATCAGTGAAGATGAGTCTAAAATCGTCCTAGAACGTCCAGACCTGTCCAAAGACCTTAAGGATTTGAAAGACGTCCATCTCACTGACCATCAGGAGAAAAATTTTGAGAAAGTCATTTAGCGCCTTGAAAGCCGTCTTATTACTAAGATGGACAAGAAGTTTGAACAACTTCAGGTGCGAGAAAGAAAACGGGTTGTTAAGCAATCCGACTCCAAGCAGGCCGAGTCAAAGTCCACAAAATCGAAGTCAAAGGGTAAAGAAAAGGTTGAGGAACCAATTCTAACTATTCAAACCCCTATGTCCACGATTTTCACCAAGGGAGTGGCTTCTTCTTCTAAGCCTACAAATTTCCCTCCCAAGGTGTCCCGACCAACTACCTCTCGACCAGCTCCACAGACCATGGCACCACCTCGTATTCCAAACGTGGCACCACCTCGTATTCCAAACGTGTCTCATGTAGCAATTCAAAACGAGAAGATTCAAACTTCTCCAACTCATATGGACATGTCAAATGATCCGAGAACTTGCTACTATTGTAGAAACGAGGGCCACATTGCCAAAGTTTGTCCACGTTTGCAAGGATTAATCTTGAAACGCAAAGCTTCCCCTAAGAAGGATCGACTAATCTCCAAAGTTGATACTTCTTCAGACCAAGTCATGACCGGGCCAAAACAAGTCGTGACCGAAGTTGTTAAAGAAAAACAAAAGTCACCCAAACGTCAGAATGTCACATCACCTTCAACCAACTACCAGAAAAACACCAAATTGGTTGATGTGATCATTCTTGATGTAAATGGACGACCCAAGTCTGTTAAGGCTTGGGTCCCCATTCAAAACTAATCCTCTATTTTAATGTGCAGGGGCGATCTAAGCGACCGAGCGGCAAGAATATTTGGTGTGTCGATAGTGGTTGCTCCAGGCACATGACGGGAGATTGTCATCTATTGACCGATCACATTGCGGTTGATGGTGGCAATGTTCTGTTTGCGGGGGAAAAGGGTGGAAGGATAACGGGACAGGGAAATATCTCCAACGGCGTAGTGACTTTTCAAAATGTCAACTACGTCAAGGAGTTAAAGCATAATCTTCTCAGCGTTTCACAAGTGTGTGATGAGAAGTTCTCTACGCTGTTCACAAGCAAAGAGTGTATGATTCTGCGTGAAGGTTTTGTGATTGACCCCTCCTGGGTAGTGATAAGAGCTCCGAGAGTCAACGACATCTACTACCTGGATATGTCTAAAGCTACATCAAGCGAGGAGCATCTATGCTTGGTGTCTAAAGCTTCGGAGCGGGAATCAATTATGTGGCATAGACGGATGGCCCACATAAATTTCCGAAGGATGAATTATCTGGTGAAGCACGAGCTTGTCACAGGAGTTCCTAACATGAGCTTTGCGATGAATGACTCATGTGTTTCATGTGTAAAGGGGAAGCAACACAAGAAGTCGCATCCGTCGAAGCTTGTGAACTCAATCTCTGCTCCACTGGAGTTACTTCACATGGATCTTTTTGGTCCTGTCAGTGTAAAGAGTAAAGGTGGGAAATCGTACTGTTTGGTAGTCACGGATGACTACTCGAGATTCTCGTGGGTTTTCTTCCTAGCGAGGAAGGATGAAACAGCTGAACGACTAAAGTTTCTCCTTCTTCGACTAGAAACCCTTCTCGAGTTAAAGGTCAGATCTATTCGAAGCGATAATGGCACGGAGTTCAAAAACAACAACATGGAGCTGTTTTGTGTATCAAAGGGTATCTCTCACCAATACAGCGCTCCACGAACTCCGCAGCAAAATGGGGTTGCAGAAAGGAAGAATAGAACTCTCATTGAAGCGGCTCGTACGATGCTTTCGGACTCTAAACTGCCAGTTTCATTCTGGGCCGAAGCAGTCAATACCGCATGCTATGTTCTCAATCGCGTTTCCTTGGTCAAACGTCATAACAAGACGAGCTACGAACTGATCAATAAAAGGAAGTCGAATCTGCAATTCCTCGAGCCATTTGGATGTCCTTGTGAGATCATGATCACTAAGGAAAGGATCTCCAAGTTTGGTGCAAAGACGCATCCTGGATACTTTCTAGGTTATTCGTCTGAGTCTCCCAGTAGAAGGGTATTTGATAAGACAACGGGCACAATTGAAGAAGCGTATGAGGTGACTTGTTTCCGGTATACTCGATCTACACCTGGTGATGGTCCGGAACACTTCTTCGACTATGATTCGTTATTTCAGTCTTTCAACCTTGATTATCCTAGTGCCTCCATTCCGGTTGCAAGAAATGAAGCGGTCGTGATGCAAGGGGGAGGAATTGATGATACTTTCTTTAATCAATTTCACACTCAAAGTGCCTTCCACTTCATCTGGTCCGATTCCGATTCAGGTCGTCATTGATCTTCCAGCTATTCAACAAGCTCCGATTCGGCCAGACTCGCCAACCTTTGAAACTGCATCAGAATCTGCATCAGAAGCTGCATCAGAAGCTGCATCAGATGATTCTGAGAGTGATAACAATGATTTTCAAGACTCTGCAGCTGAGATTGAAGAAATTGTTGAAGAGGAATCTAATGACATTGAAAGTGCTCCTCAACCTTCTACTGTTGGTGTCTCGAATCCAGCTCCACCTTCTGATGAAGCAGAAATTCCAGCTCCGGTCGTGGAGAATGTGATTAATCAGGAAGAAGGTGTACAAGAAAATGAAGGTGATGAAGAAAGAAATGAGGCTGAAAATGTCATCTCTCCTAGGAGATCAGTGAGAGAAAAGAAACGTCCGGCACATCTGGATGAATTCGTGGCTAGTCCCACACTACTGGAGATCTTCGAAGCATGCTTTCTATCCCAAATAGATCCAAAGAACGTCATCATTGCACTAGATGATCCGTTCTGGGTAGAAGCCATGCAAGAGGAACTTCAACAGTTTCTAAAGCTACATGTGTGGGAAAGGGTCAAGGCTCCAAGGCGGGAAAAGATATTGAAGACGAAGTGGGTATACAAGATAAAGAAAGATGATAAAGGCGAAATTGTGAGGAACAAAGCCCGTTTAGTCGTTCAAGGTTTCGAACAAGTCGAAGGTCTAGACTACGATGAAGTCTACGCACCGGTGGCTCGTTTGGAATCAATTCGGCTGTTCCTTGCATTCGCTTCCCACATGCGGTTCAAGGTTTATCAACTTGACGTTAAGAGTGCGTTCCTCTATGGTGAAATACGTGAAGACATTTATGTCTCTCAGCCACCGGGCTTCGAGGATTACGAACATCCTGATCACGTTTTCAAGCTGAACAAGGCCTTATATGGTCTTCACCAGGCCCCGAGAGCTTGGTATGGAACGCTCTCCGACTTCTTGACAAACAACGACGGTTGATCAAACATTGTTCACAAAGAAGAGGAAAGAACACTTGCTGCTGGTCCAAATATACGTCGACGACATCATCTTCGGGTCAACTGATGACTCGATGTGTAAAGATTTTGAGAAGTTGATGACGTCAAGGTTCGAGATGAGTGCAATGGGGGAAATGAACTTCTTTTTGGGTTTGCAAGTTAAGCAGTCGAAGAAAGGAATTTATATTCACCAGACCAAGTATGTGCAAGACATATTGACTCGTTTCGAGATGCTAGACTGTAAAACAGTTAGCACTCCTCTCGAGGTCAATCACAAACTTGGTCCAGCACCTCATGATGAAGTTATAGATCTGAAGCTGTATCGGTCGATGATAGGGTCACTGATGTATCTGACGGCTTCTCGACCGGATATCACTTTTGCTGTGTCTTTGTGCGCGCGCTATCAAGCTGCGCCTAAGGCATGTCATCTGAAGGCCGTGAAGAGGATTCTCTGTTATCTCAAGGGGAAACCAACTCTGGGTCTCTGGTATCCTTATGACGATCAAGACTTCGAGTTGACGGCGTATTCGGATTCAGATTATGGGGGCTGCAATTCTGACATGAAGTCCACGACTGTTGGCTGTCAGTTCCTAGGATCGCGTTTAGTCTCGTGGCAGTGCAAGAAGCAAACCGCGGTATCCTTATCATCTGCGGAAGCTGAATATATTGCGGCGGGAAGTTGCTGTGCTCAGGTTCTTTGGATCCAGCATCAGCTACGCGATTACGGTTTGATTGTTTCTCGCACCCCTATTAACATAGACAATACAGCAGCGGTGTGCATCATACGCAATCCGGTGCAACATTCGAAAACAAAACATATCAGTATTCGTTTTCATTTCATACGGGATTGCTATGATAAGAACTTGATCACGTTGCTCCAAATCGCTACCGAAAATCAAAAGGCCGATCTTTTGACTAAAGCTTTTCATAAGGGGCGATTTGAAGAACTGATCAAGTTAAACCGTCTCACCATTTTAGAACACGAACCAATATTTTTGTAAATATTTTTAAAATTAAAAAAATTCAAAAAGATTTTTGGTTAAGTTGTAGTTTAATCTCTAAGTTATTTAAAATTAAAAAAATACAAAAAGATTTTAACTTTTCTTAGGTTTATAGCTTTTATCTTTCAATTTTACGGTTCTCGTGTTTTTTAAGTAATTTGCAGTGACAGGAGGAAACATATGAGCTTATATACGCATTATGGATCACGTTCTCCTGAAAAGACGGTTTCTAGTTCATTCTTGACGATTGGAAGGCTCCGAGTGCTTAAACATGCTCGACTGATCAAATGCCTTCTCGTCAAGTGTAAAGGCTCTTTATCACGAGATAAAGTGTAAAGGTTTGAGTGTATAATCGTTTTTATCTCTTGGAAAGAGTTTAAAGGTTAAAAACTTGTTTTCTATTATTCGGAAATAGTTTAAAGATAAAAACATGGATTAAAACAAGTTTAAAAACGGAAAAAACGCGCGAAAAACAGCTGACAATTACGTGCACGTAACTCAGAAGTTACGGGCACGTAATTCATCAATTACGTGCACGTAATTGAGTAAGTGGGAGGGTATATAAAGGGTTAAAAACACAGTTCCAAACACTTTTCAAAAACCCCTCTTATCAAAAACCCTCTTTCTCTCAAGGCGATTTTGTGATTTAGCATCGATTTCACTCGTTTTTTCTTGCATTCACTCTCGGTTTCATCATTATAACATCACGGTATGTTTATCTAAACCTAATTTAGGTTTAAAGAGGGTGTTTGGGTCCTGTAGGGTTTCGGTTTGGGTAGCCAAAGATTAAAACATCAAAATCTGTTAAAGAAACTTGAAATTGATGATTTAATAACATCACATACATGATTTCGAGCTTTAAGGAAGAGCTTGATTACAGATTTTCGGCCAAAATCGAGGGTTTAAAGAATTTTTTGGTTTTTAACCTAAAACCCTAATTTTTGGCTAAGTTTTTCTACATAATAGACCAAACCGTGTAGTAAAGCTATTAAGGTGATTTTGAAACAAAAACCTTAGCTAATTCTGAGTTTCTTGAAAGTTTGAAAAACGAAGGGTCAGCAACTGTTACGGGCACGTAATTGATAATTACGTGCACGTAATTCTGAATTACGTGCACGTAATTACCAAGTTACGTGCACGTAACTTTGATAACATATGACTATAACTGCACGTAACTTTGCATCAGTGTGTCTTTTGTGTCACGTAATTCACTATTATGTGCACGTAACTCCTTGTTACGTGCACGTAAGTGTTAAAGCAAAATGTTCTCGATCGCAAAATTGTCCAGTTATGCTGCCCAAATTTTTCAAAAATCCATTACGTAAGACAAGTTACGCTCGTAACTGTCAACAGATTCACATCTGTTTTTGGCAAATTCCATTTGCTTAACGTAATTGATTCTAACGATAGCAGCTTAACCCAATTTCAATCAAAAGTAGTCTATGCACGTCTAGGATATTGTTTACAGTGTCTTTTAGTAGTTTTTGTGCGTGTACTAACTTTTGTGCGAGTTCTTGTTGTCTTTTGTGTAGAATGGCACCTAAGACGGACGTTGCAATCAAGAGACACAATTCAGTGGCTCTTCTATCTGCTGTGAAAAGTGGGGCAGGGTTCGAAGGAATTATCAATTTCTTGATTCGAAGCCCGATAGCGTATGCCCTCCGAGTTAATCTGAAGTTGAAGCTGGATCTTATCTCAGAGTTCTGGAGGAATGCGAGAGCAAACATGACGGTTGATCCTCCTACTATCGAATCAATGATTGGGGATCTTCCAGTGGTCATTACTGAGGAAGTCATTCGCACAGTACTTCAGTTTCGAGACTCAGCTGCTTCTAGTGATGTGCTTCCAGATAAGGTGATTTTTGGATGTTTCAAGAAGATGGGATATACTGGACGCCTAGACTCCCGTCAGTTTTATAAGTCTCAGATGCCGGTACTCTACCGCTTCCTCATGCACACGATCATTCAGTGCTTGTCGAAGTGGAAAGGAGGGTATGACGTACTGGATCGAAAGGGTCAGTCTTTGATGGTTTCTTTGGTCTTCAACCATCCGTATAATACCTCCAGATTCATACTCAGCAACATGTTATGGAATCTGGAGGATAAGAAGCGGACTTTCGATCAGTACCCTCGCTTCGTGACCTTAATGATAGATCATCTACTGCCGGAACTCGCTTATACCGGTCCGTACGGAGAGGCCACGCACATAAACCCCCGTGTTTTTGCTGATTGTAGAGGGGGTGATGAGTTAGCACTTCAGGGTGCTTTGGTTGATGCTGCTTTTCAAGCACCGGCGCTCAATGCCTTTGATGATCTGATTACTCCCGACTCTCCAAAGCCAACCAGATCTAGGAGATCTTCCAAGTCGGTGACTACTGAGGGTGTTACAAGTAAAAGACAAAGAAAGGGTAAAGGGAAGCAAGTTGTAGAGTCTGAGGGTGTTTCAGAACAGGTTAAGGGTAAGGGAAAGCAGAAGGTTGCTCTTATTGATGAATCAGAGGGTTCTGCATCAGACGGTGATGAAGAAAGTGATGCCGGATCGGAAGAGACCGTTCAACTCTCCGATGCCGCGAGGAAGCTACAGCAGAAATTGAGCGACTTAGAAGTGCTCAAGAAGACCATTCCAGCGGCGGATTATGTTGAGAGACATCGTAAGATAATGCGGAAAGCAGCAAAGGCTGGAGCAAATTTGTTGGGTACTGCTCTCGAGGGGGGAGTTAAAGGAAAGGGCAAGGCTACAAAGGAAGTTACTTTCAAGGAACCACAACCGGTGATTCCTCAGCCGCCGCCAGTCCGATCAGTGAGAATGAAGTCTGCCGCTTTTGTGGGTGTTCAGCCAGGTACTTATGGCCAAACTTCTCCAACTTCAGCGAGCAAGCGGCCTCGCTCCTCTCCCGCTTCTCCAGAGGCTTCTCCTGAACAACCTCTGTTAAAGAAGTCTAGGCAACCCACCACCACCGCTCCTCCGCCTACAACCACTACTACTACTCCTCCACCAATTACTACTATGCCTCCTCCACCACCTAGATTCACTTCTCCTCCACCGGGCAGTTCTTCTCGCCCTCAGGTCACTGTTGGTTTAAGTGATCTGGTGAGCCAGTTGCAGAATCAGTTTGCTACATTCCAGGGTTCACTGAGCGAGCAAGAAAAGAGGATAAAGCAGCTCGAGGGTCAAGTGCAAGCTCGAGATAAAAAGATCGCTTCAATGGAGAAGAAGTTTAAAGTTTTTGAGAATGATGTTGAGGTAGTTCGAGGAGATTATAAAATCTTCAATGATCGTCTCGATGAGCTGCTGAGGGCGCGAGAAAAGGAGAACGAGGACGATGAAGATGAGGACGCCGAAGATGATGAGAATGAAGACGATAAGGCTGACGATGAGGCGAAGGACGATGAGCCGAAGGATGATGATGATCAGGATAAACCTGATGATGGTGGTGATGCCGGTGCTCAATCTTTTATGGGCTCGGGTGATCAGGGAATGGCCGATCCTTCAGAACAGACGCAACACGGTGAATCCGCGTCTGGTTCTGCCAAAGATCCGAGATCTCCAGCCAATGAAGCACCACTTGAGGGGGAGACTGCTAACCCTAACGTTGATCTTGTTTTAGTCTCTGCAGGTACCCAATCTCATCCACTTAAGTCTGCTCAGCCGGCGATGTCATTCCAAGGTTCTACCGGTGTAGTTCCTACATTTGATGCTATGCCGATGCGAGAAGGAGATGCTGCCTCAATGGTCCAGGAGAGTTGTTTGTTTGAGGACTCCGAGGACGAGGTGGACTCAGCTCGGTTAAAGAAAGTCACCGCAACACAATCAGGCGGTGTTAAAGACAAAGTTGCTTCCCCCGCTGGTTCAAAGGGGAAGTCTAAAGAAGAAGCTGCACCGGAAACTCCAGTTGTTCCCGCTCCTCTCGTGCCACCTCCTGTTCATTACATTGATAGCAGAGGGAGAAAGATCGATCATTCCGTATTTGGGGAACTGGGAGTTATAGTCGGCTGTAATCTAGTGGGCCAGTGCAAGAGGATCGTTCTTGCATGGCGTTACATAGATAACAGCGACTATTTTGTTTTGCTGCGGGGTGATGGTGTGCAGTACATGCGTATGAAATACGCGACGTTCAACTCTCTTCCATACTATGAGTTGAAGCGTCTTGCTGATTTGGAACCCACCAACCTTACTTCGGATGCGGCCAAGCTTTTCTTCAAAACGTTGAGATCCGACATCCACTTTGGAAAGCTTGTGAACTTCAAGCTCACCATGCCTATCATCCGGAGGGCCGAGAAGAGGAATCCAAAGACTAAGAGGCGAGATTGGGAACACATCTATCCTGAAGTCAAGCAGCTCAGGAGGATCAGGTTGCCCTCGTTACCTCAGGATTTCTTGACTGACGTTGAGGCTTGGGGGTTTGACGACAAAGCTCGGGAGGCCGTAGTGTTTGGCAAAGATGGCAAAGTGCTGCTGAGGATCTATGATCCAATTCATCTTCTCTGCCTTTCCGAAGCTGATCTGAAGAGGCTAAATGAGAAGAAGATTTATTGTGCAGAGAATGAACAATCTTTTGGCATAGTCTTCTCGCATGTGGTTCACATTTGCGTCTTAAAGGGTTATCACTCGCAGAACTTGCCATTAGTGACTGAAGAAGAAGCAACTTAGAATGTGGTTTGCAGGGTATTAGCTGGTTTTGGTATTTCTTTATTCCAGCTCAAACTATATTCTTTTGTCTGTAATTTTTGTGAACATCTTTCGATATATATATATGTTTATTTTGCTTGAGTGTTTGTTTGTAATGTGTGTGATGCATGATTCGGTAGGCTTTTGATTCCTATTTGAATTATGTTGTCCGGTTTGCGTTCAAACTTTTACTATCAAGTTTAATTTACATTATTATATCTTAAGTTTAAAGCGTTTAGACTTCGCAACATATAACAGTTGCGAACTCGAACAAAAACCTGTTTTGCTTAAATGCAAAACTCTTTTCAAAAGAGTCTAAAGTTTTGAAACTCATCGAGTCTAAAGTTAAATAATCTCGGATGAGTCTAAAGTTTTTGAAATCTCATTGAGTCAAAGCATAATAATCTCAATTGAGTGTCAAGTGTCCAAAATGATAAAAACCTAAATCTTTGATCGTGACTTCGAAACTTTTCTTTTTAAGTTTTTTTAGGACATGTTTAGTTATAAAAATAATAAACTTAAGAAAAACATAAAAAGAGGGGGAGAAAGTTTGTGAAAACCTTAGGAAATGATAGTACATCGCGGATTTTAAAACTTAGAATCATAAGTGTTTGTTCGATGTATTAGTAGGTACGGCCAATATCATATAAACAATTTTCAGAACCTGTTTCTAATGGGTAACACGGTTAAGTTTGTTCATCTCAATGACAAGCTGAAAACTTTCGGTGTGCCTGGAATCTGTCACCATAGGATTATATATATATATAAATAAGTATCTGAGAGTAATAGAAAAAGCGAGGAAAAGAAAAAATTGAGAGAAAATCAAAAAAATATAATAAATCGTTTTTCTAAAACTCAAAGAGTTTTTATTAATAACTCCTAAACACCTTGAGGCGCTCCAGGATTCTATAAGGTTGCGAAATCATAGTTTCCTGCAGTTAGTATAAAGGTTGAGGAGTTAAGTAAAACTCGTATCCTTGAGGCGCTCCTGGATTCTATAAGGTTGCGAAATCATAGTTTCCTTGCAGTTAGTATAAAGGGGAGAGTAGAGTCAAATAAGAATTCCGTAACTCTTGATGCTTACTTGATAAACGGCAAAGACAGAGGGAGGAGTTCGCGAGTCTATAAAGCTTTTAAGCTCAAAAAAAAAAATATAAAAAAAAAATATATATATATTAATAAAAAAACAACAAAAAGAAAGCAAAAAGCTTCTCTAATTATGAAAAATGCACAAGTGCTTAAACTTTATACTATAAGTATGCATTTTCAATACTTAGAGTAGTTAATAAAATAGGAATAAGGTGACGGGTTTCCTAAATAAATACTGGAAGTTTGATGACGCTTTGAGGGGAGTTCGGATTTAGTTAAGTGTAAATATAAGTGGGATCCATATAAACAGTTGTAAATTAAATAATCGGAAGATTTTTTATATGATATATATGTTGTATTTAAGAGGACAAATATACTAATAATCGGCTGATTCTTGTGATTCGACTTCTGCGATATGATCCTAAAAGCAAACTAATCCCTATCCAAAAAGATTTGCCCTTTTGTAGGTTGCTAAAGTAGTGTGAATAGCTTATAGTTAAAAACCACAAAAAGAGTTTCGGTTTTAGGTTAAGAAAACAAACAAAAATCAAAAATATTTTATTTCTATGTTTATTTTCTTCGTTGTCACGTATCGTTCATGGTTAAAAGGTTTTATCACGTGTTTTCTGAAAAATGAGAAATTTTGTCAGTTTAAAGAACAAAAACACGTATTTGGTCAGTTTTGTCTTTGTAAGCCAGGTTTTACAAAGTTAAGGATCGGATCTTGAAGAGTCTAGCACTTCTTGGAAGTCGATGACTCGAAGCTGATATTCATGGAGCCGCGTTGCTTAATGATGAAGATTAGCTGTGAGAAAGATTCGCAAGTTATCGGCTGCAAACTTTACACCGTACCAGTCTCTATGAAGTTTAAAGGACCAACTCTCGATCTCTCGACACCAAAAGTTCAAGACAATTTTGAAGAATACAAGCTACATCCAAGGGGGAGTTTGTTGGAACATTATTGTCTGTATTTGTATTCATTTGAACGTGTCGTAGAGTTAGAATGTAATTAGATCGAGTTGTAAAGTCCAAACGCATTTACGAAATCAGTTACGTCAAGTAACTGAGTTACGTTCACGTAACTCGTGAGTTACGTTCACGTAACTCGTGAGTTACGCACGTAACTAGGAGAGTTACGCACGTAACTCACTTCCAAAGAGTTACGTGAGCGTAACTCATCTGGGATTTCGTGCTGCCTATAAATAGCAGCCTCGGGATCATAAATGCGGTGGTTGAAAGTTGTCAGAGCTGTCAAATCAAGAAGAGTTACGTGAGTTAGGGTTAAGTCGCGTAACTAGCTGTTCTTGTGTGTTAAAGTCTTGTAATCGAGTGTTTAGGTTCTATTCGTGATTGTAAACAAACACGTAAGCTTAATAGAATCAATCTCTTGATTATATCTGCTGTTCTTCACCGTTTACTTACTCAAACTAGTTATTCCGCAATTAGTTTGTATTAGGATTCAAAGGAGGTCCGAAATAGGCGACCAACACCTATGAATTTTAAGTTAAAGTGAGGATAGTTATGTGAGAGAACTCGCCTAGATCCATTCAAAAGACGATGTTACGTCATATGGATGATAAGCGTAACTCTAGTTACTCTTGAAGATTGCTTCTCTTGAGCCATCAGTTTTCGAGTTCAATCTTAAGAGTAAGTATATGTATATATTTAGTGACTATATATTTACAAACGGTTAAGTCTAAACATATATAATGGCTACTGAACATATTTTGGTAACTATATTACAATTTTTTTTTTATCTTTGCTTCATATTTTCTTTCTTTTGTTTGCTTTTCTTTCTTTTGTTTGCTTACGGGGCTCTTGTACACTATACAGTAAGCAGCCTTTTGGCTTTAGAATATATCTCTCTTCTTTTCGGTAAAAAAATTATCATTGCTAAATATTGGACCTACAATATTATCCGTTTACAAGTATGAAAATTTATAATTTGATAGCTTCACATTTTATGTTCAATAAATTTCATTCAATAATTATTAAATACCTACTAGTAATTAAAATTTAAAATGGTAAATCTCTACTATATTATAAAGAATCTTTCTTTTACTCTTAATCCTTTAAAATTTACATAACTGAAATAACTTATTTATCCTTATTAATTCAAATACATAAAAAAATATAATTAAGTTAAATTACTTATTTATCCTTTGCTCATTAAATTCGATATCTTTATGATTTATTATAGGGAAAATGCACCAGATGACCATTGTACTACACAAAAATATCCGTCTAAGTCATTGTACAAAGTTTATGTCTATTTACATCACTATACTACATTTGACCGTTTAAATTACAACCTTAACTTTTAAAAACCGTTTAAATAAATCATTTTGGTGACCTGAAACCCTTTGGTAACCGCCACGTCACCCTTTTCTCTAACTTTATATTTTGAACGTTATAAACCACAAATTAGGGTTTATGAATTGGGATTTTTGCAGAGTTCAATTGGGGAAGATGGATTTACGAGTTTATCTTCATCACCACCATTTATTCATCATCATCAGGGTTTCAATTTCTAAAAATCTAACAATCACAAAAATCCCGAAATTACAATTTCAAGAAAAACACCAGCAAGCAAAAATCTTGGAATCAAATTTAGTTTTCCTGCTTGATTCTTCAATTAATCTACAATAATAACACCACTACTTAATTCACATATATAATGCCTTATGCATAAATTAAAATCAATTGAATTAAATAAAATGAAAAGTGGACCTGTTTCACAATTTGTCTTAACAATCTGTTAACAATCTGTTTCACAATAACAACACCACTACTTAATTCACATATATAACTGCTGGCTTAACAATCTGTTTCACAATTTGTCTCCACTTTCTAGAAACACAACCACAAACGACGACGTTTTGACGAGACGGCCACCGGTCTTCGGAAGCTTCAACACGTTTAATAATCTCACCAATTAGCTCCGGCAACATGTTAGACCAGGAATTATCTCCGTTAGTGACGTCATCGTTTGAAATTATTTGTTCGGGTGGATTATTCGATGTGAATTCGTTGAGAGATTTAGATCGAGAGTTAATCAGCGTGATAAGAATGATCTTCGTAGAGACATATCGGTTGTTTGTTTAGAGACACGGAAATGGTGAAATTGGTTTGAAGAGAAAATAAATGAATTGAAGAGGATGATAATGTGACGTGTTTGTGAAATTAGGGCAGACATGAATTCAGAAATTGGGGCAGACAGAGTGGAGTTGGGATTAGAGAGAGAGAATTAGTGGAGGTGACCTGTTGATCGGGTAAAAATGGTTTAAATAACAGGTCATTTTCGGTATAGTGATGTAGATAGACGTAAATTTTGTACAATGACCTATACGGATATTTTTAGGTAGTACAATGGTCATCCAGTGCATTTTCCCTTTATTATATAATAATGCATTTAAGGGTTTTTTAAATTCTATGTTTTAAGTAAGTTAAGTTTTAGAGAAATATATTATAAATATCATTTAAAAAAAAAAATTGAATTTAGAATTAATTTTTGGTAAATGATTTTTTTTTCCACTATATGAATAAGTCAGATTGGATTGGGTTAACACTAAGAAGTAAGAAGAGATATTGTTCTAACATTTTAAATTTCCATATAATTGTATTAAAATACGAAAAACTACTAATAATATTCTTGCCACATTATTTCAAAAATAAATTGTTTGAAATTTGTATGTATTTGCAAGATTTGTTATATTTATTTTGTTAGAAATTGTTATGATGGTTGTTTATATTGCTTTTGCAGACAAATCATGTTTAAATGTTTGTTAAGAGATATTAAACAAGTTTTTTGGGGTTTTTTTAAGTTTTATTCTTTAATAAATAATAGTGTTGATTATATGGTTTAGTTGATAATCATTTGTGATAATTATATAGTTTTTTGTGAAAAATTTAAAAGGTAGATATACAATACAAATAAAATGCAATGGTAATACAAATACATAATAAAATGATAACGATATGTTTATTTTTTATTTATGTTATATAGTAAAGTATTTATAAATATTTAACATTTATGTCTCAAAATACCAAGAAACTTATATTATAAAATGGATTTTGTATTATGCTTGATACGTATTTAAAAAAATGCATAAATAAATAGACAATCTTAATAAAGCACATAACAATTTAAAACCCATCAATCTTAAATAAACATTTGAGATAGTAAACATAAAACGTGAACACTTGAATATACAAGCATGGTAAAATGATCATTTGAAATAACTAACTGAAATAAGTTAATTGTAATGGACTAAAAGATTGTGAGTGTATAATGTTTACAAATAAAGAGTGTGTGGTGTACTTTCAAAATCAAGAGGATTAAACATGTCCTATTTGTCAAATCGTAAAAACATATTTGTAATTATTTCTACTTTATATTTTGTAATACATATATGATTTTACCAAATGGGATAATAGCGTAGAATAAGTCGAATTATCTAAATAGGTTGAATAACTAAAAATAAAATTGTCCGAATGGTTGAATGATAAACTAATAGAATGTGTAATTTTATTAATGGTCAGAATAGAAAATGTGATCATATATTGTCAAACTTAGTAGAGGAAATGGTTGAACGAGAAACAATTATAGCAACTCTTTTTATGTCTTAAATTTCCAAACTTAAAATTGTTACCTTAAAATTCATATTATAACAGACCAAATAAGAAAGTATTATACTTAATATAAAGTTGGAAGTAACGAATAAGAAACTATCGAAACTCATTGTCATATCAATAATTCTTTTCCATCCCGAAAGGTGAGCCGCAAATCGTTACCGCATAATTTGTTTTGGCCCCAAAGACCGCCCCATAAACCATTACTCTCACGACATAAATCATGACACGAATTGGAAACTAAAAGAAATCATTATCGCACTACAACTTTTCGTCGTCGATGCATCGCGCGAGTTCTATATTAGTTATTTTAAACAATAATCTGGATAATGTCTTAACATCATATTATATTAATTATACCTATGTTATTTTATTGATTTTTTGTTTATGAACAATTTTGATGGGATAGATACGGAGGAAATAATACCAATCGAGTAATAGATATATGTACCTGTAAAGTGGTCTTTGAATCAATGGTAGAGTTTGGGTTGTTTATAAAACCGATTTAACTGATAAATAATCAAAATAATCGGTTAAATCGAATCAAATTAACTGGTCCATTTACATAACTGATAGTTTTGTTATGAAATTTTAATTAACCGAATATTATAATTCGATTATGGAAATATCTAATAACTGAACCATATTAACCAAACCGGCTCAAATTTTCTCATAATAAATATTTAATATATATAAAGTGTTTGCATATATTTAACATTAGTGAATGTAGTCTAGTTGGAATCTATCACTTACTTTTGTGTAATAGATCTTATGTTCGAGTTTTGTTCAGTTTTTCGTTCAATTTAGGGAGTTATTTGAAATAATTAACCATTGCTTAACCGATAATCGACCTAAAATATACCCACTAACCGATTAACCATAACCGATTAACCATAACTGATTATACCATAATCAAACGGTTAAGATTTTCAATTAACCGAAAATTCGGTTATAATGGTGGTTTTGTTTTATAATCGAACTAAACCGACCTATAAACATCCCTAGGTAACGTAAAGAGTTTAACCATATTTAGATGTTGTTATCGAAATTTATTTAAAAAAGATACCGCTTTATTATTAATTCGTTGACCATTTCAAGAAGGAAAAATAAACGACATTTGGGGATTTCTTTATATAGTAAAAGATATGCTTTGTTTGGTGAATTTAGTGAAGGAGTTGACAAAATAATCACATGATATGCTTTATTTGGTGGAAAACATGTCATGACCTACCATCTTTAAATCGCACTTGGAGTTCTGATTAAGGGATGTTATATTAGATCCGAACAAGCCAACATCTAATAATAGATTTGAGCAGTTAAATTCAACTATGAGGAATCACATTCCACTAGGCTTTCCAGGAGGAATGAATGTAGACCTGTGGTATGTTTGCATTCTCTGTCCAACAGTTAATCGATCCAACCTTATGGCCAATATGTTCCTAGCAAAGTTTCATTAAGATTCTTTTAGGAAATTAAGTTAATGCCGTAAATAACCATTGTGTATAATATTACTCGGGCTATCTTATATCAATAATGATATATGGATTGCTTTTCTTCTAAACTTTCTGGATCAACATTCGTTGATAAATGTATTACTTAAAAATATCTAGCTTGACACGGAATTTAGACATGAAAGGTTTTAACAAGTTGTCTTTGGTCTAATTGCTACCTTTAAAAGAACATGAAAGCTTCTAGGGATATATTTTAGACTATAATGCATACTCTTGTGTCTCAGCCATGTCATAGCTTATCACAATAATGCAAGTTGTCAAGAAGTTTTTAGGTGGTAGGCTGATGACATCTTAGCCGGCTTCCTTACATCCTCTAACCGTATGTTCTTTTATGGGTCATCTATTTTTAAATGGTTTGATGTAAAGCATAATTCCAATTTGCCAAATCTTATGGGCCTTTTGTTTTTTCTGAATATTGAATACTGAAATCCCGCTATGTTTAATTTTTGGTTTGGAAGAGATTTTTTTAAATAATAGGCATTTACGGAAAAAATTGTCTTACCAAACAAGAGGAGAATTAGAAATAATTATACATGAAATATAATTTCAAAGAGCTTAATTGTGTTTTCATTGTTATTTGTATTGTTGGTTAAAGAGTTTGTCGTGATTTTTCAATCTACAAAATGAAATTGAAACAATTTGACCTAAATTGCTAACAGAAAAGATGATTGGCTCTGAATTCAAGCTTAGTCGAAAGACTTAGCTCTGATACTATGTGAAACGAAAGCATGAGGTTCTCATTACATTCAACAATGAAGAAATCCCCATATTGTTGTTATAGAACCACTAATTGGAATGTGATTGTTACAAAAACGGTTAGACTGCCTAACATTTAAACTAACTTTATAGAAGTTTCAAGTTGCACTTTCAACTATCTATATCTACAAAACTAGCTCTAAACTTATAAATACTTTACATATAAAATAAAAACCTAAAATTTAAGTTTTCTATAATTATTCGGTTCGGTAGTGTTGAAAGGGTTTTTTCTCTTTCAATTTACTATAAGTAGATAAATTTTTTACATTAGTTTTCTTGTTTAATTATAATACTAGACATTAGACAACCACAATGGATGACCAAGTGGTAAGACATGGGTATCTGAATAAGGAGATCTTAGGTTTAGGTTTGAACCCTACTAACACCTATGTGGCCACCTACTACCAATGAAACTTCGATCACACGGTGTTGAAACCGAAAGGCTAGAGGTTTGCACCCTCGCATCTATGAGGTATCTGAATGAGGGTGTTTTACATGGCGTTGATGGCCCTTGCAGGGCGGGGCTGACACGTTACATTGGAATATGGTACACAGATCAAGAGTATCCTCTAAATTACCATTTTATACTAGACATTAGGCATGTGTGAAATACTAACAATTTTAGATTGTTAATAATTGATAGAGTTAGATTACATATATTTTTAGTATCTTTAAAATTTTATAATTAATAAAGTGTCATGAGTTTTGATAGTTTTTATTTATAGGTAACATACGGTGAATATGAATAACAATAGATAAGACCTACACTCATAAATAGGACAGTCAAATTTGGGTACATAGACTTTAATATATAATCATTGTAAACATATGATCATAATTTGTTTGAGGTTGACGTTGAGAGATATGAGATTTTCAGTTGAGACAGAGGGATATCGACTTTTGAGGAGGATTGTAAGAACTAATGTCATTTAGTTTAATCGGTTACAAAAAAATGTCAAATTCTTTTAATGTGTTAGACAATAAAAGGATTGGGGGGAGGTATTTTGTTAAAAATAAAAAACTAAATGTGTTCAATAGATACATATTTTTCAAATTATGTTTCTTATATTTGTTAAGATAACTAACTCATAAACAAATAAACATAATCAAATTAACATGATATGATTAGATTATTTGTTAAAAACTATATAAGTTATCTTTTGTAGAGTCCAAAACTTTTAAATGGGGCATCACTTTATCTTTAAAATTTTCATGTTCCTTACTAAGTTATTATCCGTGTGATAAACGTGCTTGTCTAATAAACTATGAAATTGTAAATGACTTATACATAAACATACTTAGTGGGTGTTTGTTTCGGCTTATGTAATGAACTTATAAGCTTATATAAATTTTGATAAGCTCATAAGCCCAATTTTTTCGACTTATGAACTTATAAAATTGAGCTTATGAGCTTAAATAAACCATAAGCTCAACTTGATAATGTGACATTCGCGAATTTCTAGGTATACTTCTAACGACCCGTATTCGTTTTATTTATTTATGATTATGTTTTGACCCTATTGTATCCCTTTTTATGTTTTATCGTATTCGTATTTCTCGTACTTTATGAATATCGTATTTGTATTTTATATGATTCGGACCTTTATGTCGGGAACGTTTAGTTCTAAGTGCCTTTAGTATAAGTCTAGTATGCTCTTAAGATAAGTTTAGGGGTTTTATGCCTTATTTATACGATTAAGATTGACGTTAAAAAGTATTACAATTTTAGTCCTTCCAGAATTTTATTACGGATTTAGTCCTATGGGATTTTATTACAAAAATGGTCCTAAAAGAATCCCACCAACCATTTTGTCTTATTCTATCACCTACCCACACACACAAACACACCATTTCTCCATTTCACTTCTCTCTCTAGAAAACACACACAAGCTCTCCCTTCTCTCTAAAATATCTCGAGATCCAACCGTCAAAAATCATTTTTGAAGCTTGTATATCGTTCACCATATTCATCTTCATCATCCCTCCGAATTTCATCTCGATCGGGTAAGTATTTCTTCGATTTTGTTTGAAACTTTATTTTAGATTCGGTCTCAAAAACACCACTTTTCACCATTAAAACCCGAAATTTATTGAGGGTTTATGTACCTAAACATATTCTGGACATAAGGTTTCAATATTTGATAATTTTGACACCCAAAAACACTCAAAACCGTGACCCGATGTTATTTCTCGTAAAAACCCAGTTACGTCACGTAACTGTGTTACGTGCACGTAACTATGTCACGTAACTGTGTTACGTGAACGTAACTGTGGCACGTAACTATCTACTATGTCACGTAACTATCTTCTGTCTCGTAACTATTCTGGTATCATGTAACTAATCTATGTCACGTAACTATCCCTCGTAACTATTCTTGTATCACGTACCTAAGTTACGTGGGCGTAACTCCCAGTTACGCCAACGTAACTAGCTGCTGTATTTTTCGAAACGTTGATAATCTTGTTAAATCGATGTTCCTGTTAGTCATTTTAAACTCGTATAAAACGTTAATCGTTAAGGCATACCTCACTAGACTTAGAGATACTCAGACATATTTATTTACGTGATGTTAGGGCACTTAGACGTGGGAGCTTGACCGTATTTGTTATTACCCGACGTATTCGTTGACTGGATTGTTGTGCTATTCAGTGAGTTATTCGTTGCCCTTTTTACTGTTTTTATACTTTGGGCATGATTAGCGTTGTATAAATGTATTTTATGGTATATTATGTATTATGGTTATGTATTTTGGATATGAATGCCTTTAGGTTAGCATTACCCAACTTGTTCCGCCTTTGTGGTAGAACGAGGCCCCGTATACACACCTGTTAGCTTTTAGCCGCCGGTTCGTATATATAGCGCTATATGGGTCTAACAAGCCCTCATTGTTAACACGATGGATGATGGATGCGCCCTGTCCGTGTTAGCAATGTTATGACCGTTGAATTCGAGGATGACCTAGCGTAATGCACTAGGTGGGGTTGGTTGCCAGTATTGTTATGGTTCAGGTGTATAGTATTTACCTAAGGCTGTTACCTATCCATTATGGTATTTTTATGGTATTTGTATTGGTATATTAATGAAAAAGTTTGTATACTTCACGTATGTTTTGAAACATCATTTTTCGAATGACTTATTTTCAAACCGTATCAACTTTTGGGTCAAAACGTATTGAAACTTTAATGCTATTATGTTTTTATTAAATATTGCGAATAATTCACCAACTTTATGTTGACGTCGTATTTTAACGCTTTTCAGGGATTTGAGGTTACCTTTTTGACGTTATGCTTTGGTGGCTACGTGGATTACTTGCTTGAAATTTATTTTGCTTTGTATTAATTCCTTAGTATCCCAACTCTGTACCCGTATTTTGACATGTTTTCGGATTACTGTAATAACGTATGCTATTTCAGACTTATTTATCTATGTTGATTATGTATGGTTTACTTATGTTGATGTAACCTTTGAATCTCTGATACCGTATTCTCTGTACACCTCGGTTCCGCCAAATGCGGGGTGTGACAGATAAGCCCATAAACCGGAAAAATTGGGCTTATGAGCTTATCAACTTGATAATCATAAAATCAAATATCCTTATCCAAATACGATATTATTAACACACGTGAAAAAACTTGATAGAGGAAACAAGAAAAATAAAATGCATTTTTCGATAATCAAAGGGCTCAAGTGAAATTAAAATTGATGGGTAAATAATGGTGATATCAATACTCAAAGAAATTGGGTGATTATGCTTGATAGATGAATATGGAAGAAAAAAATGCATTTATACTTAATTATGAAATCAAATAATTTAAGACAAATACGTTATCATAAATACACATGAGAAAACTTGATAGACGAAGATGGAGAAAAAGAAAATGAATTTTTCAATAATCCAATGCCTTAAGTAAAATAAAATGGATGAAAAAGTAACCGGGATATCAATATTTAAAAGAATTGAGCGAAAAAACTTGATAGATAAAATTGGGAAAAGAAAATATATTTATCTATAATCAAGGGGTTTGAGTAGAGATGTCAAAACCAGATTTAATCGGAAACCGAACAGGTTTTTGGTCAAACCATTTAAACCGGTTTTGGTTTGAACCGGTTTTTCAAACGTGAAACACTAATCCGCTCAAACCGATTCCAAACCGGTTTGGACTATCTCAGTTACGTTTTCAGGACCTGATCTCAGTTACGCCAGCGTAACTGTAGTTACGCCAGCGAAACTAAGATCAGTTGCTCTATTTTGTCAAAAATCGTTTTCTTGTTGGAATTTCATATTTTGGTGGTGGATTTAGATATGTAATGATAGAACCACTACATTTCATTATAAAAGACCGTTTATATCAAGTTTTTACCCGTAAATACTAAGTTTTAAGTAATGATTTATAAAAACCCGTTTTGTATGTGAATGGGTTATAAAACTTCAAGAATCATATATTTCTTTTAAGTGTTAGATCTTACATGCAATATGATTTTTATATGAAAACAGTGTTAGATCTTAAACCGGTTTCGGTTTTCGGTTTTTTTTCGGTTTCGGTTTCGGTTTTTTTCGACACGACTAGGTTTGAGTGAACATAAAATGAGTACTAACAATTGTGCGGAAGCCTAAGAGATCGACACACGGCATAAAAATCTTATATATATATATAAACAAAGAAAAAGGTTTATTGGTAGAAAAATCTTGGTCCCGTTGAAACACCATTGCTGAAAGAGCCACAAGCATTGGTAGAAAATCTTCTTGGAAGGTCACCCACCCCAGTACTAGGTTTCGAACCCGTGACCTCCCACACAAAGGTGACATGTGATAATTTAGGCAAGCCTCAAGGTCAATACATATATATATATATATATATATATATATATATATATATATATATATATATATATATATATATATATATATATATAGAGTTGGTTTCATTTAAGAACCATGTAAATATTTAGGAACCAATATTCACCAGTGTATATATATGATATTCACCAGTGTATATTTAATATGATATTCACCAGTGTATATACATATAATATTCACCAGTGTATATACATATAATATTCACCAGTGTATATATATATATATATACATATGCTTTATATACACTGGTGAATATCATATATATACACTGGTGAATATTGGTTCCTAATGGTTCCTAAATATTTAGTGGTTCCTAAATGAACCCACCTCTCTATATATATATATATATATATATATATATATATATATATATATATATATATATATATATATATATAGACTGATTCATGCGAGAACTCTATTTTCTGCGAGAACTATTGAAAAAAGTGTCAATTAACATGCAATTATGTCTATTAACATGTAAAAACTTATAAATGTTAAACATCTAGTAAAAATATAACTGAAAAATTAAAATAATTGTGTGAATTTACGCGTATTTAGAATTGTTCACATGTGAATGGTTTTTTAAAAATATGAGTGTTCATATATAAACGAAAATTTTTTACGATATTTTACATGATCTTTTTAGTTTTTTGAGTTTATATTTTCTAGATTGTCAATCTCCAAAAGAGTTTACATGTGAACGAACAAAATAAAACTTGATTTAACACTTTTGTGAGAGTTCTCGCAGTTCTCGCAAAAATAAGAGTTCTCACATTAACCATTCACTATATATATATATATATATATATATATATATATATATATATATATATATATATATATATATATATATATATATATATATATATATATATATATATATATATATATATATATATATATATAGAGAGAGAGAGAGAGAGAGAGAGAGAGAGAGAGAGTTGATTTGAAATGAGAACCATACAAATAATTAGGAACCATTAGGAACCAAATTTAATATGATATTTACCAGTGTATATATATGATATTCACCAGTGTATATAAGGTATTTATAATTCAACTCTTGTAGTTTTACATACACTGGTGAATATCATATTAAATATACACTGGTGAATATCATATATATATATATACGTTAGTGAATATCATATGTATACACTAGTGAATATCATATTATTGGTAACTATTGGTTTTCAAATATTTTGTGATTCCTATTTGAACCCACCTCTATATATATATATATATATATATATATATATATATATATATATATATATATATATATATATATATATATATATATATATATATATATATATATGTATATATATATATATATGTATATATATATATATATATATATATATATATATATATATATATATATATATATATATATATATATATATATATATATATATATATATATATATATATATATAAGCCTCGTACGTAAAAATCAGATCGAGAGAGAGAGAGAGAGAGCGCTTTTTTGGTAGCTGAACTTCAGTAGATTTATTTTATTATAGAGACGGTATTTATACTCCTTTCTATCGGTTCTGGTTCGGTGGTTATAAAAGTATCAAACCGGTCCTTCCTCCCTTGGGACAATACATGTCACGTAGGGCCCACCTTGACAGTCGGGTGGTTGTAGCCTCGTAAACCAGAGCATCAATGGCGTGTGTGATGAACCATGCCTTTGAATTTAATGCAACATGCTCTTTTGCAACATGTGTGCTTCTCCACATTTAATGCTTGTCCTATCTCAAACTTCCTTTCTGTTGCTAGTTCCTCTTATTGTCTTGTCCTGCTTACCTATATCGACCCTTTTTCCCTTCGACTAATAGCTCCTTCGGTAGACAAATATTAGAGACCCTAGTCCAACATACCTACCCCAATTCTAGTGATGTGAACCACAGGTTCTTTAAACTAGATTAACTATTCGACAACTTTTCTTTATTGTAGATGAATTCCTAATCAGCATCTTAGATTTAGCTTTTGTAGGGTGGCATCATTGTGGCCATTATGTTGCAGTTATGAGGGGAGGGTCTGTTAAACGTCTTATATGTGTAGACCGTTACGCGTGTTACGTTTTCCGTTTTTCGAGGGCGGCTCCTCGATACTCTCTCCTTTTGATCCTCTTAAAAATATCTTCTTGATTTTCGTTTACATCATCTTCTTCAACTTCTTGTTTTCTTAACGCTTCTCTTTTATTTCTTACCTTCAACCTGGCTCTCCCGTACCTTCCTCTTCTTACCATGGGTAAAGATGATTTAAAAGAGACTCGATGTTCTGTGAGTCACAAAGAGTATTCTGACTTTCTCCATAAATACGGTATCCGTAGTGAGTGGAATCCTATTTTGCCTTCTTGTTTTGACAATATCAAGTCTTGCCCAACCGGTTACATTGCCATCTACACTCTCGATGGTTCGGTTTCGCTAACGCTCGTTTACCTTTCACGCGCTTCTATAGCACTGTCTTTTGGAATACTTCGGTGTGACTCCAATTCAAACGAATCCCTTGAGGGCAATTCGAATCACTAACTTTGAATTGCTCTGTCGTACTCTTGGTGAGTAACCAACTATTGGTCTATCCAGATGCTTCTTCCGTCTAGGAAGAACCGGTGATTGGTTTTCTATTAAGAGATTCGCATCGTGGCGACAACGATTGCTAATCCACCATCTCTAAATCTTTGTAATCTTTGAAAGGTAAATTTTTGTGGGTTAGTGCTACTCTTGCACCTATTCCCTTTCGGTGGAGATTATTAGTTGATTCTCTTCGTGATGAAAAACCTCTTGCTTCGAAATATTATGCTGACCTTTTGGCTCGCTTTAACGGGAATAAGATTCATTTCCGGACTCACAAGGAAGAAGTTGTAATGTTGGTTTTGGGTGGAATCAGCCAAAACTGAACTCATGAGAACATGGCTCCCGGTCTTCAATTGAATGGTCAACGTAAGTCTCCATTTTTATGTAGTTCTTGTTACTTGTACTTTGTCTAACTTTTATGCCTTGACAGCTTTGAACTTGCTAAATTTTATGAAGCTTCTTTCTTTTGTCGGTCACACGGATGGCGCCAAATGTTGAAACAAGATTTAATTATATCTAGGAACTATGTGCATTAGGTGTGCCTCGTTCTTCATCCTTCGGTTGTCAAGTACTATGTGACCTCCGAAGTTGTCACAAGCAAGTAAACCTTAAAGCTTATCAATGGATTTCCCCCGATAAACCTTGGGCGTGAGAATCAGTATACATATTGTGATTAGGATTCAAGGTATATAGATATTTTAGAGATATAAAGTTTAGAGAGAGAGAGAGAGATAGAGAGAGAGAGAGAGAGATAGAGAGAGGGGGAGAGAGAGAGCGCGCGAGTTTTTTATTTAGTCGGACTTCAATGGATCTCAATTATTATGGAGACAGTATTTATACTCCTCCTTATTGGTTCTTGTCCGGCGGTTATAGAAGTATCGGACCAGTCATTCGTCCCTTGGAACATACTTGTCACGTGGGCCCCACCTTGACTGTCGGGTGTTTGGTAGCCTCGTAAACCAACGTTTAATGGCGCGTTGCACTACAAGAAAAATGTTCTTTAGTGACGATTGAAATTTCGTCCCTAATATTATTGGTGAACAAATATTTGGTCACTAATATCATTAATGACTAATTATTTGGTAACTGATGATGTAAGTGACAAATTTTGAGTGATCACTTTTCGTCACTATAGATCTGTCACTAATTTTATTAGAGACCATATACGTTTACTTTTTGCCACTAAGTGTGTTTAGTGACCAAATTTAGTGACCACTTTTATTTAATGGTGACTAAATAAGGTTATTGGTGACGGAAAATAGTGGTCACTAAAAACTTTCGTCACTAAAGCCTAGTTTTCTTGTAGTGTGGGATGAACCATGCCTTTGCATTTAATGGAACATGCTATTTTACAACCCGAGTGCTTCTCCCCATTTAATGCTTGTCGTGTCTCATACTTCCTTTTCGTTGCTAGTTCCTCTCACTTGTCTTGTCCGGATTACCTCTATCGGGCCTTCTTACCCTTCGCCTGACAGTCAGTAGACAAATATTTTGGAGACCCTACTCCAACACTAGACGTAATAATCCATGGAATTAGACGTAATAATCCATGAAAGTTGTTATTGGGGGTGTGGGCTAACTTTATTTGACAGGAAAGGAACCAACGTATGTTTAAGAAATGTAATAGATCGACCGGAACAATTAGTCAAAATTATCAATATTATGGTTAGGCTAGGGGCGGAGCTAGAAATATATCACGTGGAGACAATCTAAAACGAATTTATCAAGTGGATGAAATTCCATTATTTATGTGGCGGGAAAGTTTATATTTTTTTTTATGGGGGCAAAACTTCAAAAATAACATAACTATTACTATTTTTTATATTACGATAAACCTTAAAGCTTATCAATGGATTTCCCCCGATAAGCCTTGTTCATTCATCACCCAATGTCTAAAAGTAACATTTGTTAGGATCTCTTGCATGTACATAACTTTTATAGCCAAAAAGATAAACCAGCAAGGGCTTCTAAGTTAAAAGCAACTATAGAATGTGTGGTCCATAAAGTTTACTACATAAGCCTCGATATATCTATGTAGAATTGAGTTTACAAGCAATAATAGAAGCTATATACAATGGATATAGAAATATGAACAAAGAACAAATAGAAGTCATGTGAAGGAATTCTAGAAATTTCTCGTTCACTATCAATTGAAATGATCTATCAACATCGCTATAAAGTTTCGTAGATGGGTAGTCAAATTGTTTTCTCTAGCAGCCCAAAAATCCATTTGCTACATACATGACATGATAGTTGATTAAGGCCCAACATTTAACATGGTAGGCCATGAAAAATTCCTTTTAAATCCTTCCAAATCTACATACTTTTGTTTGGTGACATGCCATGTGATACCCAAAGGCTTACACACACATGAGCGGTTGAAACTTTATATCATTTGTGGATACCTTGTGAAAAATAAAAGTAACATGAAGTGTAGAATTGTGGGGTTTCAAGAACAAGGAAATCTAAGTATAGATCTTGATACCAATGTTCATCCACTCGTGAACACATGTATACCCATTTTTCAAATGACTAGCCTCAAAAAGTACGAATGTGATTTTTATTTCTATTTCTATTTTAAATCATATATCATTCTTATCTTTTAATCTTTTATTCCTATGTTTGCATATATTAATTAACTTTACACATATGGGCCAAATTTCTATTGAAAAACTGCAAAACCCCCATGGACACGGGCTCAGACTTACGAACCATAGCATGACAACGGAACCGTATAAACAAGAGAACAATACATACATGCACTATAACAAATCAACTTCTATACTTTAAAGACTTAAAATGTCAATAGCTAACACATATACGGTCCATGACAAAAAAAAAGTATTCACTAAACGTTTGTATATCTCTGTTGGTGGTTTTCATGAGGTATAGAAATCGATTAATAGTAACTGGACATCTCAATAAATCATGTATTATTTTTCAACATTGATATTCAACCATGATTCGTTGGATATCACGGATGTCACTTTGAGATAATACAGTGAGTTGTGTTTCCAGTTTCGGCACAAACTAAGAACGTAGAAGAGTATTATGTAATTTTTGTCACATATTTACAGTTTATTTTATATATAATGATATATTGAAAATTAAACGACTCATTAATATTTCAATAATAACAATCAGAATTGTCATTGCAATTTCATGACTAAAGTCATCAACTTTGTGTATACCAACCCTTTATATTGATCAAAGCGGTTACACTCAAGATATTAACTCCAACAAAGTCATACATATGTTAATTTGCATTGGTAGATTTTGTGCATATATGAATTGTGCTTGCACATGAGAATGCCCGTTTCAAGCAAATTTGTGGTCCGAAGCTAAATAAAAAAGTGGGGACTCTAATAACATCTTTTTTATAAAAAAGAGGGTTGCACCTCCGAAATTTTTTATTAATTAAAAAAGTTATTACAATTGAAGGTTGAGGACTCTCCATCTATGGAAAGGAAAAACGCTATGAGACATGCCACATTAGCCAAACAAACTAACAACTACATATTACAATAGAATAAAAACCAAATAAAAAACTAAAACTAAAGTTTACATTTTCGAGCTTTCTTAGATACAAAATCATCAATAATAGTATCAATATTAATGTTGTCCAATATATTTTTCTCAATGCATAGCCAACTCATTCAATTTTTCTTGTGACATTGATGATCTCAAATAGTTTTTTAATAATTTTTTTTTTAAAAGCTTCTTTCGGCCGATACGACGGTAACGGGTATAGTTAATAAAATTTGATATGCAATAAAAACATTTTTTTTAATAAACTCTAAAATTTCAAATGCGGTCATAATCACATTTGTCAAAGTCATTTGCAATACTTTGAGTTCCGTAAACAAATCATTTACATCTACATCACACTTATTATTATGAGGAAACTTGCGAAATTAGTACAACTTTCTTTAAGTTCCACATCATCCAATGACTTTAATCTTTTTGAATTATATAAAAAACCAAAAATATTTTCAAAGGTTGTTATTTGCTCAAATATAGCTTCTAATGAAGTAATTGCCTTATCAAGAACAACAAAAAAATACTCAACTCTAAAAGCTTATTCGGGTGATTCAAATTCATGTTCATCTTCATTATTAATTTCATCAAATTGTCTTTTTCTAGTAACTCGAAGTTTTTTCTTTAAATATTGGTTCAACATCCATATCAAATGCAATATCTTTGACATTATCTATACTAGTGGCAAAACCATCATTTCTATAATTTTTGAAAAATGTCATAGTATCGTTTAATAGATCAATAGTGGCATCAAGACAAAGAGTTTTAGTTTGCAACTTTTTACTAACCATATTAATAGAAAATAAAATATCATACCAAATCACCATACCAAGTAAAAATTCATAACTTTCGATAGCACTAACTAAACTTTCGGCTTCACTTTTTGATAATGCATCATCACATGATTCACCAAATGCTATCAATGCATCCCTTATTTGAAGAGCTTGATATCTAATAGCTTTTACACTTTTAATGCGACTTTCCCAACGTGTATTACATAGTGATTTTACGATTAAATTAGAAATATTATCAAGTAACATTTTCCATCTTTTAGTAGAGCTCGAAAATAACAAATATATACGTTGCACAATTCCAAAAAATGAAATAGCTTTCGCACAAGAATATGCCATATCACTAACCGTAAGGTTAAGACTATGACAAGCACAAGGCATATAAAATGCTCTCGGTTTAATATCAAGTACTAGTTTTTTAACCCCACGATTTTTTCCTTTCATGTTAGAACCATTATCATAACCTTGTCCCCTTACATCATCAATATTATGACCAATTGATTTAATTGCATATTTTAACACATTAAGAAGTCCTAAGCCCGAGGTATCATCTACTTTTAAAAATTCTAAAAAATATTCTTCTACTTTTAATATGTTACTAGACATGTTCACACATCGAATAATTAGAGTCATTTGTTCTTGATGGCTAACATCGGCGTACAATCAAGAATTATAGAAAAATATTTTGCTTCTTTAATAGTTTTAATTATAGAACTCCTAACATTTTCGGCTAAAATAGAAATTAGTTCATTTTGAATTATGGAGCCTAAATAATGATAATGAATTTCTTGATTTTCTATACGTCTAACATGCTCTTGCATTATAACATCATATTCTGTCATACTTTGAATTACACCCAAACAATTATCATTACACTCTTGAAAAGGTTTTTCACTAGAATTAGAAGAGCCTAGTTTTTTTATAAACTTATTCATAGATCCTTTTTGTTTTTCTATAGATTGTTCAATTTTCTGTTTTTTTTTTTTTTTCCTTTTTTCATGTCTAGACATATATTTTCTAGGCATCATTTTATTAATTATTACTAAACAGAAGTGAGAGGTAGGAGGGATAAAAGTCAGACCTGAGACCTGCTATGAAGAAGCCGATCAGTGGCACACAACATGCAACAAGCCAACAACCTCTGTTTTTCAGCAAGACAACAACTCTCACTCAATATTGAATCAAAAACAGAAAAACTCTTCTACTTTTGTAGTGAATCTGCAAATCTAGAATCATAAACAATCAAGCAACAAAACAAAATAATCAGCCCAGACAACAAACAATCCTTATTATATCTCATATAAACAGGAAAAAAAAAAGATCACAGAAAATAAATGTGACAACCGTCAAAACTCAAGTCGACAACGCTAACTTTTAACCTCGATACGCTATGCTTGCTACTTGCTATAACTAACTTTATGTGTTACGTGGTTACGTAGACACAACTCTTTAAGCTAAGCTCGATGTAACTCACACAAAACTTTTAACGTAGGTTTACGTTACTTAAACTTTAAACGTGCGTGTCTCGGAAACGGAATCGGAATCGGAATCAAACCAACAATTGAACTCTAAATACCAAGAAAACAACTAAGGAACTTTCCTAAGTTCATAACGTATCATGATTAAGAACTTTCAGTTAACGAAAAGGTCCAACGAATCAAAACGTAAAAACAAAAATCAGATAAAATCTAATTTTTAGCCCGGTGCGCAGCACCTGTTTCTTGGTGCGCAGCACCGGATGGCAGATTCACAATAATTACTTTTTTAGTCCCCGTCTCGATTTTATAAAAACTCAATCAAATAAACCCGATTTTTACACTCAATTACTGCATTTTGGCAGCCCTTAGGCCATTATTATTACCCACCCTTCTCATTTGTTTTCATTTTTATTTTATAAAAACACCAACACATACACCAAAACACACATACACACACAAATCTTCCTCATTCTCTCTCTCAAGAACCTCCATCCCCTCCTCTCATTTACAGCCCCAAATCACAACAAAAATCACCATTACAAACCATTCAAACATCAAAAGGAAGCAAGAAGAAGCAAAGGATTTCGGTTAAAAAGCTTTCTACACTTTTGGAGCTCAAAACTCATCTAAAACATCATCTAAGCCTTTTCATTCGGTAGAAACTCTTCCTTTTTACTTATATTACTATTATAACCAATTGCATGTATGATCCAAGCTCTAAAATCAAGTTTTGATGAAGTTTTATGACCATTTTTATACAAAAACGGGTTTTTAATTAATGATGCTTAGATCTTCAAATTTATGGATAAAGTTACATATAAACTGAGAAAATGATGATTAATAAGGTTTATAACAATTGCATGTCGAAATCTACCATCAAGATAACCGATTTAACCACCAAAAACGATTTTTGGAGAAGTCCAGCAAGCAGGTGCTGCGCACCTGCTAACAGGTGCTAAGCACCGAGCTGCTGGCAGCTCCAAAAATTGTTGTTAACTTGATAAAAATCGCCACTTTGAACCTATAATCTCGAATCTGAATATAAGCTACTGTAATAAACAAATACTTGTGTTTGGGATGACTTATTTGACATATTAGATTGAACTTGGTGAATTAGCTTAATAAGTGTTATAAAAATTGTAAGCGGGAAAGTGGGAAAAATTTGGATTTAGAAACTATAGCGCGGAAGCGCTGCCCAAATTTTGTTAGAACTTTATAAAACACTTCAGCGGCTAAAACATAACTTATCACATTAATAATAACATTAACTTTGGACACTTTTGGGCAAGACGTAACAATAACAATTTTGAACGATTTCGGACATAACAAATTTTGTTACCAAGAGTAAATCAAAACATTACAACTTGTAAAGCATTATACGATATACGAATAACAAAGTTAACTAATAACATTACACTTACCCAAATTTGACACATATTAGGATTTCGGTGATTCCGAGCACCTTTCGAGCTATTCCGAGCATGCTACGATCTTCGCAAACAGTGAGTTACAAACCCCTACTTTTTAAACGCTTTTATTACATTTTTGGGGTGAAATGCGAGTCCTAGGCTTAGACACTACTTTTAAGCTGAAACAACGAAACGATTTGATGCTAGAATACTTTTACGAAACGACTTGATAGTTGAATACTATTGTGAAACGCTTTGTTACTCGAAAACTATTATGAAAACGATTTGATACTCAATGCCATTACAAAAACACTTATGTATTTTTAATACTACTATGAAATGCTTTGATAACGAATACTAAAACGAATAACTATTTTGCCGGCATTGTTGAGGGTTTTGCCAACAATGTCGAGGACACGAAAGCTATAAATTGCCAATGACTTGGCATCGATCGACATGTTGCGGACGTTGTACAACATGGTCGTGAGATGCTACGAAAATCCCATGCACTCCTACATAACTAGTTGCTATTAATCTCTGGGAGAGGACCGATAGGATTTATGGATAGCGCTATTAGGGTAGTTGCCAGACCCTCACCACAACGACAACAACAGATGGTGCATAATATTCTAGTGGGTAATTAATAGGCTTAGCAACGCAACGATACGATCATTGGGCAATACTAGGAACATAGTCGCGCTATGTGGTCAATGCCTACGAACACGAAAACTAAACTTTACGCATTGCTATGCGTCAATCTTTTGAATGCTATACTTTTCGCATGCTTATGCGACAACTACATGAATGCTATATTTTACGCATTGCTATGCGTCGAAACCTGATTTACTTATACTTTACGCATTGCTATGCGTCAACGTTTTGATTACTTAAAACTTTGTAGCTCACTAACTACGTCTCCCGTAGTTAACACTTGACTCGTATTTTCAGGTTACGATTAAGCTTGCTGATGACTACATGCTTTGGGCTGATGACTTCAAGAATGGGAAAGGGTTCGGGTGGCTTGGCTATGAACACTTAACTTGTATTTCGGATATGCAAACGATGCTTTAAACATTTGTAAACCTTTGAAGCTATGTTTCCTTTAATATAATTTGGTGTGGAATTATAAACTTGTGTATCGAATGCTATTGCTCTTCACATTCCGTGTTTCCGCTTTGGCGGAGTGTGACAGACTTGGTATCAGAGCGCAAGGTTATAGTGAATACCGATTTTTCAAAAATCAAACTATAACCAATTTCTAAAAACGAAAGATTTTATTTAACCAAAACGTGAAGGCATTGTTTAACTTGAATTATTCGTAGCCTGATCACCTATGAATAATTTGGACTAAGTTATGCCGGAACGGGATTGGTAAAACGTTAAACGAACCTCCCCGGGAATTCTTGAAGTCAGACCCACACAGACCTAGATGCTATACTTGTGATACTCTATGTGCTCAGCTTATTACTAACACTAACATGAGCCGTATCTTCGAACTAACTAGTCCCCGATTTAGGCTAGGCCGAGGGGGAAAGAGTTAGCTTCGCCCGACAACGAAACGTTGTACGCTTTAGAATGATGCTAAGATGACATTAAGACTTAGTGGGAATTTGGTCCCAATCACCTTTCTACGATGCGACGAAAGGACGAATGCAATCGTGTCAGACGATGAGGTAGATACCCGACGAATACTTTTGAGGACTCACACCTTTCCTACGAACTCGATATACATTGCGATACCTTGTTGAGGTACATGAGCGTTGAGCTAACACCATCGTAAACTATTACATTACCGTATAACGACTTAGATCTGGACTAGTTTATACTGTCCCTTACCGACTATATCACCCTCTCTCTCGACAGAGACGACACATTCTCGACTATCAACACCGTATACAACCTATCCCACTAATATTTACGCGACGCCTTTTATGGAAACTGAAAAGTATTCCCGCGTAAGACATGAGTGCAGTTGCAACTCGACATACTAAGTGATGCGCCCAAGATATCAGATAACTACGGATTAACACTGGAAGACATGATGGGTTCATGCGACAAGTTTATGGATCTCCAGAGATGGTCCAGAAGCCAATGTATCACAACACTCGTATTCACGAACTATCACTCGACATACTTCATACCAAATAAAGGATACATAGGGCAGACTAGACAACTCGATGCTAGTGGTGGAATTGCTACACGTAAGAGTTTTGAAAATCACTATTATCGCTCGCTCGCCTTAGTACACCCAATATAGTAATCTTCGGTCGACACGAATTCTTAATCTAAATCGCATGATATGCCCCTAGCATAAACATGTATGCCGCATGCCTTACTTTCCTTTAGTGACATCATAATCATGCGAAATGATGGACAAAAATTGATGGTACTCGGTTAAAGGACTAGCATTTATGAAATCGCAAGGAAATCTCAAACTTATTCAGGGAATCGTTGGTCAGTATGGATTCCTAAACTCGAATACAAATCTAAGGTAACTTCAAAACAAGGTAGGTTTTGAAAGCACATCCTAAAACGAAGGATCATCACGAAGATATGATCACACTCTTATATTACGATAAAACCATGGAATAGTTACTTGTCAAACATGTTGAAGTCATGTCTCTACAAAGAAATCATCTAAACATCTGCTCTACAATAAGACCTTATTCACACAAGGCGACATGGGGAGGACAAGGCGAAACCTTATATCCGAAAACACCTACGACCGAGGTTATGGCTCATTGCTATTTAACCAAGAAGTATTTCCCTGGTGACTTGCCCGAACTATTACTAGTCCATTAATTAAACTTAAACATTAAATCAATACTTGGCCCAACTCTCGCGGCCCGAGCATCATACAAGTTAGAGCCTTGGCGGTAGGAACTGAGGAAGCGAGTTACGACCCCCGCGTAGTTGCAGCTTTGACGCAGTAATAGAAATGGATTGGTTGACCATCCAAGATGCGAAGATATTTTGCTTAGATAAGACGATTCAGATGCCAATAGGAGATGGGAAGTAATTAATAGTACAAGGAGATAGGCCGGGGCAAACTTCGAACTTATACCGGTGATGAAAACGCGCAAATACTTGAATAAGGGCTGCTTTACATTGTTAGTAAACGTAAAGGACAAACGAACACAAGCAGCAGACCTTAAGGACATGCCGATAGTTAGAGACTATCCGGAGGCATTTTCCCGAAGAACTACTAGAACTACCACCACTGAGGCAAGTAGAGCTTAGAATCGAAGAAATTCCTGGAACGACACGAGGTGGCAAGGACGCCATACCAACTAGCTCTGACTGAGATGCAGGGACATGCAACCAAGTTCATGAATCATTGGATAAGGATTTATCCGACCAAGCTTATCACCATGGGGAAAGCCGATCCTATTTGTTGAAAAGGAATATGGATCGTTCCGCATGTGTAACGACTACCGAGTATTGGATAAACTAACCGTCAAGAATCGATACCCTCCTCCACTAATCGACGATATTAATCTACTCGCGCGCCAAAGGAAAATCGCGCAGAAGCACTTAAACTATTATTGGAATTACTCAAGGAACAACAAATTTACGCAAAGCTTGCAAAGTGTGAATTCTGGCTGGCGTGAGGTCAAATTTCCGGTCACGTAGTTAATGGATCCGAAATTCACATTGATCCATCAAAATCGAAACTTTACCGGAATTGGAAAGCTCTCAAAGTCCGACAGAAATCCGCGAATTTTAGGACTAACTGGTTATTACCGACGATCATTCAAGATTCTCTAAAGAACTAAACCCCTAACAAAGTTAACTCAAAAGAACGAGAAGTTCAACTGGGGAGATGCCAAGAACAAGCCTTCAATATCCTAAAAACGAACTATGCAACGCTCCGATTATAACTCTTCCTGAGGGAAACGAAGGCTTTGTAGTATATTGTGACGCAACCAACCTAGGATTAGGTTGTGTATTGATGCAACGAAATAAGGTCATAGCTTACGCATCGCGGCAACTTAAGAAACACGAGGTCAACTACGCTACACACGACTTAGAACTAGGAGCGATAGTTTTTGCCCTCAAAATCTGGAGACATTACCTCTACGGAACCAAATGCACCGTATTCACGGACCATAGGAGTCTGCAACACATACTAGATCAGAAACTACTCAACATGAGGCAAAGGAGATGGTTGGAACTCCTTAGCGACTACGATATCACCTAGCAAAGCAAACGTTGTAACAGATGCCTTGAGTAGGAGAGAAAGGCAACAGACGACACGAGTATGTACATTAGGATTCTACCTTAAAACCCGACTTAAGGGCGCGTATAGCAAGTGCTCAGCATGAGGCTTGAAAGCAGATAACATAAAGGACGAAACTTTGCACAAACACGACAAGGATTTTGTAAGACAAGAGCGACAATGTCTATTATTTTAAGGATCGAGCCTAGATTCCTACGACTAATGAATTGAGAAAAGCCACTATGGATAAAGCACACCGAATACGATATTCCATTCATCCGGGAAAGGCAAGATGTATAAGGACCTCAAGGAACATTATTGGTGGCCTAGAATAAAAGAGACGATGCTGTATACGTAAAACATGCTCACCTGCGCGAAAGTGAAGGCCGAATACCAAAAGCCATCCGGATTACTACAACAACCCGAAATTCCCGAATGGAAATGGAACAGATACAATGAATTCCGTTACTAAATTACCTCGAACATCAAAGGGTAACGACATGATTAGGTTGAGTAGATCGACTAACGAAGTCAGCATACTTTATTCCCATCAAGGAAAGTTTTAACGTGGAAAAACTTGTCCAATATACATCAACGAGTATGACTCGCACGGAATCCCACGTCAATTATCTCGGACAGAGATACTCGCTTCACTTCCAGATTTTGGAAGGCATTCCAAGAATCTTCTTGCACTCGATTATATTAAGCACGACTTACTATCCACGGACCGATGGTCAAAGCGAGCTACAATCAAATCTTAGAGATGTGCTAAAAGCATGGTTATTGACTTCGGAGGAAGTCAGGATAATCATATACCACTAACGGATTCTCCTATAACAATAGTTATCGCGCTAGTATCAAGTGTGCGCCTTTTTAGCTCTTTAAAAGGAAATGCGAATCTCCACTGTGTGGTTGGAACCAGAGATCGACAACTAATTAGCACGGATGTAGTGCAAGAAACGATTGATAAATCACAACGATAAAGGAACGACTAAGACTACTAGAAGATCGTCAAAGATTACGCTGGATGCGTAGAAAACTTAGAATCTCAAGTCAACAGACAAAGTACTTCTTAAGGTGTCACCTTGGAAAGGTGAAACGCCGCGGAAAACACTAGAAAACTTAACCCCAGATACGTAGGACCATTTGAGGTACTCGAAGAGTAGGTCCAGTTGGTGTCATGGAACTACCACAAGAGCACGATAACATACATAACACTTTTCATGTGTCGATACTGAAAAGTACTCATCGAACGAAACACTTATCACACCTTAGAAGAAGTACAACTAGACGAAAGCTCCAATTTATCGAGAACCGATTGAATCATAGACGCGAAACTAAGAAACTAAGGCACAGTCAAATCCCTATAGTAAGGGTACGCGGAACGCTAAACGAGGCCCCGAATATACCTGGGAACGAGGGATCGATGATGATTAAGTATCCTCATCTCTTCACTTCTCCTACAACGAATACTACAAGTTGAAATTTTGGGACGAAATTCTTTCAACGTGGGGAGAATGTGACAACCGTCAAAACTCAAGTCGACAACGCTAACTTTTAACCTCGATACGCTATACTTGCTACTTGCTATAACTAACTTTATGTGCTATGTGGTTACGTAGACATAACTCTTTAAGCTAAGCTCGTTGTAACTCACACAAAACTTTTAACGTAGGTTTACGTTACTTAAACTTTAAACGTGTGTGTCTCGGAAACGGAATCGGAATCGGAATCAAACCAACAATTGAACTCTAATACCAAGAAAACAACTAAGGAACTTTCCTAAGTTCATAACGTATCATGATTAAGAACTTTCAGTTAACGAAAAGGTCCAACGAAGCAAAACGTAAAAACAAAAATCAGATAAAATCTGATTTTTAGCCCGGTGCGCAGCACCTGTTCTTGTGCGCAGCACCGGATGGCAGATTCACAATAATTACATTTTTAGTCCGTCTCGATTTATAAAAACTCAATCAAAAAACGATTTTACACTCAATTACTGCATTTGGCAGCCCTAGGCCATTATTATTAGCTACCTTCTCATTTTTTTTTTATTTTTATTTATAAAACACAAACACACACCAAAACACACATACACACACATTCTTTCCTCCTTCTCTCTCTCAAGAACCTCCATCCCCTCCTGTTACAGCCAAATCACAACAAAATCACCATTACAAACCATTCAAACATCAAAGGAAGCAAGAAGAAGCAAAGGATTCGGTTAAAAAGCTTTTCTACACTTTTGGAGCTCAAAACTCATCTAAAACATCATCTAAGCCTTTTCATTCGGTAGAAACTCTTCCTTTTTACTTATATTACTATTATAACCAATTGCATGTATGATCCAAGCTCTAAAATCAAGTTTTGATGAAGTTTTATGACCATTTTTATACAAAAACGGGTTTTTAATTAATGATGCTTAGATCTTCAAATTTATGGATAAAAGTTACATATAAACTGAGAAAATGATGATTAATAAGGTTTATAACAATTGCATGTCGAAATCTACCATCAAGATAACCGATTTAACCACCAAAAACGATTTTGGAGAAGTC
>CAJVGC010000432.1:43725286-43792483 GCA_910822075.1 Senecio squalidus
ATAACCAATTTCTAAAAACGAAAGATTTATTTAAACCAAAACGTGAAGGCATTGTTTAACTTGAATTATTCGTAGCCTGATCACCTATGAATAATTTGGACTAGTTATGCCGGAACGGGATTGGTAAAACGTTAAACGAACCTCCCGGGAATTCTTGAAGTCAGACCCACACAGACCTAGATGCTAACTTGTGCTTACTCTATGTGCAGCTTATTACTAACACTAACATGAGCCGTATCTTCGAACTAACTAGTCCCCGATTTAGGCTAGGCCGAGGGGAAAGAGTTAGCTCGCCGACAACGAAACGTTGTACGCTTTAGAATGATGCTAAGATGACATTAAGACTTAGTGGGAATTTGGTCCCAATCACCTTTCTACGATGCGACGAAAGGACGAATGCAATCGTGTCAGCGATGAGGTAGATACCCGACGAATACTTTGAGGACTCACACTTCCTACGAACTCGATATACATTGCGATACCTGTTGAGGTACATGAGCGTTGAGCTAACACCATCGTAAACTATTACATTACCGTATAACGACTAGATCTCTGGACTAGTTTATACTGTCCCTTACCGACTATATCACCCTCTCTCGACAGAGACGACACATTCTCGACTATCAACACCGTATACAACCTATCCCACTAATATTTACGCGACGCCTTTTATGGAAACTGAAAGTATTCCCGCGTAAGACAGAGTGCAGTTGCAACTCGACATACTAAGTGATGCGCCCAAGATATCAGATAACTACGGGATTAACACTGGAAGACAGATGGGTTCATGCGACAAGTTTATGGATCTCCAGAGCCAGAAGCCAATGTATCACAACACTCGTATTCACGAACTATCACTCGACATACTTCATACCAAATCAAGGATACATAGGGCAGGACTAGACAACTCGATGCTAGTGGTGGAATTGCTACAGTACGGAGTTTGAAACACTATTATCGCTCGCTCGCCTTCGTCCACCCAATATAGTAATCTTCGGTCGACACGAAATCTTAATCTAAATCGCATGATATGCCCCTAGCATAAAACCATGTATGCCGCATGCCTTACTTTCCTTTAGTGACATCATAATCATGCGAAATGATGGACAAAAATTGATGGTACCGGTTAAAGGACTAGCATTTATGCAAATCGCAAGGAATCCTCAAACTTATTCAGGGAATCGTTGGTCCAGTATGGATTCCTACACCGAATACCAACAAGGTAACTTCAAAACAATGGTAGGTTTTGAAAGCACATCCTAAAACGAGGATCTCACGAAGATATGATCACCACTCTTATATACGATAAAACCAAGGAATAGTTACTTGTCAAACATGTTGAAGTCATGCTCTACAAAGAAATCATCTAAACATCTGCTCTACAATAAGACCTTATTCACACAAGGCGACATGGGGAGGACAAGGCGAAACCTTATACGAAAACACTTACGACCGAGGTTATGGCTCATTGCTATTTAACCAAGAAGTATTTCCCTGGTGACTTGCCCGAACTATACTAGTCCATTAATTAAACTTAAACATTAAATCAATACTTGGCCAACTCTCGCGGCCCGAGCATCATACAAGTTAGAGCCTTGGCGGTAGGAACTGAGGAAGAGATACGACCCCGCGTAGTTGCAGCTTTGACGAAGTAATAGAAATGGATTGGTTGACCATCCAAGATGCGAAGATATTTTGCTTAGATAAGACGATTCAGATGCCAATAGGAGATGGGAAGTAATTAATAGTACAAGGAGATAGGCCGGGCAAACTTCGAAACTTATACCGGTGATGAAAACGCGCAAATACTTGAAGGGACAAAGAAAAACAAGCAGCAGACTGAAGGACATTGCGATAGTTAGAGTACTATCCGGAGGATTTCCGAAGAAGAAATAATAGAACTACCACCACTGAGGCAAGTAGAGCTTAGAATCGAAGAAGAAAAGATAGAAAGACATTCCTGGAAACGCACGAGTGGCAATGGACTCCCTACAACTAGCTCGACTGGATGCATAGGACTAGCCAACCAAGTTCATGAATCATTGGCTAAGGATTTTATCCGACCCCCGCTTAATCATCCATGGGGAAGTCCGATCCTATTTGTTGAAAAGGAATATGGCATCGTTCGCATGTGTTAACGGATACCGAGTATTGGATAAACTAACCGTCAAGAATCGATACACTCTCCTCCACGAAATCGACGATATCTTAATCTACTCGCGCACCAAAGGAAAATCGCGCAGAGCAACTTAAAAACTATTATTGGAATTACTCAAGGAACAACAAATTTACGCAAAGCTTGCAAAGTGTGAATTCTGGCTGCGTGAAGTCAAATTTCCCGGTCACGTAGTTAATGGATCCGAAATTCACATTGATCCATCAAAAATCGAAACTTTACGGAATTGGAAAGCTCTCAAAGTCCGACAGAAATCCGCGAATTTTTAGGACTAACTCGTCAATACCGACGATTCATTCAAGATTTCCCTAAAGAAAGCTAAACCCCTAACGAAGTTAACTCAAAAGAACGAGAAGTTCAACTGGGGAGATGCCCAAGAACAAGCCTTCAATATCCTAAAAACGAGACTATGCAACGCTCCGATTATAACTCTTCCTGAGGGAAACGAAGGCTTTGTAGTATATTGTGACGCACCCAACCTAGGATTAGGTTGTGTATTGATGCAACGAAATAAGGTCATAGCTTACGCATCGCGGCAACTTAAGAAACACGAGGTCAACTACGCTACACACGACTTAGAACTAGGAGCGATAGTTTTTGCCCTCAAAATCTGGAGACATTACCTCTACGGAACCAAATGCACCGTATTCACGGACCATAGGAGTCTGCAACACATACTAGATCAGAAGCTACTCAACATGAGGCAAAGGAGATGGTTAGAACTCCTTAGCGACTACGACTGCGATATCAAGTATCACCCTAGCAAAGCAAACGTTGTAACAGATGCCTTGAGTAGGAGAGAAAGGCAACAGACGACACGAGTATGTACATTAGGAATCTACCTTAAACCCGACTTAAGGGCGCGTATAGCAAGTGCTCAGCATGAGGCTTTGAAAGCAGATAACATAAAGGACGAAACTTTGCACAAACACGACAAGGATTTTGTAAGAAAGAGCGACAATGTCTATTATTTTAAGGATCGAGCCTAGATTCCTACGACTAATGAATTGAGAAAAGCCACTATGGATAAAGCCACACGAATACGATATTCCATTCATCCAGGGAAAGGCAAGATGTATAAGGACCTCAAGGAACATTATTGGTGGCCTAGAATAAAAAGAGACGATGCTGTATACGTAGAAAAATGCCTCACCTGCGCGAAAGTGAAGGCCGAATACCAAAAGCCATCCGGATTACTACAACAACCCGAAATTCCCGAATGGAAATGGGAACAGATTACAATGAATTCCGTTACTAAATTATCTTGTACGTCGAAGAGTAATGACATGATTTGAATTATAGTAGATCGACTGATGAAATCAGCACACTTTATCCCCATCAAGGAAAGTTTTAACGTGTAAAAACTTGTCCATATATACACCAACGAAGTATTGACTCGCCACGGAATTCCCACGTCAATTATCTCGGACAGAGACACTCGCTTCACTTCCAGATTCTGGAAGGCATTCCAAGAATCTTCTTGCACTCGATTATATTTAAGCACGACTTACTATCCACGGACCGATGGTCAAAGCGAGCGTACAATGCAAATCTTAGAAGATGTGCTAAAAGCATGCGTTATTGACTTTGGAGGAAGTCAGGATAATCATATACCACTAACGGGATTCTCCAGTAACAATAGTTATCGCGCTAGTATCAAGGGTGCGCCTTTTAAGCTCTTTATAAAGGAAATGCGAATCTCCACTGTGTGGTTGGAACCGAGAGATCGACAACTAATTAGCATGGATGTAGTGCAAGAAAGGATTGATAAATCACAACGATAAAGGAACGACTAAGACTACAAGAGATCGTCAAAAGAGTTACGCTGGGATGCGTAGAAAAGACTTGGAATCTCAAATCAATGACAAAGAAACTCTTAAGGTGTCACCTTGGAAAGGTGCAATACGCCGCGGAAAAACACTAGAAAACTTAACCCCAGATACATAGGACCATTTGAGGTACTCGAAGGAGTAGGTCCAGTTGCGTGTCATTGGGAACTACCACAAGAGCACGATAACATACATAACACTTTTCATGTGTCGATACTGAAAAGTACTCCTCGAACGAAACACTTATCACACCTTTAGAAGAAGTACAACTAGACGAAAAGCTCCAATTTATCGAGAAACCGATTGAATTCATAGACCGCGAAACTAAGAAACTAAGGCACAGTCAAATCCCTATAGTAAGGGTACGCGGAAACGCAAAACGAGGCCCCGAATATACCTGGGAACGATGGGATCGAATGATGCTTAAGCATCCTCATCTCTTCACTTCTCCCACAACGAATACTTCAAGTTGAAATTTCGGGACGAAATTCTTTCAACGTGGGGAGAATGTGACAACCGTCAAAACTCAAGTCGACAACGCTAACTTTTAACCTCGATACGCTATGCTTGCTACTTGCTATAACTAACTTTATGTGTTACGTGGTTACGTAGACACAACTCTTTAAGCTAAGCTCGATGTAACTCACACAAAACTTTTAACGTAGGTTTACGTTACTTAAACTTTAAACGTGCGTGTCTCGGAAACGGAATCGGAATCGGAATCAAACCAACAATTGAACTCTAAATACCAAGAAAACAACTAAGGAACTTTCCTAAGTTCATAACGTATCATGATTAAGAACTTTCAGTTAACGAAAAGGTCCAACGAATCAAAACGTAAAAACAAAAATCAGATAAAATCTAATTTTTAGCCCGGTGCGCAGCACCTGTTTCTTGGTGCGCAGCACCGGATGGCAGATTCACAATAATTACTTTTTTAGTCCCCGTCTCGATTTTATAAAAACTCAATCAAATAACCCGATTTTTACACTCAATTACGGCATTTTGGCAGCCCTTAGGCCATTATTATTACCCACCCTTCTCATTTGTTTTCATTTTTATTTTATAAAAACACCAACACATACACCAAAACACACATACACACACAAATCTTCCTCATTCTCTCTCTCAAGAACCTCCATCCCCTCCTCTCATTTACAGCCCCAAATCACAACAAAAATCACCATTACAAACCATTCAAACATCAAAAGGAAGCAAGAAGAAGCAAAGGATTTCGGTTAAAAAGCTTTTCTACACTTTTGGAGCTCAAAACTCATCTAAAACATCATCTA
Organism: Senecio squalidus; assembly: GCA_910822075.1. Taxonomy (NCBI): domain Eukaryota; kingdom Viridiplantae; phylum Streptophyta; class Magnoliopsida; order Asterales; family Asteraceae; genus Senecio; species Senecio squalidus. Next base: position 43,730,584 of record CAJVGC010000432.1, read on the forward strand.
AGCCTTTTCATTCGGTAGAAACTCTTCCTTTTTACTTATATTACTATTATAACCAATTGCATGTATGATCCAAGCTCTAAAATCAAGTTTTGATGAAGTTTTATGACCATTTTTATACAAAAACGGGTTTTTAATTAATGATGCTTAGATCTTCAAATTTATGGATAAAAGTTACATATAAACTGAGAAAATGATGATTAATAAGGTTTATAACAATTGCATGTCGAAATCTACCATCAAGATAACCGATTTAACCACCAAAAACGATTTTTGGAGAAGTCCAGCAAGCAGGTGCTAAGCACCTGCTAACAGGTGCTAAGCACCGAGCTGCTGGCAGCTCCAAAAATTGTTGTTAACTTGATAAAAATCGCCACTTTGAACCTATAATCTCGAATCTGAATATAAGCTACTGTAATAAACAAATACTTGTGTTTGGGATGACTTATTTGACATATTACATTTGGATTGAACTTGGTGAATTAGCTTAATAAGTGTTATAAAAATTGTAAGCGGGAAAGTGGGAAAAATTTGGATTTAGAAACTATAGCGCGGAAGCGCTGCCCAAATTTTGTTAGAACTTTATAAAACACTTCAGCGGCTAAAACATAACTTATCACATTAATAATAACATTAACTTTGGACACTTTTGGGCAAGACGTAACAATAACAATTTTGAACGATTTCGGACATAACAAATTTTGTTACCAAGAGTAAATCAAAACATTACAACTTGTAAAGCATTATACGATATACGAATAACAAAGTTAACTAATAACATTACACTTACCCAAATTTGACACATATTAGGATTTCGGTGATTCCGAGCACCTTTCGAGCTATTCCGAGCATGCTACGATCTTCGCAAACAGTGAGTTACAAACCCCTACTTTTTAAACGCTTTTATTACATTTTTGGGGTGAAATGCGAGTCCTAGGCTTAGACACTACTTTTAAGCTGAAACAAACTTTGAACACTTAACGAAACGATTTGATGCTAGAATACTTTTACGAAACGACTTGATAGTTGAATACTATTGTGAAACGCTTTGTTACTCGAAAACTATTATGAAAACGATTTGATACTCAATGCCATTACAAAAACACTTATGTATTTTTAATACTACTATGAAATGCTTTGATAACGAATACTAAAACGAATAACTATTTTGTCGGCATTGTTGAGGGTTTTGCCAACAATGTCGAGGACACGAAAGCTATAAATTGCCAATGACTTGGCATCGATCGACATGTTGCGGACGTTGTACAACATGGTCGTGAGATGCTACGAAAATCCCATGCACTCCTACATAACTAGTTGCTATTAATCTCTGGGAGAGGACCGATAGGATTTATGGATAGCGCTATTAGGGTAGTTGCCAGACCCTCACCACAACGACAACAACAGATGGTGCATAATATTCTAGTGGGTAATTAATAGGCTTAGCAACGCAACGATACGATCATTGGGCAATACTAGGATTGTCACATAGTCGCGCTATGTGGTCAATGCCTACGAACACGAAAACTAAACTTTACGCATTGCTATGCGTCAATCTTTTGAATGCTATACTTTTCGCATGCTTATGCGACAACTACATGAATGCTATATTTTACGCATTGCTATGCGTCGAAACCTGATTTACTTATACTTTACGCATTGCTATGCGTCAACGTTTTGATTACTTAAAACTTTGTAGCTCACTAACTACGTCTCCCGTAGTTAACACTTGACTCGTATTTTCAGGTTACGATTAAGCTTGCTGATGACTACATGCTTTGGGCTGATGACTTCAAGAATGGGAAAGGGTTCGGGTGGCTTGGCTATGAACACTTAACTTGTATTTCGGATATGCAAACGATGCTTTAAACATTTGTAAACCTTTGAAGCTATGTTTCCTTTAATATAATTTGGTGTGGAATTATAAACTTGTGTATCGAATGCTATTGCTCTTCACATTCCGTGTTTCCGCTTTGGCGGAGTGTGACAGACTTGGTATCAGAGCGCAAGGTTATAGTGAATACCGATTTTTCAAAAATCAAACTATAACCAATTTCTAAAAACGAAAGATTTTATTTAACCAAAACGTGAAGGCATTGTTTAACTTGAATTATTCGTAGCCTGATCACCTATGAATAATTTGGACTAAGTTATGCCGGAACGGGATTGGTAAAACGTTAAACGAACCTCCCCGGGAATTCTTGAAGTCAGACCCACACAGACCTAGATGCTATACTTGTGATACTCTATGTGCTCAGCTTATTACTAACACTAACATGAGCCGTATCTTCGAACTAACTAGTCCCCGATTTAGGCTAGGCCGAGGGGGAAAGAGTTAGCTTCGCCCGACAACGAAACGTAATTTTGTAAGAAATTCAAATTTCGTAAGAAATTCAAATTTCTTGCATGTCTCGATTCAAATTTCTTGCATGTCTCGATTTGCCAACTTCACCCACCAATCAAACTCGATTTATACACTCATTTACTGCAACTTAACACACCCCAATGCCCCTTTTCATTATTACCATTATTTTCTTTTCTTTTTCTCATTTCTCTTAAACAAAAACACACACTTTCTCCATTTTCTCTCAATTTCTCTCTCAAGAACCTTCATTTCCAGAAACATTTCACCTTAAAAATCCATCTTTTATCCATACAAATCGTTCCATTCATCAAGAGAAGCAAAGGGGTGTCGTTTATATCAAAAAGGACTAAGCTTGTAAGGATTTTTGAAGCGTAAATCCGACCAAAACTCATCATCCGAGCTTTTCCTTCGATAGATTTCCTTCTTTTTACCATTTTATTACAAATAATCACTTGCATGTAAGATCTAACGGTTAAAAATAAGTTTTTATGCAAATCTATGACTTTTTATGGTCAAAAACGTTTTTAACCGAAATAACCTTTAGATCCACGGTTTTGTAACTAAAAATGCTTTATAAACTGTTAACATGATGTTTTAATAAGTTTAAACCATTTGCATGTCGAAATCTAGAGTTTAAAATACGTTTTGCAACAAAAACCCGAAACCACCCGATGCATGCGCCGTCCTAAGCCTCAGAACGACGCAGCGGGAGTGGATTTCAGCTTTTGTGCGCCGTCCTAGTGGTCACAACGGCGCACGGAGCTGCTGGATTTTTACAAACTCTTCGTTTTTGTCGTTTTTAGCACGTTTGGACCATATGTTGACCCGCTGACTTTTGATACTTTGACTTTTGGGACTGCATATGTAAAAGTAATAGTATTTTGGACAAGTGTGGACTATTTGGACTTATATTGGACTATAATATGTATATTATTGCTTTTAGGTGATTTGTGAGCGGAAGTGATTGTACAATTTTTGGGCATGAGATTTGGGCGCGGAAGCGCTGCCCAAATTTCCTTAGAAAATTGTAAATCACTTCAGCGAGCAAAAGCACTTAGGACATAATAATCAAAAACGTTAAATCGGACTTTTGGACAAAAACGTGACAATTACCTTTTCGGACTATTTTAACTATACTTAACCTTGACACTTAAAGTTTAATAAAATCACATCTATATTATTATATAAGAACATAATAATATAACAACTAATTAACTATCTTGGTATTATTAGGCAATCCGTGATTCCCGACTTCAATTTCCGACCGAGTTTCCGTATCTTACTCTTCACAATCCGTGAGTTACAACCCCTTATTTTATATGTATTTTGCATGAATTTTTGGGGGAAACATAAGATTATTTGTACTTGAAAACTTTTATGAACAAATTGCAACTTTATGAACTTCGACTTATTACAGATTATGAACTATTTTAACTTGGAACTATTTGAACTATTTTAACTTGGAACTATTTGAACTATTTTAACTTGGAACTATTTGAACTATTTTGAGCTTGGAACTTATTGAACTATTTTGGACAAACCTTTTGAACTCTTATGCGTAAAACACTTTTACTCTACTCGAACTTACGAACTTGCCCCTTTTCTCGGCTAAACTAATTATTGATGCTTGTATGCGGACCGACCCTTGATGGAACTATAACATGATCTTAAGTGACCGAACAACTATCTCTTTAAAACAAAACTACTTAGTGCCCAGCTACTTTCTAGAACTACACACTATTAACTGCAGAGCCGTATAGTAATTGGGTATCGATACTTAGGAAAGAACTGTTCCTTGCTTAGATGGCAGTCTAAGTACATATTACTAAGAACTTGAACAACTTCCCGTAGGATAGGCGGGAAGAGAGGGCCTCACGGTTGAACAAACGGATTAGTGTGAACACTTAAGTTATAGATGCCAAGAGGTTGATACAAGAAATCTAATTAGTTACTTATACGCATAAATTTATGAACTTTTAGCGATTTATTCCGCAACTACATTTTGACTAAATTTGACTCTACTTAGTCTTTACGAACTTAGGGCACCAATTTCGCCCATTACTTGAACTTTAAAAGTATATAAATTTTAAGCGACTTTTCTCCGCTAACTCTCTTTTGGAAACTTTTACTTTTATATACTTTACTTATATTTTTGCCGAACTACTTAAACTGTAACTCACTCACTACTTTCGTAGTTGACACTTTATCTTATGTTTCAGGAAATTAGTGTAAGTATGATGTGCATGGCATGGACGGGTCGAGGCGGTCGTGTGAGAACCTCATTGGGAAAAGACTTGGCCATTTCTTTTGGAAATTTTTAATGAAACTTTAAATTTATGTATCGGTGTGCTAAATGTTGTGACTTGGTTGTTTTATGAACTTGTAAACACTTTGAATATTTTCAATTAATAACTTGATTGCCGTTATGTTTATATAACCCGTGTAATGATCTTCCAGCTCTTCACATTCCGTGTTTCCGCTTTAGCGGGGTGTGACACATCTGCATCCATATGTTGCACCAATTTGCATCTATTTGTACATGCACATTTTGTTTTTGTTTCAGGGTGTTTCTCCCTTGACCCCCACATACCGAGTGGGCAACGAGACCCTAGTGAGGGCTCTACACATGGAAAATATCAACAAACGAGGTTTGATTTTTTCCCCATGTTTTATTGATTTAAATAAAAACGTATACTTAAGAAAGCCAACACATGACTACATTAAACGTTTATATGCAAAATATGAAGAAATGCTTGGGTATCTTGAATTTGGGAGCATTGATTGTATCCATTAGGCATTAGAAATATAAACAAACGCCTGGGAAGGGCATTTACATCCGAGGTGACAAAGACCATTCCCTAGTCAAGCTTGAAGCAGTTGTCTCGTTTGATTTGTGGAACTGGCATACTTATTTTAATGCAACGGGTTCCAACGATATCAATGTTCTTTATGCATTAGTTATGTTCAACAATATCCTTCACGTCATATATGAATTGCGTCATTATCGTGTGAACAATATTCAATACAACGAAGGTTATTACCTCGCCGACGGTATTTATCAAGAATGTTACATTTTTGGTAAATCGTCTAGTCGTCTATGCATCCACCTTGCGAAAAACGAAAAAAAAATAACAAAAAAAAGGAAAAAAAAAATGTTTAAAGAGTTTTTGAAATATTACACAGTAGACACTTGGTTTGAAGAACCATAACAAGATAACACGAGGTAAACATGTTAAGAAAAGTCATGTATGCTTTTCTTTATATTGCATAACATAATTATTGAAAACAACAAGTTTTTGGCTCCGCCCCTGAAGGGCTCAAAGAAACTTAGAACGTATATGATTTTTATGATAACTTGATTTATCATCTTAAGTTGATTAGAAAAAACAAGAAAATACTATTTTACTTTTAAATCACTATTCACTGTAAAACTTTTTTGATAATTGATTAGAAGAGATAATAGGTATGATATTAACAATTTGAAGGAATAATATACACCAATACTAAAGCACCAGCGAACTTCTTAGAAACGATGTTAGCATCAAATTTAAACAACCAAAGAGATAAGAGATCGGAATACGCACCACAATGTTCAAAAAATCTCGTTGAACACGATGGAGGACTTTTGAAAGACTATCGACATAGACAATGATATTATTTAAAGTAGAGTTAATTACAAAAATCGTCCCTAAGTTTTATCTCAAATTACGGATTTCGTCCCTAAGTTTAGATAGTTATATAAATCATCCACTTATAGAAACTAATTACCTTTTTCGTCCCTAAGATTTGCTCCAATTACGGATTTCGTCCCTAAAGTTTGTCCTCAATTACGGATTCGGCCCCTAATATTTGCCCCAATTACGGGTGCAAATTAGAAATTAAGGACGAAAAGCGTAATTAATTTCTAAACGACGAAATCCATAATTTGGGGAAACCATAGGGACGAAATATGTAATTAACTCTTTAAAGTAACTCAATAGAGTATGTTTTTACGACCTTGTACATCCAGAAACTAAACAATTTAATCAATTTTGCACAATTAAATAAACCAAAAGGGTTATTGACAAATTTTACTCGAAAAACATGAAGTATGAAAATAAACCAAAAATAAAATAAAAGATGGAAGATCAAAATATGAGTTTGTCATACGACCTGTGTAACTTAGCTTAACCCAATTGTTAACGGCCCATATATGTAAATATTAAAACGCCTAACTATAAAATATAGGCCCGGTCCTTTTCATTCATTACATGGCCGGTTTGCGTAAATCAAAAACCCGAACATTTTGTACTTCAAATTATTAGCCATCTAACATTTAGCAAGATATATATGACTATTCTTTTACTAGTCATAAATATTTTGCTAAATCATATACATATCTTATTATATTATAAATATTATGAACCAACTTTATAACAAAAAGTTGAATAGTTATCCATTTTTATTTTTAACCCTTTCTTTTCAACATTACCCCTTCAATAAAACTTCCTCTTTTTTTTTTTAATAAAACTTACAAATAACAGAAGTTTATTTATAAAAAGATATTAAGGGAAAGCTGGAATCCCATAGCCTCTTTTTCTAATTTATTTTGTTTACACTTTCCACAAAGTTTTATGAAGTTTCTATAAAAAAAAACCTCAAAGTTTATAAAAGCTTTAACCCTTCAAAAATTTATATAATTTATTTTAAAATTAATAAATCATTTTTATTATTACAAATTTAATAATCCCTTTTAATATATTTATTATAATTCATTTTCTATATATAACTTTTAATCCCGTCACAACATGCACTTTTAAAAACTTACTTTATATTACTAATGTTGTGAACGATATGACGGTTGTGTTTTAAAATTAGTTTATTATTTTCTGACTAAGAGTTTTTTTTATCCCGGCGTAACGCGCGGGGTTTTAAAAACCTCGTTACTCTCAAGTTTTAACTGTGGGGACTATTTGAAAGGAAAATTTTATGATTCTTATTTATTTCTTTATTTTTCTTTTTGAAATGCAAAGTTTTATATAAACACAAGCCCACTGGGTAATTGTACAAGGAAAACAAGGCTCAAAACATGACCAAGACTTCAAGAAAAAGGCAAGCTATACAAAAGAATAGAAGCCGTAACCTAGAACCCCTTACAAAAACATCCCTAACTACTACAACAACAATTTAAAGAGAAGTTCCCCCACGAAGGTTGGTCGCCCAAAATCTCTACGAGGTCTTTGTCTTCACGTATCGATTCGACATCCACAACATGGATAATTTATGAGCTCATAAAAAACCATTTTCAAGGACAACCTTCTCCAAATCTTCCATCGTAACATGAAGGATCCTACTGCGTCATTTCCAAAGAGACCATAACAACACATACCAGATGGACAAAAAACAGTCTAAAACTGAAACCGGTTCAGGACTGGCCTGAAACTGGTCATGAAAAAAGACTTGACGACCAAGACTAGTCTCACATTGGCCTACCAGTCGTGAATTAGTCCTACTTTCAATTGAAGAACCGGTTAAAAACTGGACTGAAATCACTCCAGAGTCCAGACTGAAACCGGTCCTAGTCCAAAACCGGTTAAAAACTTAAATCGGTCATAAAATTAACCCGAAATCAATCCAAAACCATTTAAAACTTTAAATAGTTGTATAAAAACGAAATTTGTCCTTGAAAATTATTATTTTTGCTATTATGTTATATTTATTATTTCTTTACTTTTCTATAATTATTATTATTACATTTATTATTAATATTGATATAAATATGATTATTAGATAGTTGTGACCGTGATGGCCACTAAAAATCACTTAAAATCGCATTTAATGAATTAAAAATAGAAAATAATATAGTCACACATAAAACTCTATCAAGTTTTAACTAAGAGAAATTCAATTGCCATATTCGGAGCTATAATACTCTCCAAACGAGTTCATAACTATAATTAATTTATACAAATTTAAAAAAGGGAATTGCTAATAATTTTGATAAAATGCATTAAATGAACTTATAGTTTCCATGTTTATACTGAATATATTCTATAATTAATGATTTAATAATGACAATTTATTAAAATTCTATATAAACATGGAAGGTATAAAATATATTCAGTATAAATATGGAAAGCATTGGTTCATTTAATACATTTTATCATAATTAATCATTGCCTCTACGGCAATGGTTAACAAATCCCTTTAAAAAATTAGTAATTCAAGTAGATATGTCTTCGTCAATATCATCCCAAAATCCAAACGCAACTTATTTATTTGTTTTTATTTTTTGACAAAAACTAAAGAAAATCATGGAAAAAAAACCGGGTTGACTTGGACTGGACTGAAATTGGACTGTCAGTCCTATAAACACTTAAAAAAATGAGAGAAAATCGGACATGGACCGGCCCAGTCCTAAAAAAGATCGATATTTATTTTATAAAGAAAAACTAAACTGTATTGAACTTGGAAAGACGGTCCTTGCCCATCTCCACCATACATAATGTAAAACCTTTTTTAATGGTTGAATACCGAATCTATTGTTATAAATTTGTTAACCATCTTTTACTCTTTCTAATAGTAACAGAAAATAAAAGAATATTATATATTCTTTTTGATTTTTGTTCAAGTTTGAAATTAATTACTTCTATTTTTTATCTTTCTTTTCTACAATTTATTGTTTTATCTAATAAAATGTTTTGTAACCTAGTATTATATGAGTTAGTCAATTAATTAATAAGGTATTCATCAAGTCATGTAAAAGACAAAAAAGTTTGTTGTATATATATGCCCTTTTCTTTTAGTCTTATTAAATTTGTACTTCTATTGATGAAGAAATAATTTCGTAAATATAAAGGAAATTATAATTTAAGTACAAATATAAAACGTTTCCCATTGCTTTAAATATAGTGTCTAGAAATATTGTAATAATTTTCCTTTCTTTTTTATAATTTCATTCTCTCCTTTTTATGTTCTGTCTGTTTTTCCCTCCAAACTTGACAACACATGTACCTTTAATTTCAAATTAAGATCTTCAATTGCTACTGTCAATTTCTCTTACACTTTTCTTATATCAACTTTTTGTTGATTTGTCTCCCATGCGCTGGTTATCTCTTTTTCATATTTATCTTCCCCAAAATTCTTTACATACTTTACAATAGAAATTTAATTATATAAATATCTTTTAATTAGTTTTTGAGACAAAGAAAATATTATCATATGAATGATATTATAGGAAAGCAGAAAACACGACGAGTTGAAAAAGAAGTGAGACATAGACATCTTGGAAATCCCCCAAAATTTGCTCCAGAGTCATGGGTTCCCATAAGTCACCTCCTGATTTTATGCCCCTTATCACTCCTTTGATTATTATTATAAATTACAAAATAAATGAATTCGACACGTTGTCTTTATTACATAGCAGTACAAGAGATATATAATAATGGAGAAAGAGGATTTATTGATTTACAATATTTTACTTAGCATAATGTTTTAGGATTTTGATATGTAAGGCGTAACGTAACGGCATGAGTAAGACTTAAGATTTGCAAGAAAATGTGAGACATGACGTTTTTCAAAGCGTGAAAAGGCGGCAAAAAAAATTAATATATTTTATAATTTTATATATACTTATATATATTTTTACTATTATTAAGTTATATAAATATCAATAAATTATCAAAAAGTCTGTTTTAACGTTTAAGTATATATATATATATTCTAACATATAGTCACAAAATTTACAATCATATGATTTTTATAGCCATTTTTAACTATTTTTAAACTTTTTTCTTTTTTAAATTTTCATAACGCTTTACAAAAAACTCGCATTAAGGCGCGCCATGGGAAGCCATGACCACGTTTTTTTGCCGCCACGCCTAAAAAAGACGTCTTGCATGTTTTCGTAATTTCTTGCCGCACCTCGTCGCCATGGCGCGCCTTGACGCCCCAATGGCACGTTATTTAGAACTTTGCTAAAGACTATGCAGTGGTTAACAACTGTCTTTTGTGATTTTGTTTTTATAAAATATCAGTTCTCTTACATCAATGTTAACGATCCCTATGTTTTTGAATTTACTAGGGGTGAGCAAAAACCGAACCGAAAACCCAAAACCCGAAAAAACCGATAAAAATCGAACCGTAAAACCGGTCCGAATACAAAAACCGATGGTTTGGGTTTCGATTTTAAAAAACCAAAAAGACGGTTCGGTTTGGGTCGGAGGGTAAAACCAAACCGAAAAAACCCGAACCGAACCATTATATGTATGTCAATTTTAATATGTTCACTTTTAGTAGATATTTAAAGTTTTATTCTTTTTATTTTTTTCCTTTGTCTAAAATTCTAAATCATCCTAATTAATTACTCCCTAAACACACAAACTCTCGAAGTCAATAGTGAAGACTCAAAGTTTTTCTTTTTTAAATTTTCAATCTAATACTTATCAATATGTAATCTTTTGGTGCCATGTAGGCCACATTACTCAGCAACATATAGTTTTATTTCTTCAATTTTGATTTTTTTTTTTTTGTTGCCATGTAGGTTATAGTTTACTAAGCCACATATAGTATTTTTTTTTTCTTAATTTTGTGTTTAAAGTTTTTCGACTCATATCATTATGTTCTAGTAATATGCACAACTTCATGTTATAAGTTGTGAACTGCTCCGCCAATTATTGCGTAACATAGGCTTCCCTTTGAGATTTATTTTCAAAAGTTTTCCTTAACAGATCTATGAATTTGCCCATTTCCAAAAACCGAAATAAAAAACCAAACCGAACCGAAAAAAAGCCGAAACCGAGAGGAACCGAACCAAACGGTTTAGAACTTTCAGGAACCGAAATTTCGGTTTGGGTTCGGGTTGAGGTCGGAACCGACCCAAACCGACCCATGATCACCCCTAGAATTTACAGTCAATAAAAATCAATTATTTAAAAAAAATTGGAATTAAATTAACTAGTACCTGTATTTTTTGATTTTTAATCAATGATAAATGATTTTTTTAGAAAAATTTGCACTATGTTAGTATAAGTTAGGTTTTTAGCATATGAGCTATTGTTAATAAAACCCCATTGTTTTATGAATAATTTGATATCAAATTATTATTATGAATTAATTTAAGTGTCATGCTTAGTTTTGAAATTTCACATGAAATTTGTATAAAATGTATTCTTTTTACTTAGAAAGATTTTTATTTCAAAATATGATATGATATGGGTTTGTTGCATAAGGTAATTAATAATAAGCGATGTTGGTTAAAGTCGATGACCGCCAGTAGTAGGGGTGAACAAAAGTACTATGGTACCAGTACCGTACCGTTACTGGTATCAATTCGTATCGTACATTTTGTATTCGGTACTAAACTTATTTAGAAAAACAAACCGATACCAAGCGATACGGTACTAGTTCGGTACGAGACTAGGAAATGGGTGAACAAATGTTCCATTGTAAGATATGAGAATCACTAAAAGTCATATTATTCATCACACCTCTTACCTATCTATAGGTAAGGGGTAAAAGTTCATTACATCACATATTAGAAACCATATCAACTATTACAATCTCTACAATTTACCCATTTGATATAGTTTCTAGATAAGGAATTAAAAAAATTTACAGTACAAATTAAAAAATCTATGCTAAGCTTCGAGTCTTCTATACTTGAGCTGGAACTTCTGCTTCTTGAGACCCTTGTTCTGGTTGAGCTTGAGATTGACTTGTTGTAAATTCTTTTTCTTTGAACTCTGGGTAGAGTTTTGCGCACTCATCTCTTTCTTGTTGCATTTCATGATTTCTTCTTGCTTTGATTGTTGCGTAGATAGAGTACTTATTTTCTCGAATCTTCAAGCACATATCATTGAATAATTCTTCTGTTTTCCAAGCATTTCTCAATAGCATCCCTTCCGAACTCATATTCTCTTTTTTCAGCTCTCCACCTAGCATATTCATCAAAGTTTACATCATTTTGTTCATTACTGTTCTTCATGATGGTATCTATTTCCCTTTTGATTAACCTCAGAGTGCGTGTAGAAAAGTGATGCACTTCGTCGAAAAGCATAAGGACATTCTCACTCCAATGAGGACTCGTATAGATAATCCCTTTGTTTCTGATGTTCACGATAGCCCACTTTCTAACGTGATTTAGATCCAACTTTTGCTTTGGAGCAACCAAATTCACCTTTCCTCCTCTACTTTCGAGAGCAATTTGAAAATCAAAGTATGTAGCTTCTTTCACCTTCCCTTCCATGAAGCGTTTTATCCTAGACTCAGCAAATCTTTCGAGCGCTCTTTTGTTTGACCATCTTTTCATAGACATGAAGAGCCATTCGATATCATTCGAGTTTAGGTCGATGAAATCTTCTTCAGTGAAATTGAATACTTTTCCGTTGCTTCGTGCTATCTTGAATGTAGCATACTCGATCCTGTTGTGAAACTTTGAGCCTATGTTTCGAACATATGAGATTCCGTGAATCGAGTATACTTTTTCGGCTCATTTGCGCTTCTCGTGGATAAAGTGTTTGAATTTGCTCCATAATTCCTTTTCATGTGTCGTGAACCCATGAAGACTTGCCTCTTCTACCTTTTTCGGGGTATGAACAAAGAAGTCCTGAACTTGATCCTCCATAAATGGTTGATTAATTATTTTGTGGATATTCTTCTGTTCTTCAATGTCAACGTCATTATATTTTGGAATACCAAAATAATTTGACAAGGCATACTTGTAGAGTTCTTTGTGTTCTTCTTGCAGCTTTATGGTCTCTCGTTAAACATCTTTTTCATGTAGATCTTTCACATCCATTTGCTTTAGTCTGTTTTCGAATGCATACTTCCTTAGCTTCCATTCACTTATCTCAAATTGAAGCTAATTAGTAGGGGATTTCATCAATTAAGAGTGAAGATTAAGGGTTTAAGAACCCTAACTTTTGTTATAGTGGAAGAAAAAAAAGGTATGATTATATACTTTAATTTATTTGATGAAATTGAGCTTGTATTATGTGTTATAACATCATTTAGATGTTTAATTGAAAGGTAGAAATGGTTAATTTGGTTAAAATTAGTTATTTGATTATTTGGGGATAATCATGAAAGTTGAAGAATTATTAGAATGCTTGAAAGATTGAAAGATTAACTTATACGAATTTTCTAAGATTTCATGTTTTAGCTAATAAGGGTGAAAAGATAAATTGTTGAGTAAAGGTGTTTATTATTGTGAGAATGTTTTGGAATGAAAAAATTATGTTAAGAATGATTATTATCATGTTTATGATAGAAAAGATAAGATAAGAGTACTCAAAATTGTGTTTAGGTGAATTGGTGTTAAGTATGTTACATTAGTTGCCAAACGCGTCATGTGACCAGTGGAAAGATGGCAAATGGGTAAGAAATGGTTAGGAAGAAAACATTAATTGCAATGTGTTATTTATGATTGGTGTAATGTGTGTAAAGGGTTAACATGCTTGTTTGTGCATTAGAAAGTTGAATGGGTCAAAAGACCCAAAAGGTGGCAAATTGGGTAGAAGTTTTCAAACACGTATAGATTAAGAGTTAAAGAGTTATAAGGAGTTAGAAAGATTTAGAAGGAGTTAGAAAGAGTTGTAATGAATTTAATACATGTGCTTATATGTATGTAAGATATATTGAAAGGCAAATTTGTGTTTGGTTGTAAAAACGTAGATTTGGAGAAAAAGAGTAAAGGGGAAAGAGCTTTGTATGTTTTAGACTTAATTCGACTTCGAGGTGAGTATATGAAGATTTTATATAATGTTTTATATGTTAATATAATATATTTTATAATCTTTGAAAGATTGTTAAGATATTTGTTTAATGTATAAAGAAATGGTTAACGAAAAGAAGGATTAGAAGTGTGAGATATTAACTTGAAAGTGCAGGATATTGCAAAGGAAACCAAAACACCCCATCTGGGCCACCACTGCGCCGCAGTGGCAAGCTCTGCGTCGCAGTGGGAGTCCCATGGGATTTATTTTGGTTGCAACGTTGTCCAATGCGTCGCAGTTGTTGTTCAATGTGTCGTAGTAATGCCCAGACCAGTTTTTAGTAGTTTTTAATGTTGTTTAGGTGTATGACTTGTACCCTAAACTATTGGTAAGTTAAAGAAGAGCTAGACATGACATTTACCTGTTGGGAAAGTGGTAAAGTTGACTTTCATTAGTCGGAAAGAAGTAGTCATAACTTAACATGCATTGATGGTATGTATATACGACTTTAACTAGTCGGGAAAGAGGAAGATATCGGAAAGAAAGATAAGAAAAGAGTAAGATACGACTTTAATTAGTCGGGAAAGAAAGATAAGAAATGAGTAAGATACGACTTTAACTAGTCGAGAAAGAAAGATAAGAAATGAGTGAGATATGACTTTAACAAGTCGTGAAAGAAATATAAGACTTTAAAGTAGTCTTGTAAGATTTAATTAACATAATTGTAAGATATACTCATTGACTTAACGCTAATATACTATGTTAAATGTATGTTTTGTAGGTAATCGGGATTTAGGGCAAGGCAAGCTAAAGAAGAAGGGATGAGGGACCGTAACGTGTAATGTAAAATATTAAAATGTTTCCGTAAGAGCTTCCGCTCAAGTTTGTAAAAATAAGATGTTAGATTATTTATCGTTTACTAATGTAATGAAGTAGTAACACTTTTGGAACGTTGGTTAAATGTTTGTAAGATATATTAAAAAAAAAAAATTGGTGTGTCATTTTGGTTCCGGATGTTACATGGAATATCCCAAGTTGCCCGAACTTGGGCAACATTGGATATGCCCAACACCCAGAACTTAATATGCCCAACACAACATGGGATATGTCCAACACCTAGAATTTGGGATATGCCCAACACTTAGAGCAAGTGCCAGATACCCGATACACACTAGCCCGAGTAACAAAGAACCTGACGTTCGAAGGCCAGCCGTCGGCTGATGATGATGTTCGGTGGGATTTTAGCTTGCTGATTGCGTAATAGCTTTCTGGCATGGCAACCATCCTGGTATGATGGCCATCATGGCGCACTTGGCATCCGACATACTACCTATACGGATGGCTAATGAACGTTACTCATTTAATACATCAATTATACGCACCATAATGATATAGACGGTGAGACGTTATGTCCTCCATGATGAGTGAACGTTGGATCATTATGTCCATCATCAATTGCGACATAATGATCATTAAATGTCAAGACGTTAGGACACCTGAAGAGACGGTGGCTATAAATACCAACATACTTGTATCACATTTACAAGTTGAAATAACTCTTAGTTCTCTCAAACATGTTGAACACAGTTCACACATACACACACACACACACACACATATACTCTGTTTATATTGCGACCTTAGCAAGAACATACCACTAACCCCAACATTGATCACATTAGGTTCGTGAAGAGCTTGTTAGATTTACACTGTTAATAAAAAGGGATTTAAGATTTGAATCACCCACACATCACCATTTCCGTGTTTAACGATCTTTTAATCAAACAAACACCAACATTATTTCTTTGTATTTTATTATTCTTATATAATATTCCATTATATTTAACCTAGGACTTTTTCATTTGATTTAGACGTCTAATAGACATTATACATCGATGAGATTTGTTTCTTGTGATTTAGATGTCTAACCAAGAATTATTTTGTTGAAATTTGTAAGTTCTTATATTCTATTCAATCTCTTTGACCAACTACAAGTTTTTCTTAACTCATTGGGAAAAAAGGTAAAAATACGTATTTTTAAAACATATATGTATTAAAAAAAAGTAATTCATAACATCAGTGTAATTACAGCAATTCTTAATTCTTCTACCAACCAAATATTTTCAAATAAAGTTTGTTTTAAATCTTGTTTAGTTCGACTTACCTATCATTTCTTTTAGTTGTTAAAATATATTTTAATAGAAAACTCTATTCATATGCTAATAATAATTGACTCGAAACTAATTTTAATAGACTAAAAGAAATTTGAGCCTTACATTCGATAATCTAAAAAATGGGAGCCACCTAAAAAAACAAAACCTTAACTCAAAAAATTTAACCATAATATAGATTGATAAATCATGACGGGATTTTGTAGTAAAAACAAAAACAAGAATGCCATGCATATTACGCAATGTAAACTTGTATAGAGAAACATATATGTTTCTCTTGATGGTAAAATGTATTACGGAGTATATTTTAATCTAATCAAACGTTATTATAAATAAGGTGGTTATAAACGTCTTTATATCATATTATTTTGAGATTTCGGGCTGTGACTTCTTACGCTTATAGAATGTATTCAGTTGACACTTGTAGAAATAAATTTAGAAGCAAATATCGGAATTTGTTAGGCTCGGTAATAATTCGGGTAGTTTAGTCTCTTATACTTACGATACCAACCTATTCTGATGGTATATACATTTAATCATTTCAAACTATTTATTCGGTGTTTTGGTATATTTTAATTCGGTTGTTTTAATTGAAAGTAACACCTTACTTTATAGCATTCACCGTTAACTTAATGAGACTCTTTTAGGAGACCGACTCAGACGCGGCTCAAGGTGTTGAACGGCTTAAAGCAAAATTATCATTGAAGCCTAAAAATCTTAACTTTTCAAATTATTCTTTAATACAAATTTTATTACTTCAAACATATTACCCGACTAGGTGATTAAAGTATGAATGAAAAAAACTTAAACACCCATGCGTTTAAATTTGGAGTCCTAAAAAGATTTTAAAGCCTAAAACGCTTGCTTTATTGTCGAGACGGCCCTGGACCGACTATCGTCTTGTAAACCGGTATTTTATCACTATTCATGCTAGTCCGAAAGTTTCCGATGTTTCAACTTTTCAAGCATTTTATAATGATTTAAACTCACGATTATAAGCAGCCCTGCAAAGTACAAACTCTACTCATGTGATGATTCTTACAAATAGAAGATGAGAAAAAAGATGTGATACGGCGAGAGAGATCACGTGATCGTGATACTACAATACTTTGTTTAAAAATTTCAAATTATGTGGATGATTTTTCTGCTCCAATACTTTATGTTTTATATGTTGTCGTGGGATTGTTTGCCTTTTTACTTTTTTCTTTTTATTTCTTTTAAGGTTTCGTATTATTTTCTCAAAGCTTTCCTACTTGAAATATACCATTAAAATGATATTATACCCTTCCATATATATTAAACATGAATAATGAGATTCTGAAAAATAAAAAAATATTTTTGTGAAAAGCGAGTCTTGCCCGGATTTTTGTTTAAATCAAAAGATTAACTTCGACATATTAACACCAAATTCGTGATTTGTTTTAACCCAACATTAATTCGCTCGGGTTTTTGTGTACATACAAAACTAATAATAATAATAATAATAATATAGATGCACATTAATAATAGTTCAATATAATAAAATGTGTTATGTTATTAATTTAAATTTGAATCACTCTTAATTTGAAAAATATATAGGTTTTAATTAATAATGATATTTATTAGAGATATAGTAGACAAAATTAGAATGTTGTAACTTATATTCTATGAACAATTTCGATATAAACAAAAGAAGATGATTAAGAAGACGTATTATGATAGAAACTAGTAGAGACTCGTGCGTTGTACGAGTCCGGGGATTTATGTTCCCGTCTGTACTTTGACCCAATGTTCGCAAGCCAAGAAAAAAGGCATCGTCTTCGTCGGATTGTTTAATTCGCAAACTATATTTTTTATTTCATACTAATCTAATATATATATATATATATATATATATATATATATATATATATATATATATATATATATAGAGAGAGAGAGAGAGAGAGAGAGGGTGGTTCTTGTAAAACAAACTTTAAGGTAAAATAAGTAAAAAAAAAATTAAAAAATAATTTATAACGTTAGATATTTTGGATTATCGTTCATTTTAACCATATATCAAACTTTAAAAAACGAAGTTTTGTTGTACATCAAAAAATGGGCAGTTTTATCGTTGTGCATCAAATTTGAATATTTACTACACAAAAGCAATGAATTTGATGCACAGCCCCTAAACGACCTATATTTTGATGCATATCAAAACTTGCTTTTTTAAAGTTTGTTATAATTGAATAAATAAACATAATACAAAATTACACATATTATAAATTATTTTTTCATATTTTTTTACTTAATTTACTTTAAATATTGGTTTATAAGAACCTCATATATATATATATATATATATATATATATATATATATATATATATATATATATATATATATATATATATATATATATATATAGGGTGAGGTTCAAATGGGATCCTCAATTTTCTAGAGATCCAAGGATCCACTTTTTAGCCACACAAATTCACTTAGGGGTCAAAACCACAAAGGCTTCCTAGCCATTCATTTTTCCTTTTATATTTTTTTTTTTTCATTTTTTTTCATTTTTTTTTTCGGTTTTTAATTCGGTTTTTTTTTTTTTTTGCTATGTTTTACTTAACTTTTTTTTTTTTTTTTCAAAATCACATGTGATTTTTTTGTAAAAAATTGAAATCACATTTGATTTTCAAAAACCAAAATTTATAAATTTTAAAATCACACGTGAATTTTTTTTTTGTCGAAAATCACATGTGATTTTCAAAAACCAAACTTTATAATTTTTAAAGTCATACTTGAAAATTTTGTTTTTCTCGAAAATCACATGTGATTTTATAAGCAAAATAGTTTGTAAGTTAAAAATCACATGTGATTTTGGTAAAAAATAATCAATAATTTATTAAAATCAAACGTGATTTTACCCATAAAATATTTGTAGATTGAAAATCATATGTGATTTTTAAAAAGTAAGGTTGAAAATCAAATGTGATTTTCCGAAAAAAAAAAAAAAAAAAAAAAAAAAAAAAAAAAAAAAAAAATGTAAATAAAAAGGAAAAGAAAAAAAAAAAAAAAATTTAGAAAAATAGTAAAAAAAAAATTTTAGAAAAAAAAAAAAAACAAAGATATAAGGAAAAATGGGTGGTTAGGAAAGGATCCTTGGATCTCTAGCAAATTAGGGATCCCTTTTGAACCCCAATATATATATATATATATATATATATATATATATATATATATATATATATAAGCCCAACACCAAACCCAACACCCAAGGAAGCAAACCCAGCCTTTTTTAGGATTCGAACAGCGGTCTCCTCGCAGGGGAAGTCGCGCGCTTACCACTCTGCCAACACCCCTTTTTGTAATTGAAACGATAAACATTGTATTTAAAGACAATATTACTATTATAATAATAATAAAATATACAAATCCATAGGCAAAGATGAGATTTAATCTAGATAGTAATGGGTAGAATCGTAAAACAGCCAATATGGATTTTAAGCCCCAAAGATAATGATGTTTAATGTTTTGATTTAGGAAAATGAAAAAGTCTCCCTATCGTCTCTTTTAATATAAAGAGTTAATTGCACACGGATGGTGCTTTTCCTTTTATCAATATGTCACTTTTCGTTCTATTTTCTGAAAAATTATATGGGTAATCCTTTATTTTGAATTTTTGCACATTGATAGTCATTTAGTCCGTTAGGGTTAACTTAATTCTGTTTGTTTAATCAAAATGACCATTTTGTCCTTTTTGTCTGATTCGTAAAGGACTGTTTGTGTAATTTCTAATTATTTTTGAAAATTTTATATTTGTAATTTGTTTACTATGTTTCTTAGATCTATGTATGTATCTTTCTGTCTAAACAACCCCTACTCAAAACCCTAACCCCACCCACTCTCAATCCGCCGTCTACTACGGCGCAAATCCATCACTTCACACCACTCACAATGGCAACCACCGCCGCCGCCTTCGCATCCTCCGAAATCACCGACGGTCCAGTCCTCACTCTCATCAGCAAACGAATCCGTAACCTAAGAAAAAAAACTCAATCGAATCACTCAACTCGAACAAGCCAAATCGGCTATCAAAAAACAAGGAGCATGAGGATTTTCTTAAATCGAAACTGGCGATTGTAGCCGCTGTTGATGAGCTTGAGAAATTCCGGAGGCCGATGTCTGTTGCCGTTGATGAAGAAATCAATCTCGCGATTCAAGAGAACAAAAATGAAGTTGAAAATGTAACGGTGACAGAGGATTAACTCAAAACAAAATTCCTTAATTCATACCAAAAACACAACTTAATTAAACACACTTTTAATCAAGGACCAAACATGGAGGATGACGGCATTGTTTCCCTATTTTCTCACTATCTCCGGCGGCTCACTTGCATTTCAATTTCAGAAAACCCATCTTTATGTGACTCTTCTTTTAATCTCCAAGTAAGGTTTTAAAAATTGTGTTTTGGTTGATTTTATGATATGTGGCTTTTGTTTTGTTTTAGAGTTGTGGGGCAATTGGGGGAAAAGATAGCACGGTTCATGATGTCAAGAGGAATTATAAGGCGGGCTTCTTACTGAAATTAAGCCATATGTCAAGTAGTAATAATAATAATAATAATAATAATAATAATAATAATAATAAAAATTACAAAAATGGTCCTTTACGAATAAGAAAAAAAAGGATAGAATGGTCATTTTGATTAAACTAACATAATTGAGTTAACCCTAACGGACTAAAGGACTATCAATGTGCAGAAATTCAAAATAAAGGACTATCCATGTAATTTTTCAGAAAATAGGACGAAAAGTGACACATTGAATAAAGGAATAGGATCATCCATGTAATTAAATCTATTATAAATTATTGTTTTTATATACGATGTGTCCATTATACACATTGTATGGTATAATAAATGAACTAAAATATTTCTTATTTGTTTAAAAATACAATCAATAAAACTTAAAAATTTACTTATATATAATGTGTATTAAATATGTATAATTGATTTTAAATTAAAAATTTCAGTATAATTAATAGTCAAATTAATATTATTACATATGTTTTGTGAACACATATTAAACAAACTCTATAAATTAATATAATTTGGATTATTACTAAACACACTTAGAACTTTTCGAATAAATATGATTTAGGATTAAATAAAGAAAAAGTGTTCCTTCTAAAAATTCCTTAAAAAATGGAAGAGAAATAGGGGGTTGGTACTTGGTTATTAGTCAAACACCAAAATGACAAAATAATAAGAATATATTATTTTAAAATATAATATGGAATTACTTTAATAAAACAAAAGTATGAAACAATCAATCTTTACCATGGTCACTATTTTCATGCTTTTTTAAAGATGAATCTTCACACCGGAAATTCAAAATACTTGACGTGTGCTATTTTTTTAATTTTATTTTTAGCTTATTTTTCTTAACTATGTTACATTTTTTACAATTTAAATATGCATTAGTTACTAACGCAATGACATAGTTATAAAAATTAGAAATATAAAAATAAATTAATAATCCTTTGAATAGTATTCACATGCTTAATTAATTGTATGATGCTAAGTCATGTGACATTTCTTTAATTAATTAACTTTAAATATGTTATATTTAGTTGGATATTATAACTAATTCAACATTTTAGAGATCAACTTTTAATTTTCTAAAAATACAAAATATTTAGGTCTACGACACAAAAATTGCTGGAGAAGATGTCGATGACAAAGCATGTGTAAAGTGTATAACCATATTTAATCTATAGATCGAAAGGAGTTTATTGTTTTTGAATATATGTATATATTTGTCAAACAGACTTATTAAAAACTCGAAAAACGTATTTATTCGCCAATTTTATTGAAAAAAAATTGCTTTTAATGTAAGAAGAAAATGTTGCTTTTAAGGGATCCATGTTTAAATTTCGCACGTTTATTCTCGGGACCGATCATGTGTAGAGTGAGTGGTGCTCAACCACCTACGATCCTAATTTAAATTGAAATTTTTTAACTCCAATTTATGGGTAATGCAAAAATACATAACAAATCCTTTACTTAGTATGTATTTTATTTGTTGTTTTAATAAGTAAAAATTTGATTGTAAACTATATGTTTATGCAGATTTTAAATTACAATCAGAAGACAATGTTACACGTATAATAACATATATAACTTTACGTTTATACAAACGTTCTTTATAGTTGTAATAACATATATACCTTTACGTTTATAACATATACACCTTTACGTTTATACACATGTTATGATCTTTTGTCTTAGGAGATTTTAGAATAACAATAAGGTAAATAATAGTTCAAATTGAGCGATTTTATAAGTAAATTAAAATTATGTTTTTTATTTTAGTGGATATAGAATTAAAGAGATAATGTAATTATTTATTGTAAAAGGGTGTATAATGAAAATAGTATTTGATGAAATCATCAATTTAATCTAACAGCTGGGATCAAATATGTTAATCCATCTAAGGGACCTTATTTCGCCATGTGGCATTTAAGGCCACTCTTATATTATATATTAAACATAACAAACAAATCTAATATGAAATTCTGGGATCGTGTTTGTTCTCGCAACCTAATTTTTTTTAACATTTACTAACTTATGTAAAACTTGTTATAAGTAATTAGGTGGCAATAGAATATTTTGAGAAAGAATCAAAAGTAAATAAACAAATTTGGCATTGTATTTAAAGCATCACTACATATGAAAAAAGTAAACACAATAATCAAAATCAAAATCAAAATCCATGATGGTGGTCTTCACACACGCAAACTGGCGAAAGCCAAGTATTCGCGCACTTGACCGGCCTACCATTTTTCTAGCCGGAGCTGTAACGGCTTTACTACTACTATGGGCTTTCTTCTTCTTCTCTACTCTCGACACAATCCCGAAAGCCGGTTCTTGTAACTGTAAACATCAACAAGAACCGGCTTTCAACCTCGAATTCGACCCGCCCGTGTCCACCTTTTACGACGACCCGTCTTTCGGTTACACCGTTGATAAAAAAATTAAAAACTGGGATCATAAAAGACAAACATGGCTCAAACTACACCCATCGTTTGAACCCAAGTCAAAAACCCGAGTTTTTATCGTAACGGGCTCACGGTCGACTCCATGCAGGAGTCCGACCGGAGACCATTATTTGTTACGGTTTTACCGTAACAAAGTGGATTACTGTAGAATCCACGGTTACGATATTTTTTATAATAATGTGTTACTTGACCCGAATATGCCTTCGTGCTGGGCCAAGATCGCGGCTGTTAGAGCCGCGATGGTGGCCCACCCCGAAGCAGAATGGGTCTGGTGGCTAGATGAAGATGCCGTGTTTACGGATATGGAGTATAAGATTCCGTTTCATCGGTATGAAGATTATAATTTTGTTGTTCATGGTTGGCCGAAAGAGGTGTACGAGAAGAAAAGCTGGTTAGGGTTAAACGCGGGATCGTTTTTAATCAGAAATTGTCAATGGTCGTTAGATTTTTTGGATACATGGGCGGATATGGGACCGAAATCGCCTAATTTCGACAAATGGTCGGATGTTTTATTGAACGTTTTTAAACATGAGTCGGATGATCAGACCGCAATGGCTTATTTGTTATTAAAAGAACACGAAAAATGGTACGGGAAAAAAATGTTAATCGAGACTAGTTATTATCTTGAAGGGTATTGGGTGTTAATTGTTGACACGTTAAAAAATATTACCGAGAGGTATTTGGACATCGAGACTAGTGCTGGTATGTTACGAAGGCGACACGCTGAGAAAGTAAGCGAACGATACGGTGTGTTACGAGAACCGTCTTTGAAAGATGCGGGTAATGAGTTCGGAAGCTGGAGAAGGCCTTTTGTGACTCATTTTGCGGGTTGTCAACCGTGTAATGGGAAACATAACCCTTTGTTTACGAGTAGGAGTTGTAGGAACGCGATGGATAAGGCGTTGAACTTTGCGGATAATCAAGTGCTAAGGAATTATGGTTTCGTTCATCGGAATTTATCAGATTCTTCGACTGTTTCACCGTTACCGTTCGATTATCCGGCTTGATTAGAATACTAATACAAATTATGGTGTTTTAATTAGTATAAGTTTTAATTTCTATTTCGGTTTCCTCTTTTTTGGACATATTTGATATTTTAGTTAAATCAAATAATAACTTACTTGTGGTTTTGATGCTAAGCATTAATTATAGATTGAAAAATTACTTGATGCTTCGGATTTGTATTTCCATTATATATACATTAATTTGATATATATTATTTATAGAAAAGGTTCAAAAGTCCTTGCTTTCTTGAAATCTTGTTCTCTTAAAGTGTATTTCCAAAGATATCAAATTGTGTCGGTATATAATTTGAAGTTTGTGGGGGATTGAGGGTCATGATTTGGGTATTCAAAATTTTGGATAGTAATTTTGCCTATTCGAAATTTGAACCTAAAATTTTAGTAATCCGAAATTTTTGGATATTTCGGATAAACCGAAAATTCGAAAATTATAAAAATATAATTTTCTTCACTCTTCTAGTTATTTAAATTGTAATATATATTTACTAGTCAGATAACCGAACATTTTCATAAAACTTTATAAAATAATTAGCTAATTCAACAAAGTATTTTTTTTTTCACACATCAACAAAACAACTATATTAAAACAAAAATAATCACCACACTACAACTCTAATTGAAAGTGGCCCCCACGAGAAGTAAGAAACCATCCGAAACGACTAGCAAACAAGAAAGTTAGCTTGTAACATAAACAAAAAATTAGGATCACGCGATGTTTGTTTCGGCTTATGTAACGGGCTTATGAGCTTATGTAAATTTGGATAAACTCATAAGCCCATTTTTTCAAGATTATGAGCTTACCAACTTGAGCTTATGAGCTTAAATAAACTATAAACTCAAGTTGATAAGCTCATAAGCCAGAAAAATTGTGCTTAAGGGCTTATCAAAATTTACATAAGCTCATAAACCCGTTATATAAACCGAAACAAACGCCCCTGACCCTAAAATAGAAAACTCAAATAGAATAGTACTTGCTATATTTTACAAGCCTCATTGATATCAATTCAAATACAACCAATCTTATTTCATGAAATAACACCAAGATATTTTCAATCTTTCCCCCCGAAGATTTTGACAATCCTATTTCTTCATATGAAATATCCAGTGAACCAAAATGTATCTTTCCATATCAATTTTGATTTCACAGAGAAAGTAGATTTCCCTTTATGATGAAAAATGTCACCAACATTAGAGTTGTTATGTGTATAATTATATAAAATATCTACAAAATGAAAAAAAAATAAATAAATAAAGAAAAATTCCAACTTTCGGATTATGGTATTCGAAATACCCGAAAATTTTGAATATTGTTATCCGAATCTGAATCCGAAAATTTCGAACGTCCAAAATTTCGGGTATCCAAAATTCTGAATATCTGAAATTTTCGGATATTTCGGATCTGATATTTCGATTTTCTGAAAAGTGATCGGATTCAAATTATTTTGAACACCCTTACCAATAATATAATAATTTATAGAAAAAAAAAACATCAAAACCTTTTATATTTAGAAAACATGACATTTGACGGATTAAAGGGTATACCGGCCTATATCACACTATAACTATTAACTATTATCTATGGATGCTGATATATTTTTGGGAAAATGCATTGTGTAGTAATCGTACTATCAAAAAAAATTCATCTAGGTCATTGTACAAATATTGTGTTTAAATACATCACTTTAGTTGAATAAAAGTTTTAAATTATAACCTTAACTTCAAAAACCGTTCAATTCGATAAGTTTGTTTACCTGCTACCTTTTGTTAACCGCCACGTCATCGTTTTTATACTAAACCTTCTCATACTATCCCATTCCCATTCCCACTATTTCTTTTTTGAACCAATCTTGTACCTTGCAACTCCCCTGTTGATTTAGACCTATTCATCCTAACCACTTTCAACGGTACAGATTTAATAATCTCTTGAACCGACCCTATCGACTTAGATGTCGCCACGTGGCAAGCCACACCTTTTTCACCACTACCGTTAGTCACTTTCTCGTTTATTTCGATCAACGGCTCATATTTAATCAAAGGTTTACACGTGACTCTCATGCGCCGCCGTCTACTCCAAGATATTCTCTTACTCACGACGATTAAACACTGCACAACTTCAGTCATCTCCGCCCGTTTCTCCGCCGTTGATTTCACACATCTCGCTGCTAACACTGCCAGCTGTCTTACACTTTCGTCTCAAAAAATCTCAATCGTCGGATCGAATATTTCTTCATACTCGTCGGATATTATCAGCGGAATCGCCCAATCGATAATCGACGGGGGACTGTATTTTAAATCAATCGCGTTTCTACCGGAAAATATCTCCAGTAACAGAATTCCAAAACTGAATACGTCACTTTTAACGCTCAAATCACTCGGCGCAAGAAAGCAGGGATCGAGATAACCTAATGTGCCAGCTGGCGGAGTACACCGAACTTTTACATCTTCCACGTGTCCAGTTAACGCTAATCCGAAATCACCGAGTCTAGCTTTCCATTTTCTGTCAAATAAAACGTTTGATGATTTTATATCTCAATGAATAACCGACGGATTTGAGGTGTGTAGATGGTGACGTCACCGGTGAAAAAGCGGTTAAATGAGAAACAATGATTTAAATAGAAGGTTTCTTGAACTAAAGTGATGTATTTATACACAATATTTGTACAATGACCTATATGAACTTTTCTGAATAGTACGATGACTACACAGTGCATTTTCCCTATATTTTTCTTTACAATAAAATTGGTATTAAACTTATACAACCATATAATACTAATCACTAGGGGTGTTCAAAATATCCGTATCTGAAAATCCGAATCCAAATATTTGAAAATCCGATCCGAAATTATCCGAAATTCGGATATACAAAAATTCGGATATACGAAAATCCGGATATTCGGTTTTTCGGATTCGGATTCAGATAGTGATATTTCGAAACTTCGGATATTTCAGGTATCCGAAAATCCAATTTTTTTTTTTTTAGTTTTTATAGTTATTTTATAGATAAATGTAATTTTTTTGGTGATTTAATAACATATTTAGACCGCTCCCAACGGGACTCGTCCCTCGTCGTCGGTTTCTTCGTCGGTCCCCAAACCGATGGCACCGATCTCGTCGGTTGGCATCGTCGGTGAGGGTGGCGTCGGTTTTGAGAGGATAAAGCGACGAAGGAGGTGGGGCCCACACAATTAAAAATCTTTTTTTTTTTAAGCAACGACTATGAAGCCATTGTAAAATGTATTTTAAAAAAAAAAAAAAAAATTAATACTCTATATATATCCATACACATTTAACAATTTAACACACAACATATACCTACAATACACATTCATCACTCAAACACACACATTCATCACTCAAACACATACATTCAACACTCAAACACAACCCGAAAAAATGCCGAGAAAACAAACGAAAAAAACACCTTCGGTGAGCAACGACATGTTTCAAAATTTATTAAACAACCGGATGTCTCTGATGCCACATTCACCGGCGGGTTCTTCTTCCGCTCCACAATCAAGTAACGCTACACAATCCGGGTTTGCTTCATACGGGCCACCAACTGCCAATCGGTTCGCACTAGCATCCGACGATCCACGCAATTCGTACCAACACCGTGATTGGTACCAAGAATCACCACCACAAAACTCACCCCAATTTAGCCAACAACAACCACATTTTTATCAAAATTCAAACACATTACAATGGAACCCATCACCAAACAATTCACAATGGAACCCACCACCAAACACTTCTAAATTTTGGAATCCATCACCAAACACAACACAATGGAATCCACCACCAAACACATCACAATGGAATCCACCACCAAACACATCACAATGGAATCCACCACCAAACCCACCGCCCAACGAGGAATAAATCGACGAAATCGTACCGGAAAATGTCAAACAACGACAAGTAAAGTGGTCCGACGAAGAAAGTAGGATTTTAGCCGAACGATGGGTGCATTGTTCGGAAAATGCTATAGACGGAAACAAACAACCGGGTAGTAGTTTTTGGGCGAAGGTACAAAAGGATTACAACAATTTGGTCGAGGAAAAACGAAGCCTTAACTAACTAACGGGCAAATAAAATAAAATTTCCAAAGATGTCAAACTTTTCAACCCGATATACAAGCGCCTTAATGATCATCGTCCAAGTGGGTTTTTGGACGAAAATGTTTTAGAAGCGGCAAAGGTACAATTCAAGGATCAAACCGATCGACACTTCATTTACACTTCTTCTTGGCGCGCGATTAATAGATACCCGAAGTTCTACACGGAGGATGGTGTTATGGGAAACAAACAAAGATCCAAAAAAAAGGCACCCATCTTGGAACCGGTAAACTTAGAGGAAGATGAAACGGTACCGAACACCTATCAAGAAGAAAACCCGGGTCTTGCGGCTACCATGGCAACGTTATTCACCGACGACCGGATCCGACGTCCATACGGTCGTGACACAAGTAAAAAAAGTCAAAGAACTTCGATTTCGTCCGACGCGGCTACCTCATCAAGGAGTTCAAGGGACGAAACCATTGAATCGATCAAAATGGCGACTGAGGCGCAAAAAGAAACGATGGACAAGCTTACCGAAATTGCCGAAAAAAAGTTTGTTCTTAAAGCTTGGAATTTTATGGCTAAACCAATACCAAAATGTATTGGTAAAAAGCATAAACAAATGTTAAAACAAGCTAAGAAAGCAACATTCAAAAATTTCAAATCGGACTTTAAGAAGATGTTTGGCGGTGGATCGAGTACGCAACAAGAACAAAGAGACGACGACGAAGATGAAGAAGAATATGGTGACGAAGGCGAAGACGACAACGACGACGAAGACGAAGATTAGACGTTTATTTTTTTCTATTGTAATGTTTATTTCTCGTAATGTTTTTTTATTGTATTGTTTTTTATTTATTTTAATGTAATGGTATTAATGTTTTTTATTTTAATGAAGTTGTTTTAATTATTTTTGTTATATTTTAAATGTATAAATAATAAAATATGTGGGGTCCAGAAAAACTGACTGACGGGTAACTGTTGCCAGTGATTTAGTCAGTTTATTGTCAGTTGACGTGGCGATGAGTTGACAAAAACTAACCGTGTCAGTTGAAACAACGATTGAGAGTGGTCTTAGATAAATATATGTAAATATTAAATATTGTGGTGGTTAACAAAATTTATAATAAAATTTGAAACAAACAAAAAATAACTTAAAAAAACAAAAAATAAAATATATTTTTTCAAAATTTCGGATATATTGAATATCCAAAATTTCGGATTCGGATTTCGGATAGTAAAATCACTATCCGAATATTCGGATATCCGATTTTAACACCCCAGCTAATCACATTATGATGTCTTTATATTTCGCTGATATGACGTATATATTAGAATCTTTAATATATAATAAAAGAGTGGCCTTAAATGCCACATGGCGAGTTAAGGTCCTTTGGATGAGTTAATTTCTTTAATGACAACCGTTAGATTAGATTGATGATGTCATCAAAGATTATTTTTATTTTACACCTTCTTACAATATATAATTACATTCTATCTTTCTTTCTATCTTTACTAAAATAAAAAACATAACTGTATTTTACTTATAGAATCGTTCGATTTGGACTATGATTTAACTTATTATTATTATTATAAAATGTTCTAATACAAAATATCAAAACATGTGTATAAACGTAAAAGTGTATATGTTATTATAACTATAAACAACATGGGTATAAACGTAAAACTATATATATTATTGTACATATAATATTATTTTTTCATAATAAATTAAAATCTACATAATTATAAAATTTATGATTTATTTTTTATTTTTTTTCCGCATTATCGCGGGACAATAATCTAGTGAAAAACATAAAACAAATAAAATGACACGATTTAAGACTTTCTAAAATCTAAGGTTTATGTATGTTTCATATCTTTGAATAAAGTATGACTAAATATACATAATTATATTCAATATATACTATCTAAAGATGACAAAAGTAGATTTAATCATAATTTTAAAGCATAGCAATGTATTCGTATTACGCAGCGGTCGACTAACTTGACATCTAGTAACTTAGAATAATGAAGTTAAAGTTATTAAAATTTTACTTATGAGTAATATTCTGTATGTTATTAGTATTCATGACTCTAAATTATGTAAAATGTAGAAGTACATTGAATATTATATAAATATATCATAACATATTTCTATTCAGAATTTTATTGAAAATATTTTTTGTGAATCAATAAAATTATAAGTCTCTAAATTTGTGTTATATATAGTGACGATTCAACTTGTATCAAATATTATAATATAATAGTTTTTGGTGTTTAAGATCATAATTTAATATTAAATTGT
Source organism: Senecio squalidus (assembly GCA_910822075.1). NCBI lineage: Eukaryota > Viridiplantae > Streptophyta > Magnoliopsida > Asterales > Asteraceae > Senecio > Senecio squalidus. The sequence continues at coordinate 43,761,220 of CAJVGC010000432.1, forward strand.
ATATAAATTATAAATTGGATATTGAAGATTAATTTTAAACAAAATAAATAGTTATTTACATAAAGTTAAAACTTAAAAAAACAAATACTAATATACGTTATATAGTAGTTAAGATTTAGATTAGTGACGGTTATAAAACTTTGACAATCAAGCTGGATATTGATCCGAGAATCAAACTTAAAATTCGTTTAGTTGAGTAGCTTGTGATACATGTTCCGTGTGTTTGATAATTTTGTTACCTTAACTCAGATTGGTAAGATTGAAAATTATTTAAATTTTTTTGATATTATATTATTTCGGTTTAATTAAATCAGATGTGAAATTACAAAGTAGCAAACGGACAATAAACTAGTGCGTTAACCATTTTTGGAATTTTAACTAAAAAGATTCTATTTTACCAAATGAAGACGTTTGTTTTGTTTGTGATTTTTTCTTTTCTACAAAATAAAATCATGTATCTATTTTTTTTTTTAAGTAAATAATCCAAATAATAACTTTAAGTTGTTGGGTTGGGGGTTGATGATCATAGCAAGCAACGCATCTTCGAAAAAGTCAAAGGTGTTCAAAGCCTTGAAGATTGTGAAACGGATGTAATCACGTGAATATCTGAATTCCCACGATCCAGACGAGATCTCAACAACTAAAATATTCTAAATTTAATTCTTCTCTAATATTTTATTCAAATAAAAATTTCTGTAACATAACCAATGGTAACATTATACTACAAATTGTTTTTATTCAATAACATTATAATTGTAAGATTCTATTAAAATATTTTAATCTTGTTCATAATATTTAATTTATGTTTTCTTCGTTCCACTTTAAATGTCTAGTTTTTAAGTTTTAAAGTTTTATTTCTTAATTTTGATATTAAATAAATTTTTTTGTGTTATATATTTTTTAATAAAATTATATCAATATAAATATACAAAACCAAACACAATCATATATTTTGCATCAATATAATACAAACATAAATATATAAGTTTAAAATAAAAAAAAAGAAGTTAAAATAGTAATTTATAAAGTTCACAAGATCTTATACTTAAGATCTGGTGCTTAAGAGCACGGGGTATGACATCGTTATCCGTTTGTTGTGGGCTCGTTGTCACACCCACAACGAGCGCCTCCTTCATTATCACACCGAGGTGGCTCGTTGTGGGTGGATCATTGTTTCGATAACGGTTCGTTTGGTATTTTTTTTTTCCAACGGTCAATAAAAAAAAAAAAAAAAATTTAAAACCCCAACGGCTAAAGAAATGTCGTTAGAAATTTTTAATTTTTTAATTTACCCACAATTTGACCTATAAATACATCCTCATTTTAACTAAAAAATCACACAATTTCTCAGTCTCATTCTATCTTTATATCTATAATCTCAGTCTGATACATTTTTCAATCGTAAAAATGTCTTCGACGCCTGAGTAGGTGTGCAAAAAGGTGGCATGGTCCACGTCCAAGGGGGTACTTTTGGCGAAGATGTGGTGTCACATTTCTGAAAATTCCGACAGTTGGAGGGGCGAAAATCACTTTGAATCGGCTTGGGATTCGGTTAAATGCAGTTGTTTCAGTTGAACCGTCAGAAACTAAACGTAAGACAAGTTGATTTTTTTCTACCATCATCGGATCAAGGTCCCTATCTATATTAGGTTGAACTTGCTCTTGCAGCTAGTGTTTGTTTGCTTTGACAATTACTATCAGACGATTGTTTACTTTTTAGTTTTAATAATTTGTATTGCTTTTAATATTTTTTTAGTTTTAATAATTTGTAGTGTTTTTTATTTTTATAAAATCTTATATTTATCTTATTTAAATGTTTAAAAAAAAAAACTGGGGGTCCAACATCTTCCACAATCATCATTATCACACCACAAAAAACTCACAATCATGATTCTCACTGCAACGTCAGAAAAAAAAAATCTCATAATCACCCATAATTACGATTATCATGCCGTGTACTCTAATAACATGACATGACTCTGATTGAAAAAAGAGACAACTTTGCTAGATGATATCTTTTTGAAAGTGTAATAAATTTTTTTGTTGGGAAAATCGCATCTGTAAAAAGAATATATAATGGTCTAGATGGATTCAAGGTCTAAGAGGTGTATTTGGTTAATTTGCTACATCTCTATTTCTTTGAGCATCGGTATTTTAGTATTTTATATGTGGTTTTTATTTCATTTTATTTTATTATATTTTTATTTTGGCTCTCTATCTTAAACACCTTATGTTTGTACTTTACTTTTTGTTCAGCAAAATAACAAACTTTGACTTAATTGTCATTTTATGTAATTAATTTTGTTTTTATTAAAAAATTCATCAACTTTAGATACGTTATCATTGTATGAAAATTAACTTGAAATTTCGTTAGTTTTTTTTTATTTTATATATTTGTGTTTTTTACATAGCTAGGTGTAACATATTTTGTATTGTCGTCATATACATTGATTTAGAGGGGGGAAAAGTTAATAATTTTTTAATGAAAAATTTGTTTTCGTATCAACAGTTAGTATGACCAAATGTCAAAAAAAATGACAAAATAACACGATAAATATATGTTATATGAAATACATGACATTTATCTTTGAAATAATTCACATAATTATTTTATTTCAATATTAACGAGATTTCAAGTTAATTTCTACATACAATGACAATGTGTTTAAAGTTAATGATTTCTTAAGAAAAAAACAAAATTAGTTACCACAATTGAATCAAAATTCATTATTTTTCTATTCAATTTTCTCAATTTCTTTTTAATAAATTCATCTGTTGAAAAATAAAAAAATCGTTTGCAAAGAAAAAGTTGGTAATCATTTTACTCAAAGAAATTTTAAACCTTTTTATTTTGTATCTTATTTATCTTTCTATTGTGATATATCATAATTAAGTGGATCAAGCAAATGAGTGAATTGGTCAACTCTTATATTAAGTCATATATTAGGTTTTGTTCAGATGTCGAAACATACATGTTAAGTTGTCTACTCAAGTGTATTATATAATACCTAATATAAATATAAGCCACCACTATGAACATATTAAAATGTCAACTATTCCTAGTCATGAATATGCCACTTCGCTTATTAAAATGACAAAATATATAATATCTATCTAATAAACAACTGTAATAATCATTTTCTTTCAAAAAAATATTAACCTTATTTAACGTAAACTCACAAGTTTTGAACAAAAATTTAAATACCGTTAGACTAAAAGTCGATATGTCACTTTTGAATTGGATGTATTTGTTGATATAGTATCATTCTTCACTAGAATAATATTTTCTAATGTATGATCTATATACATGTTTTAGGCCATTATTTATTTTTGTACATTGTTATAAAACATCTGATGTAAAACTTAATATAACCATGTGTTAACTTAAACTGAACCCATATAGGGCAATAATGCTGTCGAAAGTTTTGACAAAATGTTGGCCCAAACCTACTCAGTGTGAGTCGGTCTAGACCCGTTTAGCTTTTGCTGCTTACGGGTGATTTTGTTAGTATTTATGAAAAAGTTTTGATAAACGAAAACACACTTGTGGTTAAGGTTATGGTTATTAACAAATATTCACTTTAACCGTTGTATGATTATAGTTCCATAATTACCTAGAAAAGTGAATATTTGATCATTCGTTTTCATCTTGATTGGTTGAAACTTTTCTTAAAAAGCTTTTTATAATCACTCATCTTACAGTAAAAGAGGTGCATTAAAAAAATATTAGTAAATTTAAAAATTAATTTTACACTTTTAAATCAAATTGATGATGACTATGATTAACTTTTTTCGTTTTATCCTTTCATTTTAAATATAATTTTAACCCTTCAAAATTATTACATATCTTAAAAAAACACAATTTAACACTATTACTTTAAATGTTAAATATTTTTATCTATTAATTTTTTTTTATAAAAAGATAAATGATTTTTTGTTCAATTTTTTTTTTGTTAAAAAAATAGTGTTTACATACAAAAAGAGACACCCGCTATATGTTCATTTTTGTTTAACAATAAACGAACACTGGACTAACAAAAGACTTTATTTTGACCTCTAAGATTCTATATATAGTACGAGAATGAAAAAACTATAACAAATAATAAAACTAAACGTTAACATACAAAATGACACATTTTGTATAATAATACATACAACCATAATAGACTAACAAAAGACTAAAAAATTATATTGTGAAACTATTTAATTTGACCTTTAAGACTATGTACTTGAATAAATCAAAATTGAACAAAAAATTATTGAATACCTACTTCTGCCAAGATGACATAACTCAAGATATTATTTAAAAGTGAAGGTGAAACACATACATATAAACGAAACAACAAATATATGATATCACAACTCATATTGCCATATATTGTTAATGTTACACGATGTTTCCTCAGTTTCTACATATTATATTTGTATTTTTTCAATAAAATTATATGCATGCACGCGGAAAATAAACTAGTTTTTATTAAAAGCCATTCGCGAAAATTAAGAAACATTCCGTCAATTTCCAATCTCGGAAATGCTTATCGATTTCGGAAATGGTCGGGAGGATCATTTACCGTTATGCGAGTTTTCGTAAAACAACAACTACCACCCAAGTATCGACGCAACACCATTTGAGGCTTTGTATGGACGCAAATACTGATCACAAGTATGTTGGAATGAGGTAGGAGATAGTCAAATTACTGGACCAGAGATCATACACGAAACCAACGCGAAAATTGTTCAGATTCAAATTGAAAACGGCATGTGATCGTCAGAAAAGCCATACTGACGTGATACGCAAACCACTTGAATTCCATGTAAGGGTTAGAGTGATTTTTATTATAAATGTTTGTTATAAAAAGATTGGGACATAAGATCCTATCTATATATTTGGACATGATAATGATAGCCGTTTCGATTGCCTAGAAACTTATTGTATTACACACTATAATATTTTGTACATTAATAAAATCGATATCCTATATTTTTAAAATCACTTTTTAATTAAATAAATATAGAACCAAATTACTTATTCAAAAACTTTTTAGAGCTTGCATATATGTATAATTCTATTAATAGCGTGGCAAAATAAGGAATGCTTAATATTTAAACTTGATAAAATAAGTGTAATAAAATCTCCTAGAAATATTTTGATTGAGTTAGGGGGTGTTTGGTTGTAGAGGGGAATCAGTATGGATATGGGTTTGTGTGTGATAGTTTCAATGGAATTGAAACCAATGGAGGGTTTAGAAAAAGTCTTGTGTTAAGGGTTTCGATTTTCAAGTAATAATCCCAAACCTATTAACCAAACATTATGATGGAAATGAAAGTCATACCCTAAATCCAAAACCTCCAAACACAGACACACCCCTAGTATTTATTTTAATTTTATATGTATTAGTTGATTAAAGAAAAACATTTTTTATAAATTTATTTTTAATGTTTTTGTCGGTTGTAAGATATGTTTATTGATTTATTTTAAATTTCTTTTATTAATTTATTGATTTTATGTTCTCTAATTCAAGCAAAGTAAGATGTTGTTACATAAATATATTGTGAACCAATGATAACATCGAAATTTTATTTATATCCTACATTTTTAGATATTCTAAACATAATTTGATCGTTTTTAATAAACGAGATTGTAAAATCTTAATATCAAGACAAGATCTTAACGATGCTATAAATAACTTGCACCTCTATTGAGTAATGCCTGAGTCGCAACATCCAGGTCAAGTAATGTATATAATTAGTTATGCTAAAAAATGTTCGTAAGCAATTTATATAAAGAAATAACCTTTTACTATTTGTATCTATTTATCTTGTAGTGTCACTTATCATAATTTTATTAGATTGTACATAAGTGAATCATTTTTAGAAATACCGAAAACGGAAAAAACAGTAAACAAAAAGAAAAGATACAAGAGGAAAAGCAAAAAAGTGTGTTTGGTTTACGGAAAATGACAATGGGTTTTCACACCCATCGTTTGTGATCGGTATGAAAAATCCTTAAAGATGCAGATTTAAATTTAAAATTTTTATTTCATACCTAGCAACCAAATGTATATAGAGAAATCATACCAATTCTTTCATTATCGTACCCTTTAAACAAACACACTCTAAACATATTAAGTTTCAACAGTTGTAACTCAATCATCGCAGTTTTATCCAATGTATCAACCCTTGTTTAGGAAAATCTAAACACAATCAAAGTTCGATTTACACTTTTTTTATAAGAAAAAAAACAAATAGTCAAATAAGTAACTCGCACTTAGAGATGTGTTTTGGTCGAGTAAAATTATGTAACCTAACAATTAGACAGGTTGATTCAACATCGATATTAATATGGTTTTAGATATTCAGGTTTTGTTCAGATGTCAAAAACATACATGTTTAGTTGTTTATTATCTAAGATCTAATCTAATATAAATATAAGCCACCACTATTAATATATTAAAATGTCAACTATTTCTAGTCACGAATACGCCACTTTGTTTATAAAAAGGACAGAATAATATTGCTAATAAACGACCATAAAATCTCTTTCATTTTAAGAAAAGAAAATATTAATCACACGCAATATATTCATTCACACTTTTATCTATTATAAGAACTGAACCTAGTAGTTATGGACAAATTCGGATACGTTAGGCTAGAAGCCGTTTGGTTTAGTAGGTAGCACTCCTCATGAGAATACTGTAAGACCTATAGATGTTTAGTCCATTACATGTGTTTAGACATTGTTATTAACAGGGAGTCATTGTGTCTAACAGGCTTAATCTACTCTAATCGTTGAAATTCAAAAAGCCTTGTGTTAACTAATAATGAGCCCATGCTATATAAGGCAGTCATGCTGCCAATGTTTGGCCACAAGCATTTTTTCTGCTCGGTGTGAATCTGGTCTAAGCCCGTTACTTTTGCTACTAAATTGGCGAAACTTACATCCATACAATTTTTATACATATTTATATAAATGTCCATGACGGAACTAGAACACACAACCTATTGTTTTGATAAATGAAACACATACTTAAGGTTAAGGGTATGAATAAAAACAAACACTTACTTCAACCATTTTATTATTCTTGTTGGATAATAACCCCAAAAAGTGAATATTTTTACCATTTTAAATTTTCTTTTCTTACAATCAACCACCTTATAGTTGTCAATAGCCATTCGTGAAATTTAAGAAAACATTTGGTGATTAGCAAACAAAGTATATATATATTACATAATCAAGAATCAAGATAAAGTAGAGAGTGTAAATGCTACTTTATAGTTGTACATTCAACAAGTGAAAGTCTTAAATCATTATTACAACTATAAAGACAAGTAAAAATAGTGATAATGACAAACGGGTTAAATGGTGCTCAACTCTTTCAATGAGTTAAAGTCCTATAGATACTTTTAATTCGAGCCAAATTCCAACATAAAAAATACATAACGAGTCAATATTCTGATGCAACCGTATTGCCAATCGATGATTTGATTTATATGTTAAGTAGGGCCTTAGTTTTCGAATCACTACATTAAGAATAGTAAGTCATAAATTAACTTGCAATTGTTGTAATGATAGCTGAATTTTATTCAGATGTTTATTAAACGATTATTATTTAAGTTTACCGGTTTTCAAAAAAGAGGTTTGTTTGTTTTGTTTTCTAATATCTAGACTACGGTAAACTAAACATGTAGCCATGTAAGTAAGCAACTAGGATAATTAGAAATTATTTGTCATTATTATATAGGTAGTAATATGGGAATGATAGTTTAGTGAGTAGAATTAGTTTAGTGACTTTAATGATGTGTAAATCTATAAATAATTAGATAATGTGGTATATATACTATAACACCTTCCAGTGTTCTTATTACTGACCGGTGACTCTACCTCGTGTTTTATTAAAGTCTAGGTTCTTTGAGTATGATCAGATTGTACCGATTAATGAATGTATCTAATCTCATACCACCTGAACAGTTATCCTACTTATAGTCATTTAAGTTTAAGTTACATAGTTTTATAAAATCCCTTACACTCATTTGGTTTATCTAGTAGAGCTAAGTTTAATTAGGTATGTACCACTTAGATTTATAGACAATTACGCTTAGGTTTTATTTAAAGATCATTTATTTGACTAGCAGCCCCGTTGGTTGACTTTGTTTTCTACGATGTAGCAGATGTTATGAAGGCCACCAACGGTATTATATGCGGTTGACATGACTGACATGGAAAAAGTCATATATGTCACCATGAATTGTCATCTACTAAGGGGTCTTGCAAGTAAGGTTATCATAAGACACTATTAATCTTTTATTATCACTACCTATATTAACTATGCTACAACATTACGGAAAACACTTATACGATTACTCCCTAAGCATGTCAACTAGTAGACAAACATATATAATCGGACAATCAAACAAGAACGTCAATTATATAATTAAGGGATAGAAGTCACTCAAAATAAGGAAATAGAAGATGTGAAATGCCTTGATTAAACCCAATCCGCCTTGGTGAGAAAGTTTCCCGATTACAACCGCAACTCACAATAACTACCCATATGCTACTAAAATACTACCAAACTAATATACTAAGCTAATCTACGAAAATTACAAAGAAAATAAAAAGAAATAAAGTGAAAGTTTGTGTAAATGAAGGTATACGAGTGTGTTGAAAAATGAGCATGTATAGGAGTATGTGTTGAAAAATAGCATGTTATTTATAGGAAAACCAAGACTATCCCACCTTTGGACAGGCTGGCTCGTCGTCCACCAGACCTGGTTGGCTAGACCAGCAGGCGTCGACCTGGCCTGGTTGGGGGTGATAAGGTAATTAACTACATTAGTAGTTACTAGTTAGGGATAGGTATGGTTCGGTTAGGCTCTTTTTGGTATAATATTGAAAACTGGAAAATTTTGTTTTAAAAATGTTGGAAACCATCTTGTTCGGTTTTAGGTCAGTTTATGATCAATTCTGATTCAGTTTGGTTTTTAATCAGTTTGTTTAGATTTTGGTTAGTCTGACTCAATAAGCAACATATTTGTCATTTTTATTGACAAACAAGTATAATTTTGAGTTGATCACTAACATTTGTTAAGCTTTAACTACTTTGTAGTACTATCTATAATGATTCTAGCCTAAAATAACAATTATAATCAATAATACTTTCATGTAAAAAGTTACATTTTAATGGTATATTATAAATAGTTTGGTTCGAGTTTTTGGTTTGATTTTTGAAAAAAAACAAAAACTAAAACGAATATTTATGTTTCGGTTTTTTTGCTCACCCATATTAGATGTATTGGTTTTCTAAAATTTCCTCAACATATAGCACAAGATGGTCAGAGTTAGCATAGCGTGTAATCTTTGGATGAAATAGAGCGTTCATTTTTTATATTATGCAAGTAGAGTTAGTTACATAAATCGTTCATGTCGTTTATCCCGTTCCTACACCTTTTTTACTTGGATGTCGGCACTGTTTCATTCCGTTACGAAGCTGTTTTATATGTATAAGGTCTATTGGAGTGATAAGGCCAAACCCGCTACCGGCTTATTGGGGTGGCGAGATGATGCTTGAATGCACACAACTTGGGTTCTAGTATATGACACTCATTTTCATATAAATGGTGATAAGATATAACCTTAACTAAACAATCTTATTAAGTTACTCGATTCGCCCCATTTTGACTATAAGCCTCACTGGTCAGTCTCTAATCGGTTCAGGCCAAACCTAAATGATCGGACCACAAAAATAAATCTAAATAGTTCACCATAATCCTGAGAGCCAACATAGGGCAATCATGGCCATGATTCGAATAATAAGTTAATAAGTTCTTATTTAAACTGATCCATGGTCACATTTGATCCAAATCATTATCTCAAAACATGTTTCACGAAACTAATAGAAAACCAACCAAAGTTAACAACACTTTGACCACCTTACTTGACCACACAGATCTTGATGACAGACGCAGAACCAATACGGTGTAGTGCCACCACAGCATCACCTTTCTTACACAGCCCTTTCGCAGATGCCGATTTCAAAGCAGCTTCCAAAATCACCTCGGTCGATTCAGCATCAGTAGCCTTAGCCGATCCCTCAGCAAGAAGGGGAATCAATCCCCTATACACAAGACTATGCCTAGCTGGCGTCTCATCACTACAAGTCCAGTCAAATGAGTCCGTCGACAAAACAGGAACCACCACCGACAAGATTGGAACCGCTGGTCTATACTTGGCCACTAACTTAGCTGTAGACCCACCCCTGGTTAGAACCACAATCAGTTTGGCTCGAGCTTTGTTAGCCGTTCTGACAGCAGATGATGCAAGAGACTCCAATGGACTCATTGGCAATGGAGTTGACTTAATCATTTCCTTGAAAATGACTCCGTAGTCAAGAGATGATTCGGCTTCGATGCAGATCCGGGCCATAGTTTTGACCGCGATTTCAGGGTATGCACCAGCTGCACTTTCTCCACTAAGCATAACACAGTCGGTTCCATCAAGGACAGCGTTTGCCACATCAGTGGCTTCAGCACGGGTGGGCCGTGGTGATTTAATCATTGACTCCAGCATCTGTGTTGCAGTTACCACGGGTTTGCCAGCAATGTTACATTTGTAGATCATCATTTTTTGGGCTAAGAAGATCTTTTCTACGGGAATTTCCATTCCTAAATCTCCACGAGCAACCATGAACGAGTCCGTCTCACGTAAGATTTCATCAAAGTTTATAACTCCTTCTTGGTTCTCAACCTGCATAATATTTAAGTTAAATAGTTAGAACTCAAAATAAAAAAATAAATAATGTAAAAGAGATGATATAAGCACGTGTAGCGTACAAATGATTGATATCATGACAACTGAACCGGGTTTTACTCTTATATTGGTATACTTGATTATTTAAGAAACATTAACATTACTTTTGTACCCATGTCAACAAATATTCTATAAAAACAATAGTTGATAGTTTTTTCATATTTTAAATCCGTACGTTTCAACAAAATACAATAAAACATACCTTTGACATCAACTGAATATTCTTGGCATGTGGGCCTAGAACCTTACGAACATTCACAAGATCAGATCCTTTACGAACAAACGAGAGTGCAATCATATCAATATTGTTGGGCACACCCCATTGAAGAATGTCTTCTTGATCCTTTTCCGTAAGTGTTGGAAGATCCACAACTACACCAGGAAGGTTCACATTCTTACGTTCACCTAACATGGCTGTGTTCTCACACCGACATCTAACGGTCCCAGCTGCAGTATCACACGACAAAACTGTTAAGGTGATGGTTCCATCAGCACACAAGATGGTGTTTCCGGGCTTTAAGTCAACAGGTAACTTTTTGTAGCTCATAGATATGGTTTCTTCGTCTCCTTTAATGGTGTAATCAGTGCTTATTGTGATTTCACGGCCTTCTTTTAGTTGGACAGGTTTCTCATTCTTTAAAAATCCAGTTCGAATCTCAGGTCCCTACACGGAGAAAAACAAGGCAGTGAAAATTAATTCAATTGGACTTGTACTATAAGTTGACCTTTTTCAACCCAAAAACGCTTAAATAATATAAAGATTATATATGTTCTTTTCACATTGTTTATGTTATCATGACAAACATATTGACTATTTAAGGAAATGGCCAAATAGGTGATTACAAGTCAACTGGACTTGTACTATAAGCTGACCTTTTTCAACCCAAACTTGTTTTGACCCGTTACACAACCCGTCAGCCCGCTCATCTTGTCACTTTTACCATATACCCATGGGTGAGATCCATATGAATATAGGATTTCTCTCTGGACAGCATAATCTATTTCAATTAGCTGGAAAATACGCTCAAAAAGCTTTAGTTTAAATTTATTTCAAGAACACTATTACTTTAGTCGATATATTCTATTAGACAACTAGTTATAGACTCAACGTGAGAACGACATTTCAATTTGGTTAAACAACAAAAACACAATCAAAAAGAGAATCTTGATCCGAAATGCATAAAGGCAACAAGTTTAAACTTATACCTTGGTATCAAGCATTACTGCACACAAGATCTGAGTATTATGCATAGCAATCCGAAGATTATCCAAAGTTTCTTGATGATACTCATGGGTCCCATGAGAGAAGTTGAACCGGGCAACATTCATTCCTGCCCTCAGTAGCTTCTCACACATCTCTACAGACCGAGAAGCGGGTCCTAGAGTGCATACAATCTTCGTTTTTGGAATACGCCCATCATTAGGAAGGTCCTTCAAGATCCCCTCAATGTCAATGTTCGACATGTTATGTAGTTAGATTATCTGTTGAATTACTCCAAAATGTGATTAACATATAAAATCAGGAGATAGATTATACAAAACCCACCTACCACTTTTTAAAATCAAAACCAAACAAATCATATACAAATAGATAAATATATATTTGGGGATTCAGCGCATCATGTCAGAACTCACTCCAAAAAGCTAGCTCAAATGCATCATGTCAGAAGTCACTCCAAAAAGCTAGCTCAAATGAGGAGGAGACACCTAGACTTAGGGGGTGTTTGTTTAAGCTTATATAAGGGCTTATGAGCTTATTGAGTTTCGGCTAATGTTTCACAAGCCCGAATTTTATGGCTTATGTAAGGGCTTATGGGCTTATTACTGTTAATTATGACTAAATAAAAAGTAATAAGCTCATAATCCCTTACATAAGCCATAAAATTCGGGCTTATGACACATAAGCCGAAACTCAATAAGCTCGTAGGCCCTTATATAAGCCCAAACAAACACCCCCTTAGAAACCACCAACTAATACAATACTTGGCTGATGTGGGATCGTAACATAAACCCCTAAAAGGGGTTTACAATGTCAAAAACATTATCTTAAAAACTATTCATTCTACATCTCAGATTTACATCTCAGATTACATAAATAACTAAATCAAACACAAAAATAAGCAAAACTAAGTAGATCCAACAATCAAAATCATGATACACAGTAGCAAAAAAAGATGAAAATTGAGATAAAAAAATATAAAAAAAACCAGAAAAGGAAAACACTTACTTAGCAAAGAAAAAAAAGCAGAAGTGTTTGGACACTTTGCTTGCTCTTTTGGCTTAAGATGAAAGAGATAGTTGTTGTTGTAAGAATAATAAGGGTTTATTCGTGTTCGGTGTGTGTGGGTAATTATATTTTAGTTTTACTTTTATTTGGAAAACATTGAGCGGCCAATAGTTTTAGTCAAGAAAAGTGCGCCGACACGCGTCAACGTCAAAGTGATGCAGCATCTCGATTACTTAAGCAGGCACTCATATTTTAGCTACTTAACTCACTAATTACTAGGGTGTTCGTCGCTTCTTTTCGGTTCCGTTTTTTTTAAGAAGTTTAAATCCAGAATCGAATTTGTATGGAAAAACTAAACCAAACCAAACTGATAATCGAAAATTTGAATTCGGTTTGATTTTTGGTTTTAATCGAAAAAATTGAATAGAACAAAAATACTAATTTTCTAGTAGCTTGAAATATTTGAGATATGAATCTATTGTGAATGAGATAATTATAATCATCAAATATAAAAATCCAATTAAACAATGACAAATATGAAAACGTATGTGGGTTGCCAAAATAAAATAATAAATAATAAAATAACTAATATGTTAACTATCAAGTAATGAATCAGTTTGTTTAATCAAACAAATGACCTATATCAACTACGATGTCACTCCGGTCACAATTAACTAAATTTAGAGTCCGAACATGTCACACCCCGCTTATAGCGGAAACACGGAATGTTCCAGTTATAATATCAAGAGTCAAGATTACCACAATATAACCGATAAACAAAACATCAAATTAAATAGATCATGCCAAATGTTACAAAATACATCATAAAGTCAAAGGCGATGAGACGCCAAGTACCAATACAATTCCAAAAGAAATAAACAACGGATCGTCATGGAAATTACAATAAAGAGTTCAAATTCAAATTTCCCAAAAGCAAGCGATCCGAAAATAAACTATGGCATGATCAAAGGAAATCCTCAAATTCCTGCAAAGCGTTAAAACGACATCAACAACATGTTGGTGAATTATTCACAATTTTAAGTAGAAAGTGACCCATCGACAAGTTTCAGTAAACAATGTAAGTTTAAAATCATTTATCTTGTATTCATCCAATAGTGAGAGGTACCATGCCTAGAATATCATACACTGAACCTGACCACGTAAATTAACCCCTATCCTAAGGGGTATCAATCCAAAGGCAACCAATATGAAATACGGCCATAACACCTACTCCTAGGTACGTCCTAGCGAGCGATGAGGGTTCGGTTAAACCCAAACAGATCTGTATATATGAAACCGCGGGCAAAAGCTTAATCAAGTGTATAAGGGGAGGCTCCTTGAGCCTAATGATACTTAATCTAAGGCAGACCAAATTCACTGGGTAAACAAGATATTTAATAACATTATCGCATAAATGCAAACATTTTAAAGTACGCTTTACAGCCCAAAAGTATTTAAGACAAGGGCTACGAATAACTCACAATACAATTTCAGCAATTCTCGGGTAACAATCACAGAGTTACAACTCCACCGTCTAAGTGCCCTAAAACAGTAAATAATAGTCTCAGTATCTCTATAAGTATAGTTCGGTTTAGCCTTGTCGGTTAAGATTAGGTTAATAAGATAATCTGATAATAAATTAGTTTCAACGAGGTGACGTATTTAGAAGGCGTTGTTCCGCCTCAATCAGGACCGCTCGGAAGGATGCCGACATTTCACGTCATAACAATAATTCGAAAAACATAATATTCCGAGTCGAAACGACTACTAGGAATATTGGTGGAAAGGAATATTGAATACCGAGGTTTTATTAGATTGACCAAGGTTAAAGATGTTGACTTTGTAAAAGTCAAATGTTAAATAAGTTGACTTAGAAAAGTCAAATGTCAACAATGTTGACTTATAAAAGTCAAATGTCAAGGATGTTGACTTATAAAAGTCAATGTCAAGGATGTTGACTTATAAAAGTCAAATGTCAAAAAGGTTGATCTTGCAAAGTTAAAGACAACTATTTTAGGTTGAAACATAGATAATTGAAGTTGTCACAAAAGTCTAACTTGACATATAGAGAGTTTGTAAGTCTTTACTTCTCAAAAATATAGTTTAAATTGACTTTTAGTTATTAAAATATAGTGAAAAATGTCTTTATATAAATGTTTTTAAATGAAGTTTATCGCAAAAATATTAGTCGACGGCTTTAGATTACGATCGTTATTTGTAGCAAATGTTTATTTATCAAAAGGTAGGTAATATGTCCATTTTAAATAAGTATTCGTCATTTTTGATTGCGTTGGCGTCTTTGAGTCCAAAGACGGTATTTTATCATAATATGTTACTTTTGGTTTATTTATACAAGTGTTTAGAGTTTGAAATAAGTTTAACATAAAATCAGTGGCTTTGAAACAACAATTCACGGGACCAAAACGTGAAGATGGTTAAAATCAAAAGCTGAATTTTTGACAAAAAGAGCCCGGTGCGTCGCACTGGATAAGGGGGGCGCACTTGGTGCATTTTCAGATTTATAAATTTTTATCGTTTTGTCGAAATCCGATTAGTTAAAGGCTTTTTGGTTAAAACGCAAACTGTTAATAACTTACATTCTGTTCCAAATATATTTACCAAGTGTTACATATATATAAATATACCATTTTACATACTAATACATACAATATGTTAATTTCGGTAATAATCACATCTTTATATATTTTAGTCCAAATCTTTGTCCATAACCAAAATATTCACAAGTGTTGGTCTAATATATTATTCCTAACCCTTTTCAAGGCTAATAACCGAAATATACAAGGAAAATAATAACGGAATGCATAAAAAGATGAATATGGGAAAAATGTCGATTTTACCGAAATACAACCGCAAGATCTTAAGCTTGAGAAGATAAACCCGAAAGTAACTTTTTGGTGGTGAGATGATGGGAAAATCACAGCTCCAAAACACAAAAGAAAACCACCATTAGTCTAGATCCTTACATGCATGGTGATAAAAACGGTATCGAAGAGATTTTTCGGTAAACTTTACTTACCACAAAATCAAAAAGTAAGTTCCATGATAGATCTAACCAAAGCTTCCAAAATGAAATAGGAATAAGGAACCAAGATCTTGAAATACAAATGAAATGGGTAGGTGTTAGATCTCTTCACCAAATAGATGAAAATGGAAGAGAAAAGTGAAATAAAACTTATAAGAAAACTTACCCAAGATTGGAGAAACCAAAAGGAAATTGTTGGAAGATAACTTTGACCTTGAAACTCTCTTCAAATTAGTGATTCTTCTTCTTTAAACATCTGGAATTTGAGTTATATTTAGTGGGTTATGATGAACTTGAAAGAGTTTGAAGACAAAGAGAGTGTAAAGAGTGATAGATGACCAAATGGAAGACTTGTTTGTTAATCTAAAGACCCCACATGACTCATTTCTAGAGTTTCTAAGAGTGTTACACGTTTAGGACATGTGTTGCATCCACAAGACATGCAAATATGACTCACACAACAAGACAAAATTTTTGTCCAGCAGGTCGGTGCTGCGCACCAAATGTTTAGGTGCTTAGCACCGGACCCAAAATCCAGACTTTTCAGTTTCGTTGTTCGCGATCGTTAAGGAGTTTCGCTCGTCGAAAGTTCCCGATTCTTTTTGCTTTGAACTTAGGAAAGTTCACACTTTGATTTACTTTATATTAGGTTCATTTAATTTTATATTTTCACTTTCGATTTCGAGATTCGCACGATTTCGGTAAAGGAGTAAACAAGAGCAAAAGTGCGATAATTCACGGATAAAGGATGCGATAACCGACAAATTTTGGCATAAACCTTCTAACTTATAATTGTGAGGATACTAACTAATTGGCACTTAGATATATTAATATTATTACGTCTCAGGGACGAATCAGCAAATGCAGAAAACCCGATACTCAATAACAGTAAATTGTGAGCAAAACAAAGCGAAATACAAGGGTCGAAATCAATTGCGAATAAAATATAAATAATGACGGTAACATAAGTATTTCAAATTGACGGGACGTCACAGCCTCCCCCAGTTAAAAGAATTTCGTCCTCGAAATATTCACTTAGCGTCGCCGCTAGAAAAGAGATGGGATATTTCCCCTGTGTTTCATCCTCCCGTTCCCACGTAAAATTCAGCTCCAATCTTAGAGTTATGACAGTAAAAAGCCTCACACGGTGCGCAACAAATGCTGGGGCGGTAACTATTGTAGTATGAAAGCTCGACTAGCAGAAAAAGTTGATTCCAACTTCCGTCAAAGTCTAAAACACACGCGTGTCTTGATTAGAAATGACAGAAAATCTCGTCAATATACAACCTAGAAGGTTCCTCTATTCGGTAATCTTCTCGAATAGGCAGAAAGTGCGCTGACTGAATCAGCCGATCTATGATAATCCAATGATACAATCCTCGGTGAGAGCCTCCTGTTAAGCCTGAATGATGCGAGCCTTCAAGCTCGACTGAGTCGAAATCATCATGGTGCGAACTCTCACCGGCTTAACCGACTCTGAGCGACTTAACACATCGGCTACTACATTCGCTTTACCCAGATGGTAGCGAATCTCACGAACATAATCGTTATGCTACTCAACTCATCAACATAAATGCATTTAGCATCTTTCCTTTTTAACGAAAAGTACCGACGCGCCTCAAAGGGAGAAACTCGTCCTAACGAAGGTGCTAACCGATAAGGAGCCTTCTCCATTGGCGCTGCTCTCGAAACTTGGTCAATCCAAAACTTTGCCTCTTTACTAGGGGTAATCCAGGTGAGTCCTCCGGGAACACATCGGGAAAGTCA
The DNA here is from genome assembly GCA_910822075.1 of Senecio squalidus. NCBI lineage: Eukaryota > Viridiplantae > Streptophyta > Magnoliopsida > Asterales > Asteraceae > Senecio > Senecio squalidus. The sequence goes on from CAJVGC010000432.1 coordinate 43,779,064, forward strand.
CGAACCACGGATGTGTAAGAAAGAGTGAACAATCCCACTCGATGTACTCCCGAACTTCCAGTCCTGAGACGACTTTAAGGCGCTTCCCCGCCTTATCCCCTGATCTAACAACAGTCTTCCTGCTATAACAGTATGCGGATAATCTTCTCGCAACATATAACCTCTACATGGTGTGTCGACAACCAACCCATGCTAATAATAACGTCAAATCTACCTAAGGCGATCGGAATCAAGTCGGTAGGAAAAGAATGGTCATCGGAACTAACACAATAGGTAGAACGTACTTCGGTAGCAGGTAAAACTCACCAACGGCTCACTCTATTTCGAAGGAAGACCCTAAGGTTAAAGGCGTGCAAAGAATCATAGTCCTAAACGCATCAGATGTGAAATTCTTCGAATGACGGACAAAAATCTGGAATAGGTAGAATTGAGAATTATTGACTCAAAAACGGTTAACAATAGCAGTTACGTTCCGTTCTCGCATAATTTGTTTCGAACTAGGCGTAGACGCGTAGTTGATCAAGTTACGCGTAGTTGGATGCGAATCATGCAATTGCGGAATTAATCCACTAAAGTTTAAAAGTTCGAAAAAAATATGATTGGTGAAGAGCCTAGATTATAGTTTGGTTTGGCACCAATGATTACTAAGTCGAATCGAAATGACAGATTAAACTCTGGAGTCGAACCTCTCGGAATCGCACTCGTAAGACAATTTCGTCTCGCCGACTTCCTTACAGATGGAGCTTCTTCGATGTCAACGCGAAAAGGGCGTAAAAATAAGAATAACATAAGAGAAAAGAGAAGTTCACAATATAAGGAATTTAATGCCAAACATTAGAATCAGGCAGAATATATGTAGGCTGACTTTAGATAAGAAAAGGATTCGCACCAGAAGATTATCGCCCGGGACACTTGTTCCTGAGATGCTCAGCAGACCCACACTCAAAACATTTACCCCTCGGGGTCTTACAAAACCTCTCGGTGTGCCCTAGCTTGTTACACTTGGTGCATACCCAACATTTCACCTCCTCGGCGTGGTAGTTGCCACATCGTCCACACTTCGGGTGCTTACCCTGGGCACCGGGTATCGCAGCAGCATATGCCTGCACAACTTGAGGAGTACCCTGCCTCCTGAATCTTTTTCGTGTATCGTTCTGACGGGATCCCCCACTCCGTTTCTCCCCGGAGTCTTGCTTAACCATCATCGGGGGTAGCTCACCATCACGGACCGCGTTTTGGGTTAACGTGATCGCAATCTCCACCGCGCTCTGAAAGGTGCTCGGTTTGCTGGATAGGACACTCTTACGGATTGCTGGGGGTAATCCGTGAGTGTAGCGACCTATACGTTTAAGCTCCGGTCGGACCAAGTGCGGCACTAGCTGGGACAAAGCGTGAAAACGAGAAGTGTACCCCTGGATGTCTGACCCAACCATGGTCAAGTTCCACAATTCATCCTCCAAATTCTGAATCTCAGATTCAGGAACATACTCAATAATCATCAACTCCTTTAGCTGATCCCAAGTCATCTTGCTGATCTCAGCTCGGCCTCGCACATTCACGATGGAATTCCACCACTTCAGAGCCGTACCTTGAAACACAAACGCAACAAATCGGACTCGATCTTCGTCCGCACATCCCACAACATCAAAGATGGACTCTAGCTTCTCCATCCATTGGAGCGTTCCAGTTGCTCCCTCATTGCCCTTATATTCAGGGGCCTTGCAGCTCATAAACGTCTTCAAGGTGCATCCCGCTCGTCGAGCTGAGCCCTCTGCTCCACCCGATCCATTAATCACAATTTCGGGACCATCATTATTAACAATCGGCTCAGGATTCTCAGGAGCCGAACCACCAGTTCCCATACCGATACTATCTTTAATCTGAGCGATCATAATTGGCATCATTGCTGCAAATTCCTCAGCGAATAATTGCCTGATGTTCGGTGTCGTATTCGTCTCCGCGTTATTCGCTCTCACATTCGGAGTCGCGGAATTAGCACTCGCTCTCGGATTCACAGTAGCGCGTCTCGCAGAACTTCGTGTCGCAACTCTCCTCTTAGACGCCATCGTCCTAAAATAAAAGGAAGAGAAAACTCGATCAGCAAATGTGTGCGACACGAAAACAATGCCAAATGCCAAAACACAACGCGAAATAAAACACGTATTAAAATAGTGCACACATTGCAATCAGAGAAAATCGATTTAAAAAGCCTATGGTCATAGTCCAAGTGATTTACTCAATTAAAATCACTCGGTTCGCTATAACCTTTGGCTCTGATACCAACTTCTGTCACACCCCGCTTATAGCGGAAACACAGAATGTTCCAGTTATAATATCAAGAGTCATGATTACAAAAATATAACCGATAAACAAAACATCAAATTAAATAGATCATGCCAAATGTTACAAAATACATCATAAAGTCAAAGGCGATGAGAGGCCAAGTACCAATACAATTCCAAAAGAAATAAACAACGGATCGTCATGGAAATTACAATAAAGAGTTCAAATTCAAATTTCCCAAAAGCAAGCGATCCGAAAATAAACTATGGCATGATCAAAGGAAATCCTCAAATTCCTGCAAAGCGTTAAAACGTCATCAACAACATGTTGGTGAATTATTCGCAATTTTAAGTAGAAAGTGACCCATCGACAAGTTTCAGTAAACAATGTAAGTTTAAAATCATTTATCTTGTATTCATCCAATAGTGAGAGGTACCATGCCTAGAATATCATACACTGAACCTGACCACGTAAATTAACCCCTATCCTAAGGGGTATCAATCCAAAGGCAACCAATATGAAATACGACCATAACACCTACTCCTAGGTACGTCCTAGCGAGCGATGAGGGTTCGGTCAAACCCAAACAGATGTGTATATATGAAACCGCGAGCAAAAGCTTAATCAAGTGTATAAGGGGAGGCTCCTTGAGCCTAATGATACTTAATCTAAGGCAGACCAAATTCACTGGGTAAACAAGATATTTAATAACATTATCGCATAAATGCAAACATTTTAAAGTACGCTTTACAGCCCAAAAGTATTTAAGACAAGGGCTACGAATAACTCACAATACAATTTCAGCAATTCTCGGGTAACAATCACAGAGTTACAACTCCACCGTCTAAGTGCCCTAAAACAGTAAATAATAGTCTCAGTATCTCTATAAGTATAGTTCGGTTTAGCCTTGTCGGTTAAGATTAGGTTAATAAGATAATCCGATAATAAATTAGTTTAAACGAGGTGACGTATGTAGAAGGCGTTGTTCCGCGTCAATCAGGACCGCTCGGAAGGATGCCGGCATTTCACGTCATAACAATAATTCGAAAAACATAATATTCCGAGTCGAAACGACTACTAGGAATATTGGTTGAAAGGAATATTGAATACCGAGGTTTTATTAGATTGACCAAGGTTAAAGATGTTGCCTTTGTAAAAGTCAAATGTTAAATAAGTTGACTTAGAAAAGTCAAATGTCAACAATGTTGACTTATAAAAGTCAAATGTCAAGGATGTTGACTTATAAAAGTCAAATGTCAAAAAGGTTGATCTTGCAAAGTTAAAGACAACTATTTTAGGTTGAAACATAGATCACAAAAGTCTAACTTGACATATAGAGAGTTTGTAAGTCTTTAGTTCTCAAAAATATAGTTTAAATTGACTTTTAGTTATCAAAATATAGTGAAAAATGTCTTTATATAAATGTTTTTAAATGAAGTTTATCGCAAAAATATTAGTCGACGGCTTTAGATTACGATCGTTATTTGTAGCAAATGTTTATTTATCAAAAGGTAGGTAATATGTCCATTTTAAATAAGTATTCGTCATTTTTGATTGCGTTGGCGTCTTTGAGTCCAAAGACGGTATTTTATCATAATATGTTACTTTTGGTTTATTTATACAAGTGTTTAGAGTTTGAAATAAGTTTAACATAAAATCAGTGGCTTTGAAACAACAATTCACGGGACCAAAACGTCAAGATGGTTAAAATCAAAAGCTGAATTTTTGACAAAAAGAGCCCGGTGCGTCGCACTTTATAAGGGGGGCGCACTTGGTGCATTTTCAGATTTATAAATTTTATCGTTTGTCGAAATCCGATTAGTTAAAGGCTTTTTGGTTAAAACGCAAACTGTTAATAACTTACATTTTATTTGGAAAACATTGAGCGGCCAATAGTTTTAGTCAAGAAAAGTGCGCCGACACGCGTCAACGTCAAAGTGATGCAGCATCTCGATTACTTAAGCAGGCACTCATATTTTAGCTACTTAACTCACTAATTACTAGGGTGTTCGTCGCTTCTTTTCGGTTCCGTTTTTTTTAAGAAGTTTAAATCCAGAATCGAATTTGTATGGAAAAACTAAACCAAACCAAACTGATAATCGAAAATTTGAATTCGGTTTGATTTTTGGTTTTAATCGAAAAAATTGAATAGAACAAAAATACTAATTTTCTAGTAGCTTGAAATATTTGAGATATGAATCTATTGTGAATGAGATAATTATAATCATCAAATATAAAAATCCAATTAAACAATGACAAATATGAAAACGTATGTGGGTTGTCAAAATAAAATAATAAATAATAAAATAACTAATATGTTAACTATCAAGTAATGAATCAGTTTGTTTAATCAAACAAATGACCTATATCAACTACGATGTCACTCCGGTCACAATTAACTAAATTTAGAGTCCGAACATGTCACACCCCGCTTATAGCGGAAACACGGAATGTTCCAGTTATAATATCAAGAGTCAAGATTACAACAATATAACCGATAAACAAAACATCAAATTAAATAGATCATGCCAAATGTTACAAAATACATCATAAAGTCAAAGGCGATGAGACGCCAAGTACCAATACAATTCCAAAAGAAATAAACAACGGATCGTCATGGAAATTACAATAAAGAGTTCAAATTCAAATTTCCCAAAAGCAAGCGATCCGAAAATAAACTATGGCATGATCAAAGGAAATCCTCAAATTCCTGCAAAGCGTTAAAACGACATCAACAACATGTTGGTGAATTATTCACAATTTTAAGTAGAAAGTGACCCATCGACAAGTTTCAGTAAACAATGTAAGTTTAAAATCATTTATCTTGTATTCATCCAATAGTGAGAGGTACCATGCCTAGACTATCATACACTGAACCTGACCACGTAAATTAACCCCTATCCTAAGGGGTATCAATCCAAAGGCAACCAATATAAAATACGGCCATAACACCTACTCCTAGGTACGTCCTAGCGAGCGATGAGGGTTCGGTTAAACCCAAACAGATCTGTATATATGAAACCGCGGGCAAAAGCTTAATCAAGTGTATAAGGGGAGGCTCCTTGAGCCTAATGATACTTAATCTAAGGCAGACCAAATTCACTGGGTAAACCAGATATTTAATAACATTATCGCATAAATGCAAACATTTTAAAGTACGCTTTACAGCCCAAAAGTATTTAAGACAAGGGCTACGAATAACTCACAATACAATTTCAGCAATTCTCGGGTAACAATCACAGAGTTACAACTCCACCGTCTAAGTGCCCTAAAACAGTAAATAATAGTCTCAGTATCTCTATAAGTATAGTTCGGTTTAGCCTTGTCGGTTAAGTCTGATAATAAATTAGTTTCAACGAGGTGACGTATTTAGAAGGCGTTGTTCCGCCTCAATCAGGACCGCTCGGAAGGATGCCGACATTTCACGTCATAACAATAATTCGAAAAACATAATATTCCGAGTCGAAACGACTACTAGGAATATTGGTGGAAAGGAATATTGAATACCGAGGTTTTATTAGATTGACCAAGGTTAAAGATGTTGACTTTGTAAAAGTCAAATGTTAAATAAGTTGATTAGAAAAGTCAAATGTCAACAATGTTGACTTATAAAAGTCAATGTCAAGGATGTTGACTTATAAAAGTCAATGTCAAGGATGTTGACTTATAAAAGTCAAATGTCAAAAAGGTTGATCTTGCAAAGTTAAAGACAACTATTTTAGGTTGAAACATAGATAATTGAAGTTGTCCACAAAAGTCTAACTTGACATATAGAGAGTTTGTAAGTCTTTACTTCTCAAAAATATAGTTTAAATTGACTTTTAGTTATTAAAAATAAATGTTTTTAAATGAAGTTTATCACAAAAATATTAGTCGACGGCTTTAGATTACGATCGTTATTTGTAGCAATGTTTATTTATCAAAAGGTAGGTAATATGTCCATTTTAAATAAGTATTCGTCATTTTTGATTGCGTTGGCGTCTTTGAGTCCAAAGACGGTATTTTATCATAATATGTTACTTTTGGTTTATTTATACAAGTGTTTAGAGTTTGAAATAAGTTTAACATAAAATCAGTGGCTTTGAAACAACAATTCCGGGACCAAAACGTGAAGATGGTTAAAATCAAAAGCTGAATTTTGACAAAAAGAGCCCGGTGCGTCGCACTGGATAAGGGGGGCGCACTTGGTGCATTTTCAGATTTATAAATTTTTATCGTTTTGTCGAAATCCGATTAGTTAAAGGCTTTTTGGTTAAAAACGCAAACTGTTAATAACTTACATTCTGTTCCAAATATATTTACCAATGGTTACATATATATAAATATACCATTTTTAATTTCGGTAATAATCACATCTTTATATATTTTAGTCCAAATCTTTGTCCATAACCAAAATATTCACAAGTGTTGGTCTAATATATTATTCCTAACCCTTTTCAAGGCTAATAACCGAAATATACAAGGAAAATAATAACGGAATGCATAAAAAGATGAATATGGGAAAAATGTCGATTTTACCGAAATACAACCGCAAGATCTTAAGCTTGAGAAGATAAACCCGAAAGTAACTTTTTGGTGGTGAGATGATGGGAAAATCACAGCTCCAAAACACAAAAGAAAACCACCATTAGTCTAGATCCTTACATGCATGGTGATAAAAACGGTATCGAAGAGATTTTTCGGTAAACTTTACTTACCACAAAATCAAAAGTAAGTTCCATGATAGATCTAACCAAGCTTCCAAAATGAAATAGGAATAAGGAACCAAGATCTTGAAATACAAATGAAATGGGTAGGTGTTAGATCTCTTCACCAAATAAATGAAAATGGAAGAAACTTATAAGAAAACTTACCCAAGATTGGAGAAACCAAAAGGAAATTGTTGGAAGATAACTTTGACCTTGAAACTCTCTTCAAATTAGTGATTCTTCTTCTTTAAACTTCTGGAATTTGAGTTATATTTAGTGGGTTATGATGAACTTGAAAGAGTTTGAAGACAAAGAGAGTGTGTGTGTGTTTTTTTTTTGGATGAAAGAGTGATAGATGACCAAATGGAAGACTTGTTTGTTAATCTAAAGACCCCACATGACTCATTTCTGGAGTTTCTAAGAGTGTTACACGTTTAGGACAGGTGTTGCATCCACAAGACATGCAAATATGACTCACACAACAAGACAAAAATTTTGTCCAGCAGGTCGGTGCTGCGCACCAAATGTTTAGGTGCTTAGCACCGGACCCAAAATCCAGACTTTTCAGTTTCGTTGTTCGCGATCGTTAAGGAGTTTCGCTCGTCGAAAGTTCCCGATTCTTTTTGCTTTGAACTTAGGAAATTTCACACTTTGATTTACTTTATATTAGGTTCATTTAATTTTATATTTTCACTTTCGATTTCGAGATTCGCACGATTTCGGTAAATGAGTAAACAAGAGCAAAAGTGCGATAATTCGCGGATAAAGGATGCGATAACCGACAAATTTTGGCATAAACCTTCTAACTTATAATTGTGAGGATACTAACTAATTGGCACTTAGATATATTAATATTATTACGTCTCAGGGACGAATCAGCAAATGCAGAAAACCCGATACTCAATAACAGTAAATTGTGAGCAAAACAAAGCGAAATACAAGGGTCGAAATCAATTGCGAATAAAATATAAATAATGACGGTAACATAAGTATTTCAAATTGACGAGACGTCACATAACATATATAAAAGGAGAACAGATGAGAGTCGAATGTTTTTAAGTATTTTGTAATAGACTATAATTTGTAAAATTCGAAATATTAATATTTTTTAAAAATATTAAATATATAAATTCGGTTTTCGGTTAAAACCTAATTCAAATTTTTAAAGCCGAGAACCGAACCAAGAACCGAATTCTAGTTCGGTTTTTCGGTTAAAAACCGAACCGAAAACCGAATTCATAATTGGTTTAGTTTAAATCGGTTTCGGTTCAGTTCAATTTTCAATTTAAAAACCAAACCATAAACACCTCTACAAATTACAATTTTTAAATGATATTTTTGCATATAAGTTTTTGAGTTAATTGCATAAATGGTCCCTAAGCTTTTATCATTTTAGCGAGTTCAGTCCTTAGGTCGCAAAGCCTACGAGGTTCAGTCCCTGGGTCATCAATTTGGCTACAGAGATAGTCCCTCCGTCACTTGAAATGACAAAATTACCCTTAATAAAAAAAAACATAAGGTTGGATCCTCAAACAAAAAAAAGGGGTTAACTTAGATCTCCAAGAACACACACACAAAAAGAAATAGATAGAGATTGAAGAATGATGTTTGATGTCGATGATGATGATTGTGTTGTTGGTATGTTGTACAACAACAAGAATAAGGTTTTTGGAGATGGTGGGTGATGAGAGGGTTTGCTAAAAGAAAAAGAATTACCCTTAATAAGAAGAAAAAAAAAATAGATATGACATGGTGAAATAGTAGAATTAAAAGAAAAAGAATATACATGAGTTTTTTGGAGATGGTGGGTGATGATAGGGTTTGATTTGAGTTGTTTAATTAGATTTTGATTAACGAAAATTTAGGGAAGAATAGTGGTTAAAAAATTTAGGATAGAAAAAGGTGGATAGGAGAAAATTAAAAAGAAAAATAAATATTAATAATAATATTCATTTCAATTGTTTAGTTGTCATTAAGGGTAATTTTGTCATTTCAAGTGACAGAAGGACTATTTTTGTAGTCAAATTGATGACTCACGGACTGAACCCGCTAAATTGATACAAACTTAGAGACCATTTATGTAATTAACTTAAGTTTTTCATTCATGCATATGAATGTTATTGATAATATGTCTTTGTTGTTAACTTTTTTGTTCTTTTAGAGATGGGTTTGGTTCGGTTTTTGATCAAAGTTTCGATTATTTGCAAATTTTAAGTGTTTGTTGTGATTAGATTGATTTTTGTTAATTGATTATTGAGTATACTTTGTGTTTGTCATCGGTTAAATATTAAATGATTAAATATTAAATGATGGATTATTAATACAAAAACACAATGTTAAATGATAAATACGGGGTTTTATTTGTTTATATTTTGTTTTAGGGATGACGGTTAAAAGCTAAACGAAACGTAATATATTAAACAAACGGTTAAAATCTAAACTGATGAGGTTAGTGGGATTATCTATGTATATATATAGGTAATCCCTAACCTAAATATAATAATTGGGCCTTTTTTACTTAAAGTCCGCTACTACAACCAAACCCAGACAGGCTGTCAGCAGCTGTCAGCTATCAAAGTCAAGCTATGTCTGTCAAAGTCAAGCACACCGCGTCTATCAAACAGACCGCGTCAGTCAAGCGGACCGCGTCTCTCAAGCGGACCACGTCTGTCAAGCGGACCACGTCCTGTCAAGCGGACCACGTCCGGCAAGCGGACCACGTCCGTCAAGCGGACCGCGTCCTGTCAAGCGGACCACGTCTGTCAAGCGGACCGCGTCCTGTCAAACGGACCGCGTCTGTCAAGCGACCACGTCTATCAAGCGGACCGCGTCTGTCAAACAGCCTGTCAACTTGGACAGGCTGTTTGACAGACGCGGTCCGCTTGATAGACGTGGTCGCTTGACAGACGCGGTCCGTTTGACAGGACGCGGTCCGCTTGACAGACGTGGTCCGCTTGACAGGACGCGGTCCGCTTGACAGTGCGCTTGACGGACGTGGTCCGCTTGACGGACGTGGTCCGCTTGACAGGACGTGGTCCGCTTGACAGACGCGGTCTGTTTGATAGACGCGGTCTGCTTGACTTTGACAGACATAGCTTGACTTTGACAGCTGACAGCTGCTGACAGCCTGTCTGGGTTTGGTTGTAGTAGCGGGGGCTTTAATTAAAAAAGGCCCAATATTTATATTTAGGTTAGGGATTACCTATATATATATACATAGATAATCCTACTAACCTCATCATGCCCCTGAGTTAGGGATTTCCCAAAATAACAGTTTCCAAGTCGTAACTAACATTAATCAGTAAGTTTTTTTTTTTTTTTTTTTTTTTTTTTTTTATTCGCCATAATGAAAAACCGGCGGGTAGGTGGGAGGGCAGCCTTGACCGGCGGTTATACATATATATATATATACTATATATATATATATATATATATATACTATATTATATATATATTATATATATATATATATATAATATATATATATTTTTTCGAGCAATAATCACCGGCGGTAGGTGGCCTTAACCCAAACCGGCGACAAAGGCATACCGGCAAGCTTATACCGGCGGGCCTGGGCAAGCCTATACCGGCGGTAAGACAAACTTGAACCGGCGTTACGCCAAACTTGAACCGGCGGTACGCCAAACTTGAACCGGCGGTACGCCAAACTTGAACAGGCGGTACGCCAAATTTGAACCGGCGGTATACGCCAAAGGTACGCCAAATTTGAACCGGCGGTGGGAATGTTGGCCGGCGGTTGACCGGCGGTAGGGTGAGGGTAACCGTGGCCTAGCTGTACCGCGGAGAGTGATGGCGTCAAGACTGGACCGCGGCAACACATCCTTGGACCGGCGGTGTCATAAGTACATGCCCAGTTTTAATAATTTTCCTCGGGTCCCTTTCCGTAACTATGTTTTGTATAAAGAACCGGGTCAAACATTGCCTGTCTGGGCATCCATTTTTTCAAACATGGGAACCCTTTTTAGAAGTTGTAAAACAAAAGTGGCGTTTTAAATAATTAACTCCACTAACTGTAATTGTATGTTTTACTTGCAGGTTTGAAGTGGATTGCTCGCTACGTTACAAGTACGTATTCGCTTGTCTATTGCCTTTGCTTTATTTGGATCTGTAGGTAGTAATAGCTGATATACCTTGGTATTGATTAGGCACACTGTAGTTTGTTTTGACATGGGAGAGCCAGTGACAGTGACTGACGCTATTGTGATGGAAACTCCATCATTTTTTCGTAGTCCTAGCAAGCTCAAAGTCCACATGCTTAAAAAACTTATGGATGAGTATCCATGCCTTAGGAAATATAATGCTATCATACCTAAGCCAAACCAACTTTCCCATTCCCTTCCGCAGGGAAAAGTAGCCTTCTACATCCATTATCTTTCCCATTCCAACCTTAGACTTCCTGCCACCGCGTTTTATTTGAGTGTGTTGAACTATTTCAAGTTGGGTTTTGCACAGTTACACCCGGTAGCTGTAGCAAAAGTCACAAATTTTGAGATGTTATTGGTGGCCATGGGAATAAAACCCTCAGTATCTTTGTTTAGGGCGTGCTATAAGCTGAATATATCTCATGATTGGTATTCCCTAGAGTTGAAAGATAGAAAGAAAAATTTGGTTCGAGAGTGTTTCACTAGTCATCAGAATTGGAGATATAGATATGTGTTTGTGGATACCGCCTTCATAAATATTTGGGCTAGTAACTTGTTTAAATGGAAAACTGGGCTTGACAAATCGATAAACAATCCTCCTGTCCTGACGCCTCAAAGCCAAAGGCTGTGCCAGCAGATTTTACGAAAATCGATTGTATTTCGAGTTTATGAGGAAGGTGCTTTGGTGTTGGCTCATATTTCGGATAACTGGGATAAAGGGATGAAGCCTGTGATAGTGGACTTGGAGACCGGGCAACGTGGGTGCTTGTTGTTATTTTTGACATGCTTTTATATTAGCTTTTTGCAGGTACTGACCTATTGTATGTTTCCCTGCAGCCATGAGCTTGATGGATTTTATGGAGGGAGATCCTGCGTGGATGACGTATGAGATTGAAAATCATCCCGGTGATGTTATCCTTGGTGAACAAGAGACTGGTGCCACTTCTCAAGTTAACTCCGGTACAAACATGCAATCAACCACCAATGTTACCTCAAAGTCAACGCCAGGTATGTACACAACCTCTATACCTATGTATTTATTATGGCAAAAAGTAATGACAATATTTGTGTTTCCCAGATGCCACTGATAATGAAAAGTCATTGTCCAGGACTATCGTTGAGAGTGATAACGAGGATGAAACAGGTAACACTATAATTATAGTGGTTGCCTACTTATTACTTGTTGCTTAACTATTTTATTGTGAATATGCAGAGGAATTCGATCCCCTGGGGGCGACATCACTTCCAGATTCCAGATTGGATGGCCGAGATACATTGGGACTGCGTAAAAGGGGAATGAGTCTAGATGCAAGTGATTATGACATCCCCTCGTCCAAGGTGCCAAAATTGACCTTTCCCTCCAATCTTCCCTGTAATGCTACTTTGGTCAACACTGGGTCATTTGGAGCAAACGCCACAATTGGATCATCCGGTATGTTTGGCACGACCCGCGCACCTTTTGGGGTGACTAGGGTGGCAGCTAGCCAGAATTTTGGTATGACACAGTCTATGACCGAGAGTACTGGGGGTGCAGTTGATGCAGCCGATATAAAAATGTTCAATTGTTTTAGGGATTATGTTCGACAGCTTGTAAGCAATGAACATGGGGAACTAAAAAGATCGTGTGCTGAGTTGCATGTGCAGGTTGAGAACATGCAAGATGATATTACCTCCCTAAAGAAAGATCTAGTGCTTGAGTAGACTACAGCTAGTCGTTGTCAAGAGGAGGTGCGCATGCTTAAGGAGAGCGTATCCCAACAGGAGTCCAAGTTGTCTGAGGTTGAAACAGAGAAAAAGGAGATGTTAGAAACCTTGAGTGCCCGTGATGAGCAGTTGGCTCAAAAAGATGTTGAGCTAGAGACTATGAAACAAGCGATGGCCAAGATGTGTGAAGAACGGAAAGATTTAGTTGCTGCATTGCCTCAGCTATTTGATTTGATGCTTAAACATCCTGATGTTGCTAATGTTCTTAATGACTTTAACCGGGCTTCTCATATGTTTGGGAGACATCTTGCCAGCAAAAAAGTGAAAGATGCACTCCCCAATATTTCCTCTGAGATCTTGCCTTTTTTGGACCCTGTAACGCATGGTAACATGATTCGGGTGAGTGAAACATTTGCAGCCAGGGCCTTTCCCGTTATGACTACCCTGGTGCAAGATTTGGAGTTGTCACTTCCATCTATCATTGCCTTATTGTCGGCACAACCACAACCCTAGCCTTAGCTTGTTTATCCATGGATGTGATATTATTACTTTATGACTTGGTTTATTTTGTGATTGGTGTAT
>CAJVGC010000432.1:43792583-43899215 GCA_910822075.1 Senecio squalidus
AGCATCATCTTCTGATCGAATATGTGTTGAAGACTCTTGTGGTCGGTGAATACGGTACACTTGGTCCCATACAGATAATGTCTCCAAATCTTCAATGCAAAGACGACGGCTCCCAACTCTAGATCGTGTGTCGTGTAATTCTGCTCATGGATTTTCAACTGACGCGAAGCGTAAGCTATAACTTTACCATTCTGCATAAGCACACAACCCAGACCCTTGTGCGAAGCGTCGCAATAAACCACAAAATTCTCGGAACCAACTGGCAGACTAAGAATAGGTGCGTTACACAACCGCTGCTTCAATATCTGAAATGCTTCCTCCTGATCGGTACCCCAAACGAATGGTTCACTCTTCTGTGTCAGCTTTGTCATAGACGAAGCGATCTTGGAGAAGTTCTCGATGAATCGGCGATAATACCCAGCAAGACCCAAAAATGAACGGATTTCGGTTGGTGACTTCGGTGCAACCCAACTCTTAACAGCTTCAATCTTAGCAGGATCAACATGAATACCCTTCGCGCTAACCACGTGGCCAAGGAATTGAACTTCGGATAACCAGAACTCGCACTTAGAGAATTTCGCATACAACTTCTCTTTTCGAAGCACTTCTAGAACAAGGCGCAAATGCTCTTCATGTTCCTTGCGACTTCGGGAATAGATAAGAATGTCGTCGATGAAAACGATAACGAATTTGTCAGATACGGACGACAAATACGGTTCATTAGTTCCATGAATGCTGCAGGGGCGTTTGTCATACCAAACGGCATCACCATGAACTCGTAATGACCATACCGAGTACGAAAAGCAGTCTTAGGTATATCATCTTCTCGAACTCTCAACTGATGATAACCAGAGCGAAGATCGATCTTAGAGAAATAGCAAGAACCCTGAAGTTGATCGAATAAGTCATCAATACGAGGAAGGGGATAACGGTTCTTCACAGTCAACTTGTTTAACTCCCGATAATCAATACATAAACGCATGGAGCCATCCTTCTTCTTAACAAAGAGGACAGGAGCACCCCACGGGGGAGAAACTAGGACGAATAAAACCCTTATCGACCAGTTCCTGAATTTGTTTCGACAACTCGAGCATCTCGGAAGGAGCCAAACGATACGGAGCTTTAGCAACAGGTGCAGCTCCAGGAATAAGATCAATACGGAAATCGGTTTGTCTCTGGGGAGGGACTCCAGGTAAGTCGTCGGGAAAAACATCAGAATACTCGCGAACGATCGGCACACCATCAATCTTTATCGCAGAGTCTTTCTTCACCAAGTGAGCAAGATATAAAGAACAACCCTGACGGACATACTCGCGAACCTTCAAACAAGAAATAACTTTAAGGCGTTTCCCGACCTTGTCTCCGTGTACAATCAACTGATCTCCATTCGGCTTCTGAATACGAATAAGCTTCTCATAACAGACTATCTCTCCTTTATGTTTCGCTAACCAATCCATGCCGACTACGACGTCGAAACTACCGAGTTTCATAGGGATAAGGTCGATGGCAAAAGGAATATCGGCTAAAACGAGAGAAATATCACGAATAACTTCTCTAACACAGGCACATCTACCATCAGCTATTTCTACTTCATAGGCAGGCTCTAAAAGACTAGAGGCACGGTTTACTAAGGGGCGAAAGTCACTAGAAATAAAGCTTCTATCGGCACCCGAATCAAACAATACAAAAGCAGGATAATCGTATGTACCAGTGACTACGGTAGGATCCTGATGAGCTTCGGTAGATTCCATAGCAAAAGCTCGGCTCTTAACAGGATTACCTCTAGCACTAGTACCAGCACCAGGAGTAGGAAGGGAAGTAGATGATACAAACTTGGGACACTGCCGACGGCGGTGACCCATTTCTCCACATTCATAACACGATCCAGTAACCCTTTTACAAAACTGCTCAGTGTGGCCTAACTTCTTGCAGCGTTTACACACCCAACACGCCACATTCGCCGCATGCTTACTACCGCATGTACCACACTTAGGGCGAGCGCCCTGATAACCAGTTCCAGAACCCGTCAACGCATATACTTGAGAAGCTTTAGGTCTCTGATAATGATTACGGCTTCTCTTTCTCGAATTACCCATATCTCTCCTTTCATGTCTACCAGCACCTCTTCGGCTCGCAACTGGCTGGAGAGTACCACCTCGAATCGCACTTGCGGTCAACCGATCAGCAATATCAACCGCATCTACAGTACCCTTAAGCTGTGCCACGATCACGGGTATAGCTGCAGCAATCTGCTCCGCGATCATCTGACTGATGTTCGGAGTAGCGGTGTTAGCATTGGGAACAGCAGTGGTATTCTGAACCGTAGCACCCGCTCTAGTACTGGCGCGACCTCGCCTTGCCGACCTTCTCGTAGCAGTGACGGCAGGAGTAAACCTAGTAGAAGTTCTCTGAGGCGGCATCTTCTACGAACGTCAAACGGAATAAAACAGAACGATAAACTGTATGTGCGACTAAAACGAGCAGGCCTCAAAACATAAAAAGCAAAGCAAAAGCACATATAGCATACGAATCACATACAGGCCCACAAAAGAAAGAAATGCGCACATAGAGTAAATCAGATAGGTCCAAAAGCCTAGGTCATAGTCTAAGTGATTCCGTAAGGTCACTTAGTTCGCTATAACCATTGGCTCTGATACCAACTTCTGTCACACCCCGCATAGAAATAGCGGAACCGAGGTGCGCAGTGTATACGGTATCAGAGATTCAAGGTTACATCAAACATAAATAAACCAAACATCATCAACATAGATAAAGAGTTGAAGTAAAGTACTTATTACAGTCATCCGAATAGTATCCAAAATACGACTACAGAGTTTGGGAAAACTAAGGAATTACAATACAAAATAAATTCCAGCAAAAAGTCCCAAGTAGTCAAGCAAGCATAGCATCAAAAGAGGTAACCTCAAATCCCTGAAAAGCGTTAAAATACGACGTCAACATAAAGTTGGTGAATTATTCGCAATAGTAAATAAAACATAATAGTGTAAAGGTTTTCAATAAGTTTTGACCCAAAAGATAAGATTTGAAGATAAGTCTTTTGAAAATGATATTTCAAAATATGTTTTGAAGTTTACAAAACCTTTCGATAAAATATTCAGATTATTACCATACGGTACCATAATCATTTCATAAAATCATAATCATATCATAAAATATATACCATACTGGATAAATAACAGCTTTAGGATTATAACATACACCTGAACCCTAACAATAATAAAGGCAACTAACCCCACCTAGTGTCTCAAACCAGGTTGTTCTCGATAATAATAAACGGTCGTAACATTACTAATACGGACAGGGCTCCTCCCTTATCATAATAACGTATTAGAATGAGGGTTTGTTAGACCCATATAGCGCTATATATACTTCCGGTGGCTCAAAGTTAACAGGTGTTTATACGGGGCCTTGTACTACCACAAAGGCGGTACAAGTTGGGTGAGATCATCTAAAGCATTCATATCCATACATACCATAATACATACATAACATAAAATACCTTTGTTTAACGCTAATCATGCCCAAAAATAGTAAAAGGTTAAAAAGGGCAACGAATAACTCACTGATAGCAAAGCAATCCAAATCTTTATATGTGTCGGGAAATACAATAATACCGTCAAGCTTCAATGTCTAAGTGCCCTATACATCACGTAAATAAAACATGTCTAAGTATCTCTAAGTCTAGTAGGGTTATGCCTTAATGATTAACGTTTTATACGATTTTGAAATGACCAAAAGGAATATCGAGTTAACGGGATTACGAGTGTTTAAATACATGTTAAGTAAATTATGGAAATTATTAAGGATCACATGCAAAAGGGGAGTCACGTGCACATCAAGACTAATATTGTGAATGCAAGTGGGTTATATGTTGATTTACATGCAAGCTAAGTTTTAGAAATAACTATTACGTGCATGGACATTCAATTACGTGAACCAACACACAAATTACGTGAACATCAACAAGGACTTTCGTGAACGAAATAGGTATTACGTGAATACAAGGAATTACGTGAGCATAGATCACTATTACGTGAACGTAATAGTTGATTTACGTGAACATCAAGCAAAGTTTCGTGCGAAATAGAACTTACGTGACTAGGGTTTGATTATTACGTGAACGTAATACGGTATTACGTGACAGGCATCAAATTCGTGAACGAAATTCATGTATTACGTGATGAAAACATGAGTTACGTGCTTGAACGGGATTTTGACGAAAAATAACATTTGGAAATCGGTTTTTGAGCGTTCTAAGTGTCCATATGATCTATAATCGATACCCTATGTCCAGAATGCGATAACATACAATAATCTTAAATAAAATCTCGATTTTTATGGTTAAAAGTGATATTTACGTGATTGGATAAAAATGGAATAAAGTTTAAAACCAAAGTGATGAAAGACTTACTTGATCGAAATGAAATTCGGAGGATAGATAGAGATGATGATGGTGATCAATAATCCGGTCTCGGATCTAAATTTGGACGGTCGGATCGCCGGAAAAGCTAGAGAGAAGGTGGAGGTGTTTGTGTGTTTTTAGAGAGAGAAAGTGTGTGTGTGTGTGAATGAATTACTTGGAAAGGAAGTTGATGAAGATAGAGACAAAAATCTGATTTCATAATAAGACAAAAGGTTGGTGGAGGATGGTTCTTGTAATAAAATTCCTCTTAGGACTAGTTTTTTCCGAAAGGACTAAAAATGAAATACTTTTTAAACGTTAATCTTAATCATATAATTAAGGCATAATTCCCCTAAACTTATCATAAGAGCATACTAGACTTATACTAAAGGCACTTAAGACTATACGTTCCCGACATAAAGATCCGAATCACATACTATATACTCGATAAACGCAAATACGCATAAAATACAAATACGATACCCATAAAATACGAATACGATAATCATAAAAGAAATACAATAGGGTCAAAACACGAATATAAATAAATAAAACGAATACGAGACGATAGAATAATACCGTGAAATTCGCGAATGTCACAAAGCATTAAGTAACAAGCCTGTTTTTAGTGATTTAATCTTATAGAGTTTCCTCTCGAATAACTCCTCTAAATACTAAGTCCTTCCGAATCTTAACAAATAGACTTACTCAATTAAGTTTAATTACCTAAGTTGTTATTACCAAGTCCTCTCGAATCCTAGTAATTTTAAACCGATTATAGACCGACCGATTACTTCATATAAATTATTTAACCTATCTAGATTCCTCTCGAATACCTAGAATGTTGATTAATTAAATTATATATAAACAACTTTATGATAATATGTTAAAACTTAAGCAAATAAGGATTAGCGATTAAACACAAAAACATAAATAATCAATTACGCAAAAGTAAACTTCAAACAAGATCCGTTAATCAAACAAGCGTAAAAAGAGTTTAGCTACGCATTATTAAGTCTAAAACAACAAATAAAATAGTAGAAAACATCCCGGAAAATAAGTATTAAAAAGGAAGAAAAGCAAACTAAGAAATCTTCAAACGTGTCGTGACCGAATATTATGAATAACGAATTCCTAGCTTCAATCCTTGCCTCCAAACGTAAACTCCAGCTCCAGAAACTTGAAAATATTAATTGATGATAAATCTGAATGTATCGGGGTTGTATTTATAGGCAAAAACTAGATGGAATTTGTGTTTGAGTCGAATTCCAAAACTTTTTAGATTGTGGATAATGATCGATTCAAATAGACGGTGGACTTTTCCTTGTCATGTTACAATTGGGTTTTCTTTTATTTCCTTTTGTCCACGTGCATGTCTCAATATTAATTCCATATCTTTCATTTACTTGCATTTCTTCGTCCAAATGTCCACTTTCCGATCATATTCAACCTGTCACTTGAATAAAATACTTTTCATACAATTAAATGTAAAAATCCTATCTTATCCATCATGATTAAATACGAAAATGACCAAATATCGCATATAAATAGTTATATAAATATGCGATATCACCCGCCTTTGGTTTTCGCAATGTACTTCCATTCCTCATCCATAAATCGATCATAAGAATCATTAGACTTATCTTTAGCTTTAGTGTTAGATGATGGTACTTCAAAGTTAAATTTCTTTCCAACATGCTCTTCATCTTAGTTATGGTTTGATTTTCAGAGTTAAACTCAACCTCCTTTCCTTCCATGCTAGACTCTACCAAATTCAACTTAGTAGCATTGTCCAAGTTAGTATTAATCAATATCTCAGTTTCAAAAACTATCTCACTTACAACTCCTTTACAATCTCTTCAATCTCAACCTCTCCAACATCTTCCATAACAATATCTTTTTCAAGACTAAGTACTTCATCATCAGCTTTAGTCATGATCACTTCTGTATTTTATCTTCCAACAACTGTTTCAACTCTTAAAGCATCAGTATGCTCTTCATCCATATCAATATCTCTCCCTACCTTGGATGCATCATCCAAATGGTTTGACTTATGAAGCTTCATCTCACCTTGCAAAGCTTCATCAATTGTGAGATGTTTTTTTATATTTAAACTCAAAATAGCATCAATCTATTTTGAAGCAATGTATTCAATTCTTCATTCTTTGAATTTAGCTCTAAAATCTCAAACACTCCAGGACTTGAACTACCAGATCCCTTTCCTTTTCTACTTGAATGATACACTTGTAATGGTGAACTTGATGGTTAAACCACTGGTGTTTTCAATGGAACTTTGGAAGTAGGAAATGGATAGTGAACTTTACGCTTTTAGAGTTGACACCACTAAGATCTCCCATTGATGGAGTTAATCTATTTGAATTGAAATGGTAATTAAACAACCTATCCTCTGGATCATTTGGATCAATGGGTTCTTCTTGTTGAATATGTTCATATGTTAAGATTGGAGAAGTAGGAGTTGTCTTATATGGATCAGCAAGATTAGGAAGTTGTGCACTCATTTCTTCTGAATAAAACCAATCTCCTTCCTCTCCACTTCCTTGTTCTTTATGAACAAGTTCTTGCATCACAAGATATTGTACATGTGGTGTTGGTGATGGTGGTTTTATTGGTGATTGTGGTGGTGGTTGTATTGATGATTGTGGTGGTGGTTGTTCATGTTGTAACATGAAACTAAATAATGGTGTAAAAGTACATGATAAACCAGTTGTAGTGAAATTCTTCTTCTTACATCAATGTGTTTCTTTCGCTCATGTTACATTTGATCTTTAGTCAAATGAATTGCACTTTGACTATCAGAATGTATGGTAGTAATTCCTTGTTGTAGAGTTAATTCACCAAATAAGCCTTTTAACCATAAAGCTTTTGTGACTGCCATGTATTCTGCTTCAGTAGTAGACAATGCCACTACATGTTGAAGAGAGATTTCCAACTAACGCCTCCACCTCCAATACAAAAGACATAGCAAGTAATAGATCTACGCCTATCAAGATCACCAGCATAATCTGAATCCACAAAACCAACAAAAGTGTTGTTGGTTCTGCCAAACTCCAAACAAGTGCTTGTTCTTCCTTCAAGTATCTGAGAATCCACTTCACAGCCTACGAGTGTTCTTTTCCTGGATTTGCCATGTACCTGCTAACAACACTAACAATATCAGGACGAGTACGCACCATTGCTTACATAATGCTGCCAAAGGCACTAGAGTAAGGAACTCGGGCCATAAAATCTTTGCCTTTTTCTGACAGTGGCGATTGAGCGGCAGATAACCTGAAATGGCTTGCTAGGGGAGTAATTAACGGTTTTGCATCTTGTATACCAAATTTCACCAAAACTTTCTTGAAATAGTTTTCTTGAGTCAGATATAACTTACCACCTTTTATGTCTCTCCTTATCTCCATGCCTAGGATCATTTTAGCTGGTCCTAAATCTTTCATTTCAAATTCACTATTCAACATTTTATTCAAACGATGAATATTTGTAGGATTCTTTGTTGCGATGAGCATGTCAGCAACATACAACAACAGATAAATGAAAAAACCATCGTCTAGCTTTTGATAGTAAACACAACTATAATAAAGGGATGATTCAACATGAATGAATCAAACCTTTTATACCACTGTCGTGGTGACTGCTTCAAACCATACAAATATTTCTTCAACAAACAAACTTCATCATTCTTTTCTTCAACTTCAAAACCTTCATGTTGTTTCATGTAGATTTGTTCTTCTAATTCGCCATGTAGAAAAGATGTCTTGACATCAAGTCGTTCCAATTCCAAATTAAACATGGAAACCAATGCAAGCAATACATGAATAGAGCTATGTTTTACAACAAGAGAGAAAACATCATTTAAGTCAACACCCGGTACCTGACTATAGCCCTTTGCAACCAATCGTGCTTTAAATCTTGCACCCTCAACACCTAAAGCGTCGTGTTTTCTTTTGAAAAAGAATTTGCAACCAACAATTTCCTATCCTTTTGGCTGTGTCACAAGATCCCAAGTAGCATTCTTTTGAAGAGATTCCATTTCCTCGGTCATAGCTATCACCCACTTTTTTTAATCAACACTTTGAATTTCTTCAAAGTAAGTGGAAGGTTCATTGAATTCTTCTTCTTCTACTACATTTGAATATCTTGTGGTGGTCGAATCTCCCTTTTTGGTCGATTTACGGCGATGGAATATTCCTCATTCTCATCAGGTTGAACTAGATCTTGATCTTGTTCATCGACTTCATCAGTTTGGACCGGAGAATTAGGAGGACTTGTATGCTCAATGTTAAGCTCCACCTGTTCGAGAGTATTCTTCTCTTTTTCAAGATTGCAAGGATTAGTAGACTCTTTCTTAGTTAACAACATAGAGGATTCATCAAATGTTACATCTCTACTGATTATGAATTTGGGTGCTTTAGGGTCAGGATACCATAATCTATATCCTTTCACCCCTAAAGCGTAACCGAGGAAAATACATTTCTTGGCTCTTGGTTGTAACTTTGCCTCATTAACATGCATAATAAGTTGGACTCCCAAGTATTCTTAAATTAGAGTAATCAGCATGATTACCGACCAAACTTCCTTTGGAATATTGAGATCAAGAGGATCACAAGGAGATCTATTGACTATGTGACAAGTTGTTGTAATTGCTTCTGACCAAAAGTCAAGAGTCAACTCGGCATGTGAGATCATACATCAGACTTTATCCATAAGAGTTCGATTCATACGCTCGGCTACACCATTTTGTCGAGGCGCCATTCGAACGGTACGATCTCGTGCAATTTCTTCGTTCTTGTGTGTTTTTAAATCAAAATTTTCCATTGTTTGAAAGTTAAGAAAACATCATCCTTATGCTTCAAAAAAATATACCGAAAATTTTCTTGAGTAATCATCAATAAAATTTAGCATATATCTTGCACCACCTTTAGAAGGAACACGAGAAGGACCCCAAAGATCGGAATGAATGTAATCTAAAGTACCTTTTGTTTTATAGATAGCAGGTGAACTGATTTTAACTCTTTTGTGCTTTCCAAAAACACAATGTTTACAAAATTCCATTTTACCCGTACTTTGACCACCGAGGAGGCCTATCTTGCTTAACAACATTAAGCCTTTCTCACCTATGTGTCCCAAACGCATATGCCACAACTTTGTGACATCGGTATCCGAGGATACAGAGACTGCGGCAGCACCCGTAATTGTGATTCCCTACAAAATGTACAAACTTCCAGAATTGAAAGCTTTCATTAGTATAAGAGCACCCTTTGAAACTTTTAAAACTCCACCTTCAGCTTAATACTTGAACCCTAGGGAATCAAGAGTGCCTAAAGAGATGAGACTTTTCTTTAGATCAGGAACATGTCTAAAATTAGTGAGTGTTCCGACAATGCCATTGTATCTTAATTCGAACAGTGCCTTTGCCAACCACTTTGCAGGGAGCATCGGGATACATGAGGTAAGAACAATCCAAATCCAAAATCCACCCATTATTAGACCTTGACTTATCTTCTGTGACCATAAAGATAATTCCATTATTCTCATATTCAGGTATACCAGCTTCAGCAGTGTTATTGTTATTTCGCTCATTTTGATATCTCTCCTTATTTTTCAAATTATAACAATCGTTTTTAGAGTGACCCTTTTTCTTGCAATAATTGCAAAATGGAACTTTATGTCTATACTGTGACATTCTTTTATTATTTCTGGAGAAAAAAAATCATGTCTGCCTCGTACAAACAGCCCCTCTGCGTGACTACCCCTAGAATACCCCGTGATATCCCTATCAACTTGCTCTTTTGATTTTAACGCAGATTTTAGACTATCATATGAGACTGATTCTTTCCCATAGATCATAGTATCACGAAGGTTCTTAAAGGACGGGAGAAGGGAACACAATAATAAAATTGCTAGATCCTTATCTTCAATTCTAGCATCAACATTTTTTAGATCCGTAATGATGGAATCAAATTTATCAAGATGCGAGAGAATAGATGTACCTTCTATCATCTTTATCATGTACAACTTCTGTTTTAGATAAAGTCTGTTTTCCACCGTCTTCTTTATATATATGGATTTCAATTTATCCCACATACCTTTGGATGTTGTCTCATCCGCAACTTCATGCAAAACCTCATTAGAGAGATTTAATATAATGGCTTCCATTTCGAGTCGCCACATACTGAAGTTAACACTTCGATCAAAGTTTTCGATGGAGGTCGTTACCGACATTATGACTAATGAAACTAAAATGGGATATTGCTCTGATACCAGTTTTTCAGAATAAAAGGAACCCCCAATAGTATATCTTAGTCACAAAGCGGATAATGGTAACGCAAAGAAACTAGAAAAAGAATGATATGAAAAGACAAATAAATATTTATGTCGAAAGGTTGAAGCGACTTTATTTAATAGGTGAAAACATGTACATAAAATGTAAAATGGCTTAAAGGTTACACGTATATATGTGAATAACACATACAATACAAATGATTGTAACTCTAGCCAAAAGATGAAAAAAAGCTTAGAAGTACAATAAGAAAAATAAAGAAGAAAAATAGAGGAAACAAGAAGAAGATGTTCTTGTTGATGTGTGATTTTACTCTTCAAGAATTCCCCTATTTTACTCAATGTGAACTCTAAACTAAAAAGTTCTACAAAAATTTGTGCTTCCAAAATATACGGATGATGACTGTTCTTAGTTCTCGAACTATGAGATGTGTAATTGGGTAGTAACATTAACGCAAAGATCTTCTTGGCAGGAAATTGAAAGCCCCCCCCCCCCCCCCCCCCCCCCCCCCCCCCCCATTGAATGGTTGAACCCGAATTCTTCCTCTGACCTAGTTACGAAAATTTTGGAACAGTGGTTGGTCCAAGTAGGATAAAGGAACCACACACTACAACAAAATCGACATTTGGCGACGACAAAATGTCGTCGGTAAAGATAAAAATGTCGTCGCCAAAGGGTTTTGGCGACGACATGTCGTCGCTAATGAGTCGTGGGGGAAGGTTCGTGGGGGAAAGTTTTTAGCGACAACATTTGGCGACGACCTGAGCGGGCCCACATTGACTTTCAACATAATTTGAATTTTTTTTAGCGACGACAAGTCGTCGCTAAAACATTTTCATTTTTTTTATTTATTTTATTATTATTAATTAAAATTTATTATTAAAATAATTATTTAATTTTTTTTATTTAATTTATTATTATTAATTAAAATTTATTATTAAAATAATTATTTAATTTATTATTTTTAATTAAAATTTATTATTAAAACAAATATTAAAGGGCTTTGGCGACGACATTTGGCGACGACATGTCGTCGCCAAAGGCCCTGGTGATTTATTTTTTTTTACAGCTTATTTGAAACTGCTTATTTTCCAGTTCTCGCTCATGCCGACCTGTACAGCTTATTCAAACAGCTTATTTCCAGAAAATTACAAACCCGACAATCGAATATATTAAAGTCATAATCATTAAAACCATAAAACAATTATCCGACATACACAAATAATCCGAAAATTTGATAATGAAACATAATAAAGAAAAACGATAAAATGTCTTAGAAAATCTGAAATTGTTCAAACATACATGAGTCAATCATCGTTGTCTTCACCCGTATCGTCTCCCGCCTCTTCGATTTGATGATTATCAACTACGGGATAATTAGACACAACAAAACCCGGGTTTGATGCTTGAAACGCTTCCAAAAATCGTCTCATCTCTTGTTGTACCCTTTGTTCTATCACATTGTTATTTATGTCCATAGTTGATGAACTTGGTTGATTTGATGAAGTCGGTAAAGAACTAGTCACCGACATAGGTAGCTTTCTCCCCCGTCCACGATTGTGGCCACGACGCACTCCCAAAACCGCATCCATTATGTCCTCCTCACTTGTCAACGGGGATCGAGTCTTCAAATCAACCATTTGCCGCTAAAAAGTTACAAGATATTAATTATTAGTCGCGGTTGATAATATATAACCCATTTGACCCGTTTTTAGTTGTTTGATACTAGCAATTTATGTTTTACCCATATTGACCCGTTTCTCCCATGTTAAGCTTTTTACCCGTTACAAAATGTTAATTAAAAGTTTCGGTTGATAATATATAACCCATTTGACCCGTTTTTAGTTGTTTGATCCATATATCTTATGTTTTACCCGTTTTGACCCGTTTCACCCATTTTATGCTTTTTACCCGTTTTACTCATTTTACTTACATGTAAATTTGCCGCTTCCTCGGAAACCCATTCCTTGTTCTGCTTATCGACATGCATTTGCTCATAATTTTCGATATGACTCGGATTATCACACGTCGGGTCCTCGGCTCGCTATTAACACATCAAATTAAATAATATCAATGAATCAAATTTATCACAACTAATTAAATACATAAAATATTAATACTAATGAATGAAATGTTACTTACCGATACGCCCTCCTACTAACATAAGATCGACTTCCATGCTTACTTGCGTATTTTTGTTTACTCCTATTTTCGGAGTTCTTCTCTGCACGGCTTATTTGACTAGGGGTCGTGACAAAGTCTACGAATGGACCCCACACATCAGGAGGAACTCCGGCCGGGGGATCGTCACGAAGGTGATTAGGATCCTCGTACCCATTACGTGCCACAAAGGACTCCTTCTTGAAATCTGACTTTGCGCCTTTATATCTCTCTTGACATATCGCCTCCACCCCGCCTCTCACCGTTCTTTCCTTTTCTCCGCCATCCAACCACGGCCTCATGTCAAAGTATTTCTACAATTTAAATAATATAGTTAGAACTTTATATTTGATAAACATATAAATATAGTAATCTTTTCAAAGAAACTCAACTCGAATCTCGGGCCAAATCCGAAGCTTCTTATCCTGAGGCACCCTAGCCCAACTCGGGTAATGTTTGGGAAATGTATTATCCCTAACAATGGACCCGATCAGAGAAATGATCATCTGCCCATGCTCACAAACCGGACGTCCCGTCCCCTGGTCACGAACATCAAACTCAACCTTCAACGGTTGGTTCTGGTTTTTCCTGAACTCTTCCCGCAAATTGAAACACGTGGTTTTCTTTCGTACATTCGATTTCGCTGCAAATTAAAATAGAATAAATTATTAATACAAGAAAACAAAGTCAATAATATAATCTCAAAATACAAAGTAATTATTTCTTACTAATGTGACTCCTCGGTGGATCCCAACTACCACCTGGTGGATCACCACCCGCGTCTCCGCCGTGAGCAACTGATGTCATCTGTAAAACAACAAGTACTAATAACATAATAATGATATATGTATTAAACAAGTGATAATTACAATGATATGTAGATAAATAAAGACATAAATAATATAATTAAACCAACAAATCAATAACGATTTCATTCATAGTAGTATTTTTTTAATACCTGTAACAATTACAAATCAGTCTGCCTCGTCACTAGAATAAGTTTCATTGGTAGCCAACTGATGTATGCATTCATTATCAGATTCGACATCTTCGCTTTCAGAATCATCAGTTACATTAGCATCAATATCATCATCTTCATCATTAATAAAATCAACATCGTGTTCTCTTGTTGGAATAATTTGAACAGACGTTGTTTGGCCATCTATACTTAAGCTCGTATAAGACAGACTATCCAAATTAGCATCCAATGTAAGATCAAATGAAATGTTTCCATGTATAACATCTTCGGCGTTTTCTTCGATTATGTCTATGTCCCATATCTTTCGGTGATTCACCTCTTGCACGACCTTCCAATTTTGGGTTTTAGACGGGTCTTCAAGGTAAAAGACCTGCTTTGCCTGGGTTGCAAGAATGTGTCGATCTTCTTTACACCACTCATGACTTGTACAGATACTTGTTATGTTATTCTTTTTGATACAACGTTCGGTACGACCAGTGTTATTAGTCAACTATCTGGAGAGTACCCCATCTCCTATTACCACACTTTCTACATGGGCATCGACATTCGTTCTCATGATTCAAATGATTCTTACACCTCTCAATAAAAGCGTCAAGACCAGTTCTAAAGGTAGGGGAAAGACGATCTCTGATATAAATCCAACTCTTATCAACGGTCATAACTGTGGATTTAAAATTTGTTCAATTGGTAGCAAGATTCATGTAAACTAAACATACAATTTATAAGCATACAATTCATAAACATACAATTTCATATTCATATTTCATATTCATATTCATACAATAACCAAATCAATAACCTAACAAATCAATAACCTAACAAATCAATAACCAAATCAATAACCTAACAAATCAATAACCAAATCAATAACCTAACAAATCAATAACCAAATCAATAACCTAACAAATCATATTCATATTTCATATTCATATTCATATTTCATATTCATATTCATATTTCATATTCATATTCATACACTTTTTAAATACCCAAATCAATAACCTAACAAATTAAATCAATAACCAAATCAATAACCTAACAAATCATATTCATATTTCATATTCATATTCATATTTCATATTCATATTCATACACTTTTTAAATACCCAAATCAATAACAAATCAATAACCTAACAAATCTAAACATACAATCCTGAAAACATGTTTCCAAGTGCAAGAAAGTAAAGCAACTTACCTCCTTTGCAGACCTCAGGTGGTAGTTCTCCACTTAAACGGTTTTCTGACAAATCAAAAAGCCTAAGAGGTGATGATCTGCCTATTATAATAACATAAATACCCAAATCAATAACCTAACAAATTACAACCCTAAAAAATTCATAAATAGCTTAATTTTAATAAATAAAAAAAATATAATACCTGATGGTGGCGGCTGAGATGGTGGTGGCGGCTGAGATGGTGGTGGCGGCTGAGATGATGGTGGCGGCTGAGATGGTGGTGGCGGTGATGTTTGAGGGAAATCGCCGGCGAGTAATGGTGGTGGCGGGTGAGAATTAGGGGGTTTGTGTTTGTGATAAATGAGACTTAGAAAAGGATAAAAGCTGTTTTAACTGTTTCCCGACGACATTTCCAGCCAACATGTCGTCCCCAAAACGTAGTAGCGGGAAACTAAAAGTTAGCGGGAAAAGTGCTGACTTTTTTGACCATGTTTCCCCGACGACATGTCGTCGCCAATACCCTATGGCGACGAAATTTTTTGAATTTCTTTTTTTTTTTTTTTTTTTTTTTTTTTTTTCCATTAACATTAAGATAAGAAATTATAAATAATAATGTATATTAATTAAAATAAGCCCTAATTAAAATAAGCCCTAACTTTTCGTCGATGCTAACTCATTTGTCAAATTCGGTGGTTTTGAAACTCATGTAAGACTTAAATCGACACTTATTACACCCGCATTAGATGTTCTCCGGAAATCATATCTTGAAACTCATAACTATCTAGTAGCACATCATATCTTAGTTGCATCACTACTGACACATTATATTTGATTGAATTGTAATCGAACAGTTAATGATGTACGTAAAGGAATTTACGAATTATCATTATTATCATATCATTGTTGTCGAAGTTTAATGATCGACCGATTTAAGCCTATATTTGTGTCAGTAGAATCACTTACTCGATTTGAATGATATCATTGCCAATTGTGTAACACACTCGAGATGCAATGTTTCGTAATGTTGTTGATTACATGTAAAAAGGACTTTTAATAAAACCGGTTACACATTTGATTGAACTGTAATGATCGATATGATTTATGGTATAATCGAACAGTTAATGATGTACGTAAAGGGATAGTAATTATCATTACTATCATATCGTTGTTGTCGAAGTTTAATGATCGACCGATTTAAGCCTATATTTGTGTCAATAGAACCACTTACTCGATTGAATGATATCATTGCCAATTGTGTAACACACTCGAGATGCAATGATTCGTAATGTTGTTGATTACATGTAAAAATGACTTTTAATAAAACCGGTTACACATTTGATTGAATTGTAATGATCGATATGATTTATGGTATAATCGAACAGTTAATGATGTACGTAAAGGGATAGTAATTATCATTACTATCATATCCTTGTTGTCGAAGTTTAACAATCGACCGATTTAAGCCTATATTTGTGTCAATAGAACGACTTACTCGATTGAATGATATCATTGCCAATTGTGTAACACACTCGAGATGTAATGATTCGTAATGTTGTTGATTACATGTAAATGATCCGAATGACTTATTATGTAAAGTATTTCAAACGTCTATAATACCTATTTATCATTATTATTTGAAATATTATACAAATCAAACATAAGAAAAGTATGTAATTATTAATATAACAATTTATTATAAATATATAGATATAATACTATAATTTATTTATGATTTTTTAAATTAATTTTAATTAAAATGATATTTAATTATTAATTTTATTTATTAAAAAGGTAATTATTTTAATTATATTTTTAAATGATTTTTAATTCTTATATTTTTTTTTATTATAAAGGCTTTTGGCGACGACATGTCGTCGCCATAATTAATACATTTTTTATTTTTATTTTTATTATTAAATGATATTGTATTATTAAATATATAATAACATTTTATTTATTGAAATAGTTTTAGGAACGACATGTCGTTGCCAAAATTAATTCATTTTTTATTTTTATTTTTATTATTAAATGATATTGTATTATTAAGTATATAATAACTTTTTATTTATTGAAATAGTTTTAGGAACGACATGTCGTTGCCAAAATTAATTCATTTTTTATTTTTATTTTTATTATTAAATGATATTGTATTATTAAATATATAATAACTTTTTATTTATTGAAATAGTTTTAGGAACGACATGTCGTTGCCAAAATTAATTCATTTTTTATTTTTATTTTTATTATTAAATGATATTGTATTATTAAATATATAATAACTTTTTATTTATTGAAATTGTTTTAGGAACGACATGTCGTTGCCAAAATTAATTCATTTTTTATTTTTATTTTTATTATTAAATGATATTGTATTATTAAATATATAATAACTTTTTATTTATTGAAATTGTTTTAGGAACGACATGTCGTCGCCAAAGGTGGCGCGGGAAATTATTTTCATATTCGCGCCAATATTTTTACACGACCAAAAAAAAAAATATATGAAAACCCTTTCCCGACGACATGTCGTCGGGAAAAGTCGCGCTCGTTTATTTGACCAAAAGAAAGTCAAAAAAACCAAATTTTTGTCGTTTAGTGGGGCTTTTGGGGACGACATTGTGTCGTCCGGAAAAGTGTCGTCCGGAAAGGTTACTATTCTTGTAGTGACAAATCGTTCTTTTAGAATTTCTCCTACGTACACAGTCAAATATCCTTTGGGAACATCTCGTTGATACTTCTTATTAAGTTTGAGAAGCTGTTTTGCACTAGCCACAAATGATTGTAACTGGAAAACATCCATATTGTTGGAGCGAAATTAAGTTGTTTTCAAGATAATGAAAAGATGTAACTAGTTTGCACAACTACTAGTTGTTGGATTGTAAGGTATACTTTGATGGAGATGTCATGTATTTGGCTTATACTTATAGTGTCTATACCTTGACCCAACAATTAAATTTGAGAATTCTATTAGTCGTATGGTTATAATAAGGCCCTACCTCATGTCATCTTTATTTTCCAAAGCGGAGTTGGACTCTAGTAGTACGAAAACATATGAAAGGCAGCCCGACAGAGGAAGGACTAGAAAGACAAGTCAAAACCAATATCCTTCCTCTCCGCCCAAAATCCGGGAATGCTCTGGTAGTATTTCTAAAAAAGCTGACAAAAATGTGTTGCCCAAATAGATTGAAGCCTTGCCAAATCCAAATTTCAAGAGAGCGAGAATGAACAGCCGGAAGAACATGAAATAGATGAAGAAAAAAAGGATTTAGAAGATGAACGCAAGGGTATTGATTCACTCTCTTTGAAAGAAGATATTTAAATGGATCCTGATGATTAGATATGAGTCTCATAAAAAAAATTCATTTAAGTTTTTACATGTCACCCAAAGTCTTTATTTATTATCATTACTACATAATATTCGTTTTGAGGTGGTACACTTTTTGTCGGGATATTGTGATGACCTTGCGGTTGCACAGAGTGATACAGTTAAAGGAAAACGGTAACAAACCCAAACACATAAATATTAATCAGGTTAGTATCAAAAATATGGAGACCCCGTTTGAAAATTAAAAATTGGCCCTCTTGTAAACAAATATTTTACATAGAGAACATTTTTTTTTAATACATTTGTCTCCTATATAAATTCTTTATGTTTTTGATAAGTTGTTAGACAAATATATACAAGTGTTTGGAAAAAATGTGCCTCTTCCTGGCCTAGAGTGTTGGATTAAAATAAGATTGATTCATGTTATTCAATTACCTCCTGATGATCCTGTGACGTTGTTAAACATGTTGGCCATTGATGATTCCCAAATTGAGACGATCGTGTTAGGATGGAGAATTAGAGAGAAACACTCTTGGGATTAATATGGTGATGATAATAAAATTGACCAACCCAAATAAGGGTTTATTATGTCCCTTTTATAGATACTCAAGTTAGGAGTATTTATCATTTAGTCCCTGGTGTTTAATAAGTGTTTATTATAAGCTCTCTTTAGTTCCGATCACCTAATGGGAAATCTATAGTGTCGGTAAGGTAAATACGTCCATCGAATATTTACTAGACACAGATTTCAGTTAGTGTCAGTCATCATATCAGTAAGGATAAATGATCAATGAGGGTCACAAATAATATGGGTCCAACATTCTCCCACTTGACCGAGTAGATCATTTATCTATGAGTATTGATAAGTCCGTACGAGATAATACTCATTTTGTTTAAAACCGAAATCATAGTTGATAAGTACAGTCGTAGAGAAGAACATCTACTCAGGACCCCCACTAGTCAAACTATGACTCAAATTCAAAACTGAATAAGCAATGATAGACCAACTAAGACAAATTTTGTTATAATAATGTCCAACACAGTTATGCGCATAAGGTGTAAATAATAGACAAACAAAATCTGAATAAGGAGGAAAATTTTTCATTAATAAATAAATAATGACCAATAAGTACAACAATGCTATTAAATTAAGTCTTTTGTAAGCCCCATATTCGACACGTGTCCTACGAATATATTAGGAGGAAGACCTTTGGTCATCGGATCCGCTAGCATGTCATGTGTACTTATGTACTCAACACAAAGAACATTTTCCTCAACCCGTTCGCTTACAAACAGATACTTTGTGTCGAGATACAGCCCAGCGCCAGTCGAACTGTTACTGTTCGAGAAAGTTACAGCAGCTGAGTTATCACAGTAAAGCTTCAATGGTCTAGAAATTGAGTTGACGAGTTTGAGTCCACTGATCAGGTTCCTTAACAACATCCCATGACAGGTTGCATTATAAACGGCAACATATTCAGCCATCATAGTAGACGTTGTGGTCAGTTTCTGTTTATGACTCCGCCAAGAGATTGGTCCGCCAGCTAACATGAAAATATACCCAGAAGTAGATTTATGGTCTTCTTTGCATTTAGCAAAGTCAGAATCAGAATAACCTACTACTTCCAAGTTGTCACTTCTTCTATAAGTTAAATTGTAGTCTTTGGTCCCTTTCAGATATCGCAGAACCTTTTTAGCCGCTTTCCAGTGTGCTAATCCGGGGTTAGATAAGTAACGCCCCAGCATACCAGCGATGTAAGCGATATCCGGTCGAGTACAGACCTGAGCGTACATAATGCTCCCAACTACAGATGAGTAAGGTATCATCCTCATTTCAGCCTTCTCAGTTTCAGTGCTCGGAGTTTGATGAGGTCCAAATACGTCCCCTTTAACTACCGGAGCCACAGTGGGTGTGCAGTGCTGCATGTTATAGCGTTCTAGAATACGGTCAATATAAGCCCTTTGGGAAAGACCTAGAACACCATTACGTCTATCTCGATTTATTTCGATACCTAAAACATAAGAGGCATCACCGAGATCTTTCATGTCGAAATTATGCGAAAGCATTCGCTTCGACTCATGTAGCAGATCCAAGTTGTTACTTGCAAGCAGAATATCATCCACATACAAAACAAGGATAATAAAGTTACTTAAAATTTATTATTAAAATAATTATTTAATTTTTTTTATTTAATTTATTATTATTAATTAAAATTTATTATTAAAATAATTATTTAATTTATTATTTTTAATTAAAATTTATTATTAAAACAAATATTAAAGGGCTTTGGCGACGACATTTGGCGACGACATGTCGTCGCCAAAGGCCCTGGTGATTTATTTTTTTTTACAGCTTATTTGAAACTGCTTATTTTCCAGTTCTCGCTCATGCCGACCTGTACAGCTTATTCAAACAGCTTATTTCCAGAAAATTACAAACCCGACAATCGAATATATTAAAGTCATAATCATTAAAACCATAAAACAATTATCCGACATACACAAATAATCCGAAAATTTGATAATGAAACATAATAAAGAAAAACGATAAAATGTCTTAGAAAATCTGAAATTGTTCAAACATACATGAGTCAATCATCGTTGTCTTCACCCGTATCGTCTCCCGCCTCTTCGATTTGATGATTATCAACTACGGGATAATTAGACACAACAAAACCCGGGTTTGATGCTTGAAACGCTTCCAAAAATCGTCTCATCTCTTGTTGTACCCTTTGTTCTATCACATTGTTATTTATGTCCATAGTTGATGAACTTGGTTGATTTGATGAAGTCGGTAAAGAACTAGTCACCGACATAGGTAGCTTTCTCCCCCGTCCACGATTGTGGCCACGACGCACTCCCAAAACCGCATCCATTATGTCCTCCTCACTTGTCAACGGGGATCGAGTCTTCAAATCAACCATTTGCCGCTAAAAAGTTACAAGATATTAATTATTAGTCGCGGTTGATAATATATAACCCATTTGACCCGTTTTTAGTTGTTTGATACTAGCAATTTATGTTTTACCCATATTGACCCGTTTCTCCCATGTTAAGCTTTTTACCCGTTACAAAATGTTAATTAAAAGTTTCGGTTGATAATATATAACCCATTTGACCCGTTTTTAGTTGTTTGATCCATATATCTTATGTTTTACCCGTTTTGACCCGTTTCACCCATTTTATGCTTTTTACCCGTTTTACTCATTTTACTTACATGTAAATTTGCCGCTTCCTCGGAAACCCATTCCTTGTTCTGCTTATCGACATGCATTTGCTCATAATTTTCGATATGACTCGGATTATCACACGTCGGGTCCTCGGCTCGCTATTAACACATCAAATTAAATAATATCAATGAATCAAATTTATCACAACTAATTAAATACATAAAATATTAATACTAATGAATGAAATGTTACTTACCGATACGCCCTCCTACTAACATAAGATCGACTTCCATGCTTACTTGCGTATTTTTGTTTACTCCTATTTTCGGAGTTCTTCTCTGCACGGCTTATTTGACTAGGGGTCGTGACAAAGTCTACGAATGGACCCCACACATCAGGAGGAACTCCGGCCGGGGGATCGTCACGAAGGTGATTAGGATCCTCATACCCATTACGTGCCACAAAGGACTCCTTCTTGAAATCTGACTTTGCGCCTTTATATCTCTCTTGACATATCGCCTCCACCCCGCCTCTCACCGTTCTTTCCTTTTCTCCGCCATCCAACCACGGCCTCATGTCAAAGTATTTCTACAATTTAAATAATATAGTTAGAACTTTATATTTGATAAACATATAAATATAGTAATCTTTTGAAAGAAACTCAACTCGAATCTCGGGCCAAATCCGAAGCTTCTTATCCTGAGGCACCCTAGCCCAACTCGGGTAATGTTTGGGAAATGTATTATCCCTAACAATGGACCCGATCAGAGAAATGATCATCTGCCCATGCTCACAAACCGGACGTCCCGTCCCCTGGTCACGAACATCAAACTCAACCTTCAACGGTTGGTTCTGGTTTTTCCTGAACTCTTCCCGCAAATTGAAACACGTGGTTTTCTTTCGTACATTCGATTTCGCTGCAAATTAAAATAGAATAAATTATTAATACAAGAAAACAAAGTCAATAATATAATCTCAAAATACAAAGTAATTATTTCTTACTAATGTGACTCCTCGGTGGATCCCAACTACCACCTGGTGGATCACCACCCGCGTCTCCGCCGTGAGCAACTGATGTCATCTGTAAAACAACAAGTACTAATAACATAATAATGATATATGTATTAAACAAGTGATAATTACAATGATATGTAGATAAATAAAGACATAAATAATATAATTAAACCAACAAATCAATAACGATTTCATTCATAGTAGGTATTTTTTTAATACCTGTAACAATTACAAATCAGTCTGCCTCGTCACTAGAATAAGTTTCATTGGTAGCCAACTGATGTATGCATTCATTATCAGATTCGACATCTTCGCTTTCAGAATCATCAGTTACATTAGCATCAATATCATCATCTTCATCATTAATGAAATCAACATCGTGTTCTCTTGTTGGAATAATTTGAACAGACGTTGTTTGGCCATCTATACTTAAGCTCGTATAAGACAGACTATCCAAATTAGCATCCAATGTAAGATCAAATGAAATGTTTCCATGTATAACATCTTCGGCGTTTTCTTCGATTATGTCTATGTCCCATATCTTTCGGTGATTCACCTCTTGCACGACCTTCCAATTTTGGGTTTTAGACGGGTCTTCAAGGTAAAAGACCTGCTTTGCCTGGGTTGCAAGAATGTGTCGATCTTCTTTACACCACTCATGACTTGTACAGATACTTGTTATGTTATTCTTTTTGATACAACGTTCGGTACGACCAGTGTTATTAGTCAACTATCTGGAGAGTACCCCATCTCCTATTACCACACTTTCTACATGGGCATCGACATTCGTTCTCATGATTCAAATGATTCTTACACCTCTCAATAAAAGCGTCAAGACCAGTTCTAAAGGTAGGGGAAAGACGATCTCTGATATAAATCCAACTCTTATCAACGGTCATAACTGTGGATTTAAAATTTGTTCAATTGGTAGCAAGATTCATGTAAACTAAACATACACTAAGCATACAATTCATAAACATACAATTTCATATTCATATTTCATATTCATATTCATACAATAACCTAACAAATCAATAACCTAACAAATCAATAACCAAATCAATAACCTAACAAATCAATAACCAAATCAATAACCTAACAAATCAATAACCAAATCAATAACCTAACAAATCATATTCATATTTCATATTCATATTCATATTTCATATTCATATTCATATTTCATATTCATATTCATACACTTTTTAAATACCCAAATCAATAACCTAACAAATTAAATCAATAACCAAATCAATAACCTAACAAATCATATTCATATTTCATATTCATATTCATATTTCATATTCATATTCATACACTTTTTAAATACCCAAATCAATAACAAATCAATAACCTAACAAATCTAAACATACAATCCTGAAAACATGTTTCCAAGTGCAAGAAAGTAAAGCAACTTACCTCCTTTGCAGACCTCAGGTGGTAGTTCTCCACTTAAACGGTTTTCTGACAAATCAAAAAGCCTAAGAGGTGATGATCTGCCTATTATAATAACATAAATACCCAAATCAATAACCTAACAAATTACAACCCTAAAAAATTCATAAATAGCTTAATTTTAATAAATAAAAAAAATATAATACCTGATGGTGGCGGCTGAGATGGTGGTGGCGGCTGAGATGGTGGTGGCGGCTGAGATGATGGTGGCGGCTGAGATGGTGGTGGCGGTGATGTTTGAGGGAAATCGCCGGCGAGTAATGGTGGTGGCGGGTGAGAATTAGGGGGTTTGTGTTTGTGATAAATGAGACTTAGAAAAGGATAAAAGCTGTTTTAACTGTTTCCCGACGACATTTCCAGCCAACATGTCGTCCCCAAAACGTAGTAGCGGGAAACTAAAAGTTAGCGGGAAAAGTGCTGACTTTTTTGACCATGTTTCCCCGACGACATGTCGTCGCCAATACCCTATGGCGACGAAATTTTTTGAATTTCTTTTTTTTTTTTTTTTTTTTCTTGTTTTCCATTAACATTAAGATAAGAAATTATAAATAATAATGTATATTAATTAAAATAAGCCCTAATTAAAATAAGCCCTAACTTTTCGTCGATGCTAACTCATTTGTCAAATTCGGTGGTCTTGAAACTCATGTAAGACTTAAATCGACACTTATTACACCCGCATTAGATGTTCTCCGGAAATCATATCTTGAAACTCATAACTATCTAGTAGCACATCATATCTTAGTTGCATCACTACTGACACATTATATTTGATTGAATTGTAATCGAACAGTTAATGATGTACGTAAAGGAATTTACGAATTATCATTATTATCATATCATTGTTGTCGAAGTTTAATGATCGACCGATTTAAGCCTATATTTGTGTCAGTAGAATCACTTACTCGATTTGAATGATATCATTGCCAATTGTGTAACACACTCGAGATGCAATGTTTCGTAATGTTGTTGATTACATGTAAAAAGGACTTTTAATAAAACCGGTTACACATTTGATTGAACTGTAATGATCGATATGATTTATGGTATAATCGAACAGTTAATGATGTACGTAAAGGGATAGTAATTATCATTACTATCATATCGTTGTTGTCGAAGTTTAATGATCGACCGATTTAAGCCTATATTTGTGTCAATAGAACCACTTACTCGATTGAATGATATCATTGCCAATTGTGTAACACACTCGAGATGCAATGATTTGTAATGTTGTTGATTACATGTAAAAATGACTTTTAATAAAACCGGTTACACATTTGATTGAATTGTAATGATCGATATGATTTATGGTATAATCGAACAGTTAATGATGTACGTAAAGGGATAGTAATTATCATTACTATCATATCCTTGTTGTCGAAGTTTAACAATCGACCGATTTAAGCCTATATTTGTGTCAATAGAACGACTTACTCGATTGAATGATATCATTGCCAATTGTGTAACACACTCGAGATGTAATGATTCGTAATGTTGTTGATTACATGTAAATGATCCGAATGACTTATTATGTAAAGTATTTCAAACGTCTATAATACCTATTTATCATTATTATTTGAAATATTATACAAATCAAACATAAGAAAAGTATGTAATTATTAATATAACAATTTATTATAAATATATAGATATAATACTATAATTTATTTATGATTTTTTAAATTAATTTTAATTAAAATGATATTTAATTATTAATTTTATTTATTAAAAAGGTAATTATTTTAATTATATTTTTAAATGATTTTTAATTCTTATATTTTTTTTTATTATAAAGGCTTTTGGCGACGACATGTCGTCGCCATAATTAATACATTTTTTATTTTTATTTTTATTATTAAATGATATTGTATTATTAAATATATAATAACATTTTATTTATTGAAATAGTTTTAGGAACGACATGTCGTTGCCAAAATTAATTCATTTTTTATTTTTATTTTTATTATTAAATGATATTGTATTATTAAGTATATAATAACTTTTTATTTATTGAAATAGTTTTAGGAACGACATGTCGTTGCCAAAATTAATTCATTTTTTATTTTTATTTTTATTATTAAATGATATTGTATTATTAAATATATAATAACTTTTTATTTATTGAAATAGTTTTAGGAACGACATGTCGTTGCCAAAATTAATTCATTTTTTATTTTTATTTTTATTATTAAATGATATTGTATTATTAAATATATAATAACTTTTTATTTATTGAAATTGTTTTAGGAACGACATGTCGTCGCCAAAGGTGGCGCGGGAAATTATTTTCATATTCGCGCCAATATTTTTACACGACCAAAAAAAAAATATATGAAAACCCTTTCCCGACGACATGTCGTCGGGAAAAGTCGCGCTCGTTTATTTGACCAAAAGAAAGTCAAAAAAACCAAATTTTTGTCGTTTAGTGGGGCTTTTGGGGACGACATTGTGTCGTCCGGAAAAGTGTCGTCCGGAAAGGTTACTATTCTTGTAGTGACAAATCGTTCTTTTAGAATTTCTCCTACGTACACAGTCAAATATCCTTTGGGAACATCTCGTTGATACTTCTTATTAAGTTTGAGAAGCTGTTTTGCACTAGCCACAAATGATTGTAACTGGAAAACATCCATATTGTTGGAGCGAAATTAAGTTGTTTTCAAGATAATGAAAAGATGTAACTAGTTTGCACAACTACTAGTTGTTGGATTGTAAGGTATACTTTGATGGAGATGTCATGTATTTGGCTTATACTTATAGTGTCTATACCTTGACCCAACAATTAAATTTGAGAATTCTATTAGTCGTATGGTTATAATAAGGCCCTACCTCATGTCATCTTTATTTTCCAAAGCGGAGTTGGACTCTAGTAGTACGAAAACATATGAAAGGCAGCCCGACAGAGGAAGGACTAGAAAGACAAGTCAAAACCAATATCCTTCCTCTCCGCCCAAAATCCGGGAATGCTCTGGTAGTATTTCTAAAAAAGCTGACAAAAATGTGTTGCCCAAATAGATTGAAGCCTTGCCAAATCCAAATTTCAAGAGAGCGAGAATGAACAGCCGGAAGAACATGAAATAGATGAAGAAAAAAAGGATTTAGAAGATGAACGCAAGGGTATTGATTCACTCTCTTTGAAAGAAGATATTTAAATGGATCCTGATGATTAGATATGAGTCTCATAAAAAAAATTCATTTAAGTTTTTACATGTCACCCAAAGTCTTTTATTTATTATCATTACTACATAATATTCGTTTTGAGGTGGTACACTTTTTGTCGGGATATTGTGATGACCTTGCGGTTGCACAGAGTGATACAGTTAAAGGAAAACGGTAACAAACCCAAACACATAAATATTAATCAGGTTAGTATCAAAAATATGGAGACCCCGTTTGAAAATTAAAAATTGGCCCTCTTGTAAACAAATATTTTACATAGAGAACATTTTTTTTTAATACATTTGTCTCCTATATAAATTCTTTATGTTTTTGATAAGTTGTTAGACAAATATATACAAGTGTTTGGAAAAAATGTGCCTCTTCCTGGCCTAGAGTGTTGGATTAAAATAAGATTGATTCATGTTATTCAATTACCTCCTGATGATCCTGTGACGTTGTTAAACATGTTGGCCATTGATGATTCCCAAATT
The DNA here is from genome assembly GCA_910822075.1 of Senecio squalidus. Classification (NCBI taxonomy): domain Eukaryota; kingdom Viridiplantae; phylum Streptophyta; class Magnoliopsida; order Asterales; family Asteraceae; genus Senecio; species Senecio squalidus. Next base: position 43,820,230 of record CAJVGC010000432.1, read on the forward strand.
GAGACGATCGTGTTAGGATGGAGAATTAGAGAGAAACACTCTTGGGATTAAGATGGTGATGATAATAAAATTGACCAACCCAAATAAGGGTTTATTATGTCCCTTTTATAGATACTCAAGTTAGGAGTATTTATCATTTAGTCCCTGGTGTTTAATAAGTGTTTATTATAAGCTCTCTTTAGTTCCGATCACCTAATGGGAAATCTATAGTGTCGGTAAGGTAAATACGTCCATCGAATATTTACTAGACACAGATTTCAGTTAGTGTCAGTCATCATATCAGTAAGGATAAATGATCAATGAGGGTCACAAATAATATGGGTCCAACATTCTCCCACTTGACCGAGTAGATCATTTATCTATGAGTATTGATAAGTCCGTACGAGATAATACTCATTTTGTTTAAAACCGAAATCATAGTTGATAAGTACAGTCGTAGAGAAGAACATCTACTCAGGACCCCCACTAGTGAAACTATGACTCAAATTCAAAACTGAATAAGCAATGATAGACCAACTAAGACAAATTTTGTTATAATAATGTCCAACACAGTTATGCGCATAAGGTGTAAATAATAGACAAACAAAATCTGAATAAGGAGGAAAATTTTTCATTAATAAATAAATTATGACCAATAAGTACAACAATGCTATTAAATTAAGTCTTTTGTAAGCCCCATATTCGACACGTGTCCTACGAATATATTAGGAGGAAGACCTTTGGTCATCGGATCCGCTAGCATGTCATGTGTACTTATGTACTCAACACAAAGAACATTTTCCTCAACCCGTTCGCGTACAAACAGATACTTTGTGTCGAGATACAGCCCAGCGCCAGTCGAACTGTTACTGTTCGAGAAAGTTACAGCAGCTGAGTTATCACAGTAAAGCTTCAATGGTCTAGAAATTGAGTTGACGAGTTTGAGTCCACTGATCAGGTTCCTTAACAACATCCCATGACAGGTTGCATTATAAACGGCAACATATTCAGCCATCATAGTAGACGTTGTGGTCAGTTTCTGTTTATGACTCCGCCAAGAGATTGGTCCGCCAGCTAACATGAAAATATACCCAGAAGTAGATTTATGGTCTTCTTTGCATTTAGCAAAGTCAGAATCAGAATAACCTACTACTTCCAAGTTGTCACTTCTTCTATTAGTTAAATTGTAGTCTTTGGTCCCTTTCAGATATCGCAGAACCTTTTTAGCCGCTTTCCAGTGTGCTAATCCGGGGTTAGATAAGTAACGCCCCAGCATACCAGCGATGTAAGCGATATCCGGTCGAGTACAGACCTGAGCGTACATAATGCTCCCAACTACAGATGAGTAAGGTATCATCCTCATTTCAGCCTTCTCAGTTTCAGTGCTCGGAGTTTGATGAGGTCCAAATACGTCCCCTTTAACTACCGGAGCCACAGTGGGTGTGCAGTGCTGCATGTTATAGCGTTCTAGAATACGGTCAATATAAGCCCTTTGGGAAAGACCTAGAACACCATTACGTCTATCTCGATTTATTTCGATACCTAAAACATAAGAGGCATCACCGAGATCTTTCATGTCGAAATTATGCGAAAGCATTCGCTTCGACTCATGTAGCAGATCCAAGTTGTTACTTGCAAGCAGAATATCATCCACATACAAAACAAGGATAATAAAGTTACTCCCACTGATCTTGAGATAGGTGCATTGATCCACTTGATTCTTTAGGAAGCCATCAGATTTTACGACTTCATCAAATTTAAGGTACCATTGTCGTGATGCTTGTTTCAACCCATATATCGATTTATTCAACTTGCAGACCATGTGCTCTTTACCTTCTGGAATAAATCCTTCAGGTTGCCGCATGTATACGTCTTCTTGCAAGTCACCATTTAGGAAAGCGGTCTTGACATCCATCTGATGTAACTCTAAATCATAATGAGCTACGAGTGCCATGACGATCCTTAGGGAATCTTTACGAGAGACAGGGGAAAAGGTCTCTTGATAATCAATTCCTTCCTTTTGAGTAAAGCCTTTTGCAACCAGTCTGGCCTTATAGCGTTCGACGTTTCCATTCGGGTCTAATTTGGTTTTGAACACCCATTTACATCCAATTACTTTGGATCCTTTAGTGAGTGGAACCAATACCCAAACGCCATTACGCTCCATGGATTTGAGCTCTTCAATCATGGCTTCAATCCATTTAGCGGCCTGATCACTATTCATAGCTTCTCGGTAAGAGGTTGGATCAGTAAGTTTCCCAATATTCTCGACTTCAGCCAGATAAGTTTCGAAATCATCAAAATTAGTGTTTCTGCGAGCCCTTGATGATCTCCTGAGCTGAATTACGGGTTCTTCATGAACAAGCGGTTCTTCGGCGTTTAGATTAGGAGGCATAGGAGGTTCAACCGGTTCATTAGGAGATCCAGGTATATCGGGAGCAGCGTTGGGTACAAGAGGAGTTATCGGAGGAATCATAATAACCGACGAGTGGTTTCCCCCCGCTTCTTGTACTTCTTGCAAATCTAAATCAGGATTTGTCGTGCTCCCACTGATCTCTGAATTTTCGAGGAAAGTGGCATGTTGCGTATCTATGATGCGGGTAGAGTGAGAAGGACAGTAAAACCGATAACGTTTTGAGTTCTCGGGATAACCAATAAAGAAACATGTAAGGGTTTTAGAATCCAGTTTCTTTAAGTTAGGGTTATAGACTTTTGCTTCGGCAGGACAGCCCCATACTTTCATATATTTTAGACTCGGTTTCCTACCTGTCCAGATCTCATAAGGAGTTTTAGGGACAGATTTTGATGGAACCCTATTGAGTATATGAACAGCTGTTTTTAAGGCCTCAGTCCAAAGAAATTTGGGTAGGTTAGTGTTGGCGAGCATACTTCTCACCATGTCCATTAAAGTTCTGTTTCTCCTTTCAGCAACACCATTCTGTTGAGGAGAACCTGGCATGGTGTATTGGTTAATTATGCCCTGTTCCTTGCAAAAATTATAGAAAGGACCAGGAGCTTGACCAATATCAGTATGTTTACCGTAATACTCACCTCCCCTATCTGATCGGACAACTTTTATCTTATGATCAAGTTGGTTTTCAACCAAAGTTTTATAATCGACAAAAGTTTGTAAGGATTCGGATTTTTCTTTAATCAGATAAAGGTGCATATAACGTGAATAATCGTCAATGAATGTAATAAATGATGTATGTCCTGTTATTGATGCGGGATAGGGGCCACTAATATCAGTATGAATTATTTCCAACAAGTTGGAACATCTGGTGGCTCCTTTCTTATTCCCTTTAGCCATTTTGCCTTTGAGGCATTGAATACATGTTTCAAAATCACTAAAATCAAGAGAGGGTAAGATTCCTTCTTTTACGAGTCGTGTCATGCGATCTCGTGAGATGTGGCCGAGACGTTTATGCCACAATGTGGAGGAATTCTCTGCTTGTTTAGGTGATTTTGTCTTTGTTTTAGTTATGTCATCAGTATTAAGAGACAACAAAGACTGTGAGAAATTATGATCTAGTTCTAATTTATACAGTAATCCATCCAAAAAACCACAACCAAACAATTCATTATTAAGAGTAAAAGTGATCCTGCCACAACCATGAGTAATTACATAACCTTCAAGATCAAGTCTAGATATAGATACAAGGTTCCGAGTAATTCTCGGTACATATAAGGTATCTATTAATCTAATACACTTTCCGGTATTCATATGTAAATTTAAGGTCCCCATGGCTTCGACATCTAAGAGATCACCATTTCCAACTCTAAGCTTTCTTTGGTCCTTTTGTAGCTTCTGGATTGTAAGGAATCCCTGTAAGGAATTGGTCACATGGACCATAGAACCAGAGTCACCCCACCATGTATTAAATGGAACATCAGTAATAAAGGAATCAAATATTACGTAAAGAATGTTACCTTTCTTAGCTAGCCATTCCTTGAATTTAGAGCAATCTTTCTGTCCGTGCCCTTTGGAGCGACATAATTTACAGTTATTATTGCTTGTCGAGGATTTAGGGCCAGAGGTAGAAGCACTATGATTTTGGACTTTGTTTTCAGTCTTGTTACTGTAGTTACCTTTCCTCTTCTTGAAGTTTGAAGTGGTAGTAAGGTGAACAGCAGCTTCAGGTTGAATGTGCTTAAGACGATCTTCCTCTTGAACGCACATAGCAATCAGTTCACTTATCGACCATTTATCTTTCATAGCGTTATAATTCACTTTGAAAGTGTCGAACCGAGCAGGCAAGGAAGTCATTATGAAATGCACAAGAAAGCCATCTGAGACTTCCATTTCCAAATTCTTAAGCTTATGAGACATATCAACCATCTTCATTATGTGTTCACGGACACCATTAGAACCTTCATACTTAAGGGTTAGCATCTGTAGCATTAAACTACTCGCATTTGCCTTAGACGATCCCTTAAAGTGATCCTCAACAGATTTGAGGTAAGTTTTCACTTTGTCGTTATCAGGGATAGCTCCTCGAATGCTGGGATGAATTGAGTTCTTGACCATCATTAGGGACAGCCGATTCGCCCTTTCCCACTTATCAAAGTCCGCTTTCTGAGTAGCAGTAGACTCAGCAGTAATAGCAGCGGGTTCATCATGGCGAATAGCATAGTCCATGTCGAGCATTCCCAGAGTTAGGTAAAGTTGATCCTTCCATGAAATGAAATTAGCACCAGTAAGTGCCTCGATGCCGAAGTTTGGTACTGTAGTGGAGAATAAGGAGGATTTAAGATTATGATACGAATTATAGAAGATTTTAGAGTGACAGAGTTAGCTATATAAGGCAGACTAAGTAATGTCTCTTAAGGTAATAGAACTAGAGTAATGTCTAAAATAAGTAGACCTAATAGTAATGTTCCTGAGACTAAGACCATATAAGTAATGAAGCTAGTGATAGGTAAGCCTATTAAAAAACACCAAAATAATAAGCTAAAGTAAGGCTCTACTTAGATGTTACATCACCTTTGGGCAGAAATAACTAATATCTAAGTAAAATTATGAGCATAAGGTTTATGCAACACAACGTTTGTCTTTTGACCTTTGGGCAACAAAATAGAACATCGTGTTTTAAGGCATAATAAGAATCCTTTCAAGCACACAAGTATATTAAATCACCTTTGGGCATAATTAATATCCTACGTGTTTATTATGCTAAAGGAAAAATGCAATCATAGGAATCACCTTTGACCTTTGGGCAACAAAAGATGAAAACATGAATATTAGTGCATAAGTATAATAAGGTCACATATAAATAAGGTGACTAAATAAGGTGACCACGACAAATAAGGCAGGGGTCAAGGGGCTGAGCCCCAAAAGCTAAACGATTTTACAAATAATGCAACCAGTAAGACTTTAAAAAACCGACCAAATTAGGGTCTGTAGTCATCCGTACGGATGAGATTATATTCGTACGGATGAGTATTGATTCGTACGGATGTAAGTCCAGGTTCGTGCGGATGTAAGCCTAGGTTCGTACCGATGTAAGGTTTAAGTTCGTACGGATGTAAGCCTAGGTTCGCACGCATTAGCCCAGATTCGTACGGATCAACAGTTACGTTCGTGCGTATGAACAAATCAGATTCGTACTAATGAACAAGTCAGGTTCGTACGAATAGGGCTTCATCCGTACGAACGAACAAATCAGGTTCGTACGGATGAGCCTTCATTCGCACGAACGAAGTTCGTCGAAATTAGGGTTGCAGTCCAGCCGCCGCCAGGTCCAAAAATCACAATTTTTCATCCATAAAACACAAATCGCCGGCCAGATTTTTAGCAGAATCATAATAATAATGGATAGGCAACAAATAAACATGAACCAATGGATAATCACGAGCCATTGGCTCTGATACCACATGTTGGATTAAAATAAGATTGATTCATGTTATTCAATTACCTCCTGATGATCCTGTGACGTTGTTAAACATGTTGGCCATTGATGATTCCCAAATTGAGACGATCGTGTTAGGATGGAGAATTAGAGAGAAACACTCTTGGGATTAAGATGGTGATGATAATAAAATTGACCAACCCAAATAAGGGTTTATTATGTCCCTTTTATAGATACTCAAGTTAGGAGTATTTATCATTTAGTCCCTGGTGTTTAATAAGTGTTTATTATAAGCTCTCTTTAGTTCCGATCACCTAATGGGAAATCTATAGTGTCGGTAAGGTAAATACGTCCATCGAATATTTACTAGACACAGATTTCAGTTAGTGTCAGTCATCATATCAGTAAGGATAAATGATCAATGAGGGTCACAAATAATATGGGTCCAACATAGAGGCCTTGTACCCCAAGATGCTTCGGACCAGCCTTGGTATAAATTGATAGTTTTACACCTTTGCATTTTGTGTATGATGTGATTCATACATTTATTGTTTTTTACCTCGTTTATAATGTAATAGGCTTTGGATTTTACAAATACTTGGACACATTTCTCATTTCTGGATCATGAAACAATGTAAAATATAATAGTAATCCAAAATCATATATTCTTGATACGAGTACCATGATTTATTAGACCAGCATGAGTGCTTTAATACCATATTTCCTTATTAGATTTCGAATGCTTATACACTCGTAAGCACTCCCGGTCACTAGTATGCCCTTGGTGCGATGCCATGAATCTTGAACCATGTTAATGACCCAAGTTTTTTTTTTTTTTTTTTTGACTAATATATAGAAGATAATAATCAATATTGTCCTAGATTTCAGTTTTACACTTGTGAAGTATTTTCAGTGTCATGTGATGACATGACCATGACACCGAGTGTTTTAGGTTCCATGGTCGGGAATAATGGGCCAAAATACAAAGAGCCAATATGAAACTTTGAATCTCAACGCTATGGATGTGATTTAAATGGGTTTTATATTTGCCAAATTCCATATACTAACATTTACGAAGTGGGATGAATAGTTAATCGTTGCCAGCAGCTTCATCCTCATATACTAACATTTACGAAATGGGATGAATAGTTAATCGTTGCCAGCAGCTTGCTTATTTTTTATTTTTTTAATATTTTAAAGCTTTTCGTTTCGTGCTATTTTTTAATGTTATTATTTAATAAAATAGTTATCCATATACTACCATTTACGAAGTGGGGTGAATAGTTACATTTACGAAGTGAGATGAATAGTTAATCGCTGCCAGCAGCTTCAGCCTCATATACTAACATTTACGAAATGGGATGAATAGTTAATCGTTGCCAGCAGCTTCAGCCTGCTTATTTATTAATTTTTTAATGTTTTTAAAGCTTTTCGTTTCATGATTTTTTTTATGATATTATTTAATAAAATAGTTATCCATATACTACCATTTACGAAATGGGGTGAATAGTTAATAGCTGCCGGCAGCTTAACCGCCGGCAGCTTAAGCCTGCTTATTTTTTTATTTTTTTTAATGTTTTTAAAGTTTTTCGTCTCGTGATATTTTTTTATATTATTATTTAATAAAATAGTTATGTCTTTATTTCGATTTAGTGTTAGTTTTTTGTTTTATATTTTCCTTTTTGGGTTACGTTTTTTAACTTTTAAAGTTTTTAGGTTATTGCTTTTGTTTTTAGGCTATCGATTAAAATGTAAGTTTTTAAACCCGTCACAACACGCAGGCATAAAAAAAAGCTCTATATAAGGACATGTAATCACAATGAAGTTATACTAGTGATCATGAATTCTATAACATTCGAAGCTACAGTAAGAACATATATATACATAAACAACCGGTTTGTACAAATGTGCGTATTAATCTCTTATACTCGTCTATTTAATCACTAGTACAAAACTATTCATTCAATTTTTATGGAGGATGGCGATCTGTCCTTAAATTATGAAATGTGTAATTGGGCAGTGAGTTGGATGAAAGCTTCTTCCCGGATGGGAATAGTAATTCCACCTACTGAAACCGAATTCTTCCTCTGATCTTCGTAATAAATCTTTAAACAATGGTTGATCCAAGAAAGATAAGGGAACCACAAATCGTTTTCTTGGAACTTCTCCCACGTACACAGCCAAATATCCTTTGGGAACATCTCGGTGCTTATTATTGAGTTTGATTAGTTGTTTTGAGTTAAAAACTAGTGATTGCCATTGGAAAACACCCATATTTTTGGAGCGAAACGAAGACTGTTTATAATTCAATGAAGTAATACAAAGGGATTGAAAAAGTGGAAATTGGATTAGAAGGTGTAGTTTGATGGGAGTCTCAACTATCTGGCTTATATTTATAGCATCTATATATACGAAGATAGTTGAGACAGTTAACCCAGTCAAAACCAATATCATTCCTCTCCCACCCAATCCCAAAATGCTCATGCACCATTTCTAAAATAGCTGACAAAAATGTGTACCCCAAATGGATTGAAGACAGCCCTCGCCAAATCCAAATTTCAAGAGAGCGAGAATGAACAGCCGAAAGAATTTTTGGTCGGGATATTATGATGGCCTTGCAGTTGCACAGAGTGATACATGTATAGGAAACCGGTAAGAAACACAAACACATAAGTATAAGTTGATAGTTTTACACCTTTCCATTTTGTTTATAATATGATTCATACATTTGTTGTTTTTTGTACCTCATTTACATAATGTAATAGGTTTTTGATTTACTAATACCTGGACACAGATCATGAAACAATATTAAATTTAATAGTAATCTAATATCATGTATTATTGATACGAGTCCCATGATTTGTATGCACTCTAAATTGTCCGTTTTTGCCCTTGGTGCAATGTCATGAATCTTGAGCAATATGGAATGTTTTTTTTTCACTAATATATAGAATATAAAAATAAGTTAGTGGTTTCGGATTTCAGTCTTATGGTTGTGGAGTATTTCCAGTGCCAGCTGATGATGTGGCTATGACACAGTTTTTTTGGTGCCATGGCTGGATATAATGGTCCAAAATACAAAGAGTCAATATGAAATTTTAAATGGGTTAAAATTTGCCAAATTAAACATATAAGGACATGTAAAATTCATGGTTTGTACTAGTGATCATGGTTTCTATAAAATTCAGAAGCTACGGTAAAAACAATCAATTGAAATGGAACATATATATACATAAATCACCAGTTTGTACAAATGTGGGTATCAATCTATTATTTGTAATTTAATCTAAAAAAACTAGTACAAAATTGTGCATCCAATTTTTTTGGAGGATGGCGATCTGTCTATAAACTATGAAAACTATGAAATTTGTAATCGGGCTGTGAGTTGGATGAAAGCTTCTTCTTGGTAAGGAATAGTAAGCCCTCCTGTTGGATGGCTGAAACCGAATTCTTCCTCTGACCTTCGCAATAAATCTTGAAACAATGGTTGATCCAAGTAAGATAAGGGAACCACAAATCGTTTTCTTTGAATTTCTCCCACGTACACAGCTAAATATCCTTTCGGAACATCTCGGTGCTTGTTGTTGAGTTTAATTAGCTGCTTTGCATTAGCAACTACTGATTGCAATCGGAAAACACCCATATTTTTTGCAGCGAAAAGAATACTTTTTTTTAATAGAATGAAGCAACACGAATAGATTGAAGAAGTGGAAATTGGATTAGAAGGTGTAGTTTGATGGGAGTCTCAAGTATTTGGCTTATATTTATAGCTGGCCACTCAAATGGGGAAATCGATAAATCAGATGGATTTTAGATCAGGCCTACCTAGTGTGAAGCTGCACATGGCTTTGTTCAGTTTGTTAGGTTAGAAATCATTGTTTTTCTATATATAGGACGTTGGCCTACTTGTTCCTGCGACTGTGATGTTATGATCGAGCGACACTTTGGACCTACATCCGTATTGAATTACGATACCAGCTGCCCAACTTGGAATGTGAGGGTAAATTTCAATACAACACATTGTTTCTTTCTGCCAACTCGGTGCCCATACCCAAAGGCTAGTGTTAAAACAACCACATAATATTTTTATATCAGTGTTTAGTCCATATCTAATGAGAACCATCTTAGTAGGGTAACTGTCAATATATTCTTGACATGGAATTGTTAAATGCATTAATACCCCTTTAGCGAAAAAATCTTTTAAATATTTATATTCTTGCATCAGCAAAAGTTTAGCCACAAATTTAAGAGATACAACATGGGTAATGACTAAACACATTCTATTCGGGGCGCAGCCGGAGCTAGTAGGGGGCTAGAGAGTAGGAGCTATGACCAGGTTTATTGATATCAGACATTAGGTTTGAATAAACAATTTCAGTTGAGAAGGTACATTGGGTATGTTTATTACTTAATCATCCGAATTTGTTATTAGAAGAACATGTGTAAATCCACATTTTTCCGTAAACAGAGTTGGTCTACCTGCGTTGTCCTCTTTTACAATGTTTGTTTTTGGCTTGATGATGAAGTGCAACCGGTCCCCTTCAGTTAGGCCAAATTTAAATTTAAATTTAAGATAATATCCAGAGTTTAGAAAAGGTTCCTTATATGTACTTGAACGACGTCCTTTAGTTAACATCCAAACCTTGTCAACAAGCGAAGAGGATTAACATCTGTTTGAGGTGACCATGTTTAACTTGTTTTAAAGAAGTTTTAACAATTGCCTGTCACATTCCTTGCTTTGAAAATCTATAAAAGATTGATAAAAATAAATGTGAATAAACCAAGTAGAAAGTTATATGTTCTTTCCCAAACAAAATGCACTTCGTATTCCAAAGTGAATTTCACCGACCGAATCAATTACTCCCTTCGTCCCACTAAAGATAGCACTACAAATTTGACCCTTGAGTGTTTAACATTATAAATGATGTGACCACGAGTAATCAACTTTAGTTCAAAATAATTTATTTGAAATGATGATTGTTTAGTAACATTCAAATGCTTGAATGTGGTAGCTCTCATGTCTTTGGTGATGAAAGTTTTTCAAGTAATGTATAGGGTGATCCCATTATGTCTTTTTATTGCATTCATCCTGTTAGAACTATAGGGACTATTATGTCTCTCATAGTTCATATTAATGAGTTGAGTTAGACATTTAACGGTTTTAGATAGTTAAGGGGGTGTTTGTGAAAGTTATTGGTACATGTTAACTGTTATCTCCAAATCATTTATAAGCTAGTTGATTCAGAATCATGTCACACTTTTCACTTTTCTTTCAATTTTGTAGAAATCAATCAATTAAGCTCTAAGCCTTTAGTAAAGATCAATCGTTGGTGTATTATTTTGTTATTGAGTTAATTGAGTTCTTTGATTCATTAATAGTTGGAATTGTTGGTATGTTATTCTGAACCAATTATTGGTGTCAGAGCCCTATGACGATTCAATATGGTATATCGAGTGACTACTCTACAAAAGAATTGTCATTTTTCGACATTTTAACAAAATAATTGATGATATCAAAAACATTCAATGTGGTATATCAAGTGACTACTCTAAGTCTTTAGTTAGAATCATGATCTAGGATATGAATATTTAAATTATGTAGTATGAACAACAGGAAATCATTAAATATTGATTATATTCAAATGCCTTTAATGGCGAAAAAGTTTGTTAAAACTGTTTCTCTCTCTAGAAATATCTCATTCAAAACCGTAAACACAATGTAACCCTCTTTTAGTATTTATAGACTTATGAGTACAACATAAATTAAAAAACAGCCATCCTAATGTTTATTAAAAAACCAACTCGGATGAACTAACTATCTAAGTCTTCACTTTAACTTTAATTCAGAAGTACGCCACTTAAACTCGAAAGTAGAAGCTTGTTCTTCATAGTTAGATTCTTCAGTGATGACTTACCAAGGTTTAACTCGGATGTTCACAGTTGTTCTTCCGAGTTAAAAACTTAGTGAAAAATACATTTTTGATGTAGATTTAAAGCTTCCCCCATTCTTCTATTTTGCCCCCAACAATCTCCTCCTTGGATAATGCTTCCAAAATCTTCTATCTTCTTTGCACTCACACATTGCACACTTCATCTACATGCACTTCAATCCCAGATTCTCCATGTTCATCTTTTTCCACTTTTGATCAATAACATACATGATTCAATCACCTTGATAAAATGAGCACCATCTTCATATTTTTCATGATTTCTTAATGGTAGCTGACTTAAAGTAATATAATTTTCATTACTTTTGGCTCTAAGATTAACATCCTCATATAATCTATATGCTAAACCATCTTTTCTTTCAATTGACATTCTCATAGTTAGGAAAATCCAACCACCATCCTACAATTCTTGGTAAATTCTGGTTCTTAATCCTAAATAGATGAGACACATCAAGCACCATTGTCTTTCTCTTGTGAATTTCTTGTTGTTGGGAAAATCAACGATTTAACCTAAGTTAATAAATATGTTAATTAAAGTCTTAGTCTGGGTGATTTGAGTCTGAGTGATTCTGAGTCTGAGTGACTCTGAGTCTGAGTGACTAAAAGCAACGAAGGCATTATGGAGCTGACTACTCAGCTTCATAAAGAAACGTAATGCTTTAATTTAGGTATGTTAGTTAGATAAAATCTTCTATCCTTTTAGAAGATTTACTAAGATTCATACTTATCAAGCTCACTATTATTGTGTATAAATAGTGAGCTTGAACATTGTAATCGTTGCACCTTTCTAAGAAATATAACTGTGTGTTATAATCATTCTTTGTTATTATAAATTCCGCTATAATAATCTAAGAAACTGAGTAATCAATCGATTCGTAATAATTAACGTCTAAATACTTATTTGTGATTGATTAGCTAGTGCTTGAGATCTTATTGAGACCTAACAACTGGTATCAGAGCTAATAAGATTTAAATTTTAATAAATTTATAAATCTTAAACGATCAATATATAAAATATCAAAAACAATGTCATCATCTTCAAATACACCTGCAATGGCTGGAAAAGGAATTCTTGTGTTCAATGGACATAATTTTACCCATTGGAAACTTAAAGCTGAGTGACATCTCTCAGGAATTCATGAGGAAATGATAAGAATAATAACTGAAGGACCCATTATTACAGGAAAACACATTGATGAAGTCAAGGAAGGTGATAAAATTGTTCAACGTGCAAGATGGGTTCAATCTACAAAATCACAATGGACAGATCAAGACAAGCTGTTGTACAATCTTGATCCTAGAGCTAAAAGTATTTTAGGAAATGCAGTGTCTGAACAAATATTCTCAAAAATAGCTGGTTGCAAAACAACAAAAGAACTATGGGGCACTTTAATTGTGTCTTATGAAGGTGTTCCTGTTGTGAGAGAGCAAAGAGTAAACAGTCTCATTAGAAATTATAAAAATTTCTATATGAAGGAAAAGGAGACTTTGGCTGACGTGCATACAAGATTTCAAATAATGTTGAATGATATGTCAGCTCTAGGAGTAACAAAGGAAGATGATGAAATATGTAAGAAATTTGTTGATATCTTACCTAACAAATTTGAATATGTCATTACATCTCTTGTAGTTAGTGAGAAGCTGTCCACCTACAAGCTGCCTGGGCTCTTTGGACTATTGTTAAATTTTGAAGAATCTCAAGAAAGGAAAAAGATAAAAATAGACGAACTGCAAGGGATCGTGAAGCTGCATTAGTTGCAACAAGTAGAAGGAATAAATAAATTTATTCTAAAGCTGACTCATCTGAGTCTGAGTCACACTCAGACTCAGAATCAGATGATGAAACTAAGGTCAAGAAACTTAAAATTCAGCTTGCTCTGTTAATTATGAAGCTTGAACAGAAGACAGGATACAAAGGAAAGAAACCTTTCGATCTGAAGAAGGTGAAATGTTTTAAATGCAATGAATGTGGTCACATGGCTGCTGACTGTAAAGTAAAGAATGCTCACATGGACGAGGTTGCTGAGAGGGCCCAGAGATATCGAAAGAAGTATCTTAAATACAAGAAAGGAAACAGTTCAAATACACAGAAGCCTCAAACTGAGCAAAAGGCATTCTTTGCTGAAGAATGGCTAGATGAGGAACTGTCTTTTGATGAAGATGAGGAAGTGGTGGATAAATTCTCAATGGCATTCATAGAAGAAGTGACCGAAGCTGAGAAATCTGCCTCTCAGTTCGAGAAGGATCTGAAAGAAGCTGAGAGACTGAGTTGCAACTCAGACTGAAACAAGTCAAAACTTTATAAGGTACACAATTTTGACACTTATACAAATGAACAAAAACTTCAAATGTTTGAGTATATTTTTGTTGACTTGACCACCACTTTAGAAGAACAATCTGAATTCAAACAAAAAATCAAAGATCTTAAAAATAATTTGAAAATTAAAGATGATAAAATAATTGAATTAGAAAGTTATAAAGTTCTTTTAAATGCTCAGACTGAAGCTTATAGTGATCTTGCACAAGAAAACCATAAACTTAGAGAAGAAACTGAGCACTATAAAAGAATTTGTAAATCATGGTGCATATCATCCTTAAAAAATAAAGATTGTTTGAGCAGACAGGTACCCAAACAAATTCAAGCTGTGTTGGGTGAGGGATTCAGTCTGAAGAAACATATGACTGAAGAAGAAGAAGAAGCTGAAAAAGCTGAAAGAGAAAAAATTGTTTTCAAACCAGAAATTCCTCCAAATACTTTCACTTATATGAAAGGAGAAAAAATAATGATGTCAAATGCTTTTGTCAAACCTGTAATTTCCCAAGTTTTTAATAAAAGTGATTCTTCATCTTCTTCTCAGTCTGAATGTGTTAATTTATCTGAAACTGATGCAAATGTGCAGGCTGAAAAAGATTCTACACATCTAAATAATATTTTGCCCAAGGTTGTGAGTAAACCTAAGATTCATTGTCCAGTCAGTTCCAAAAGTTATAACAAAAGTCATGAAACAAAAACGATTGATAAATTGGCGAATCAATTACTGGAACTGACCAACATCGTAAAAACTCTAGTCAGAAATAAATCACCCAATCACATCAGGCCAAAGACCCCTCCTAAGAGAATTTGCTACAATTTTGGTGAAAAAGGACATGAAGCTGTGTTTTGTAAACAACTGACTCAGTCTAGACCACAGAAAAACGTTTTTCAAAAGTCAGTCTCACCAAAACATAGGTCAGCTCCACATAAGTCAGTTTCACCAAAGTCTAGGTCAGTTTCATCGAAGTCAGTTTCACCTCAAAAGCAAAGAAACACGTATCAATCAAAGACAACGTCTGTGAAACCTACCAAGACCAAGCCAATCTCATCTCGAGTCAGTCTCAAAGATACTCCATGCAAATACTGTGGTGTCATAGGTCATTATTCTGTTAACTGCATGAAGGAAATAAATAAATGGAACTATTCCAACTCCAAAACTGACTGCAAGACTGAACCTGAACTTAACACTGCTTCAGTTCATGGATCCACTCTAAAGTGGGTGCCCAAAAGGAACTAATAATTTCTATTTCATGTGCAGGACTCTACAAAATGGTATCTAGATAGTGGAGCCTCAAGGCACATGACTGGAATGAAGTCTTTTCTACAGGACTATAAAGAAGAAGATGGGCCTCAAGTGAGATATGGTGACAACGGGGTATCAATGACGCGAGGATATGGAAAGATTCAATCTGGAGCTGTTACTTTCAAGCGAGTTGCATATGTGGAAGGCTTACAACATAACTTACTAAGTGTGAGTCAAATTACTGATGAAGATCATGAAGTCAGATTCAGAAAGCAAGCTGGAATAATCTACAGTGCCAAGGGAAAACCATTACTCCTTGCCAAGAGAGAAAGAGATGTATTCTGTCTGGATCTGAGTACGACCAATGATGAAGCTGAGACATGTTTGTTCACAGAAACAAAAGAGGAACTTAATTGGCTATGGCATCGAAGGTTATCCCATCTAAACTTCAAAAATATAAATGCCTGGTCAAAGAGTAAATTGGTTAGAGGTCTCCCTGAACTGACCTATACCATAGACAAAGTTTGCTCAGCTTGTGTGCTTGGAAAGCAAACAAAGACTCAATTCCCATCCAAAGTGTTGCATTCAATTGATGAACCTTTATTTATGCTACATATGGATTTGTTTGGTCCGATTGGAATTGAGAGTCAAGGAGGAAAGAAATACACCCTTATAATTGTTGATGAATTTACTATATTTACTTGGGTTATCTTCTTAAGGGATAAAAGTGATGCAGCTGAGGAGATTATTAGTCTGATCAAAAGAGAACAGCGACAGAAAAACACTCTTGTTCGTCAGATGAGAAGTGACCATGGAACTGAGTTCAAAAACTCAGTTTTGATAGATTTTTGTGATCAATTAGGAATAGTCCACAACTTCGCCTCAGTTCGAACTCCTCAACAAAATGGAGTTGCAGAGAGAAGAAATAGAACACTAATTGAAGCTGCCAGAACAATGTTGTGTTATGGGAACATGAAGATAAAATTCTGGGCTGAAGCTGTGAACACTGCCTGCTTCACACATAATAGGTCCATCATCGTAAAGAGACATGGAAAGACAACATATGAATTGTACCATAACAAGGTCCCTTCCATTCATTATTTCCATATCTTTGGAAGTAGATGCTATATTCTAAATCAAAGAGACTTGTTGTGTAAAATGTCTCCTAAAGCTAATGAAGGACTGTTCGTTGGATACTCAAGCATCACCAAAGCATTCAGAGTCTACAATGAACGAAGAAAGGTGGTAGAAGAAAGCATTAATGTCACTTTTGATGACACTAATCAGTCTGACAAAGAGGAATCATCATTACCGACTGACATAGCCACTATCAATCAGCTTTGTGATGAATTACTTGTAACCACATTTGAAGCTGACTCTCAGGCTGAAGATTAGAATAATGAAAACGACCATCCACATCAAGCATCTGACACTGAACCCGATGAATCATCATTCCAGAGTGTTCCTGATGTTGAAAATACTGAGTCAAATGAAACTGATGCAACTCAGACTGACATTCCTCAGTCTGACCAAACTCAGCTTCAAATTACTCAGCCTGATGACACTCAGACTGATGATACTCAGACTCAAGTAGAACCAGTTTCCCATAATGAGATGGGGAACATCAAGACTGTCAAGGGACATCCCATCTCGTCAGTTATTGGTTCATTAACTGAAGGTGTCAAAACGAGACGAAAGAGTGCCACAGCTAACTTTTGTTTCTATACAAATTTCTTGAGTCTGATGGAACCAAAGAAGGTTGAAGAAGCTTTATTGGATGAAGACTGGGTTGATGGTATGCAAGAAGAGCTTGGAGAATTCATAAGGAACAATGTTTGGACAAAGGTCTCACGTCCACTGTTTAAGACTATTATTGGACTTAAATGGATCTTTCGAAATAAATATGACAAAGATGGGGTGATGATCAGGAATAAAGCTCGACTTGTGGCTCAAGGATACAAACAGGAAGAAGGCATTGATTATGATGAAACATTTGCCCGAGTGGCAAGAATTGAAGCAATTCGTCTATCCTTAGCATATGCAGCATTTAAAAACTTCTTGGTGTATCAAATGGATGTGAAAAGTGCATTTCTGAATGGTGATCTACAGGAGGAGGTCTATGTCAAGCAGCCTCCAGGTTTTGTTGATCCTAACTTTCCTGATCATGTTTTTAAATTAAACAAAGCCTTATATGGTCTCAAACAAGCTCCTAGAGCTTGGTATGATACTATGTCTGACTTTCTTCTTAAAAACAATTTTAAAAGAGGATCAACTGATAAAACACTGTTTATCAAAAAGGAAAATGGTCATGTGATTTTGGTACAAATATATGTTGATGACATTATATTTGGATCCACAAATGAAAAGTTGTGTACTTGGTTTTCAAAACTCATGTGTAGTGAATATAGAATGAGCATGACGGGAGAACTTACTTTCTTTCTTGGCTTACAAGTCGAACAAAAGAAAGATGGAATTTTCATAAATCAAAGTAAATATGTTCATGATTTAGTAAAGAAACTTGGTTTTGAAACATGTTCTGAAATGAAAACACCAATGAGTACTTCTGATAAGTTGCATAAAGATTCATCTGGCAAGTCAGTTTTTCAAGCTACTTACAGAGGTATGATTGGATCTTTGCTTTATTTAACTGCTAGTAGATCTGATATAATGTTTTCTACATGTCTATGTGCACGTTATCAAGCTGACCCCAAAGAATCCCATCTTAAAGTTGTCAAAAGAATTTTCAGATATCTTAAGGGAACACCAAATCTTGGTTTATGGTACCCTAAAGATTCCGGTTTTGAATTAATTGGCTACACAGATGCAGATTATGCAGGATGTAGATTAGACAGGAAAAGCACATCAGGAGGATGTCAGCTTCTGGGAGGAAAGCTAGTCAGCTGGTCAAGTAAAAAGCAAAATTCAGTGGCAACTTCCACAGCTGAAGCTGAGTACGTGGCTGCAGGGAGCTGTTGTGCACAACTACTTTGGATGCAACACCAATTGGCTGATCTTGAAATCAAGATTCAAAACACTCCAATCATGTGTGACAACAAGAGTGCAATTCAAATCACTGAGAATCCAGTTTTCCACTCCAGGACCAAATTCATTGAAATACGACATCATTTCATTCGAGACTGTGTGGAGAAAGGTAAGGTCATACTGGAGTTTGTAGCCACAAATGATCAATTGGCAGACATATTCACGAAACCTCTGAGTGAGGACATGTTTTTCTATTTGTTAGGAGAACTTGGAATGTTAAATCCTTAATCTGTCAAAATCATAAATCTCAAGCTGACCTCTGAGTCAGCTTGTGAATTTTCAGTCTGACTCATTAGTCAGCTCCAGATCCATCAGTCTGACCACAAAATCAGACTGAATGTAATTTTTGTAAATATTTTCTACCTCTCTTTTATTTTTTTTAGTCTATAGAGTTTTTTTTTGTCGATTGTAAATATTTTTGTTACTTCAAGGGTCATAAGTGTCAGTAGGTTTAAATTACATGGACTAAATAGAAAGTTTCCTAACTTAGTTACTTAAATTTCGCTCCTTCAGTTTATATTCAACTTAATTTCAAATTTTAACCTAATTATTATCTTCTCTAAATCTTCTACTCTAACTCTTATCAATGGCGAATGCAAATATGATTCTTCACGTTACTGCTCGTATGATTCCAGGTGCAGATTTCCAAAACAGGGTACAAATCAAGGACAACAACAGGGTAGCCAATGCTGATATTCCCGCCAATCGCCAAAACAGGGGTTTTGAGCAACTGATTCAATACATGAAAGCCCATCCTATATATGTCGCTTACTTTTGTGACACGGTGATGTACCCACCGGTGTTGTGTGAATGGCGGTATACTTGCACCACCAATGAAGAAAAGACTGCCCTCACTGGCACGTATAATGATGGCAGACAGACGATCACCATCACGGAGGAGACAATACTCGCCGCCCTATTGCTTCCCACACTTGCTGAAGCTGGTGAAGGAGGATTCTAGGCCAAACTGACTAAACAGCTAGCTAGAGCTGAGGCCTTTCCCTTGATTGGTCAGCCTGAAATCCAAGGGGTAATTCAGTACAAATTCTTTACTGGAAAATGGAAGTTTTTATTTTCCAGTATCACCAGGTGTTTGGGGGGTAAATGTGGCAGTTTGGATCAGATGAATGAATTTGAAACTCATCTGTTTCATTCCATGGTGACGGGTCGCAGAATCTCTTATTCACAGCTATATTTTGAAGAGATTCTCTCCTTTGCGTTGAAAACAAAACGACCGAATGATGTTCCATTCATTCGTGTACTTTCACTAAGTTTTGAGGAAGCTCTGGGAAAAGCAGTCTATGAGCAGCTTGAACAAACCTTTTATGTATGCTCTCTTCCCAGGCTGACTCCAAAGATTTTTACTTATATCAATATGACTGAGGCTGAGCCAGGATTAACCCCAGTTATGCTTCAGTGGATTGATAATCCTTTTATCGATCATGAACTCACTGAGTCTGACCAGTCAGACTCAGATGATCATCCCGAGGGAATTAATGAACAATTAGAGGCAAATGCTCCTGCTACCGATGCTGAGGTGGAAATGGGTGGGGCAGGGCACGATGAGGCTGACCAAGGTATGAATATCAATCTTTCTCTTCCTCACTCTGAGAGTATCCCCTCTCAGTCTGAGCAGTCCACTCCTCAACTTGATGTATTAGCTACTCAAGCGACCAATCTGATGAACTCACCCAGTTCATTTGAAAAAGCACTCACATCAAGCTCCACTGTAAATCAAGCACTAATGGATTCACTTTTCCATGAGGCTGAGAGTTCTAAAATCCCCTCCAGTGCTGTAGATTTGACCAGTCTCCCTCTGCTAGAGCAAGAGCTGGATCTGACTACCATGACTACCCAAAGCCCCTTAGAGTAGTCAACTTGGAGAAACACGCTGTTGCTGCCACACTGACACATGTGGTATGCATTGAAGAAGATATTCCACTCCTGAATATCCCTGTACCTAGTATGGGACCACCCCCTTCAGTTTCAAAGCCAGTTTCAAAGGCTCTTTTCACTAGCTCTATGCTAGTTCACAATAAGGTACCATCAAATCTCTCACACTCTTATGCACAAGTCGTCAATGCCTCACTTCCCAAACTGAGTGAGGTACATACTTCCTTTTCTATGGCTAAGGATCATTCTCCTAAACCACAAGGAGGGAGTGAAGCTGTACCATCTGTTTCAACACCAATTGTTACTGAAATCCCTCAGTCTGAGGTTGCAATGACTGTCCCTGTGCTGTTACAAGCCATTCAGGACATGTCAACTCAGTTTGATGTCAAGCTGAGTGCAATGCAGACTGAGTTGCAAGCCATGAAAGCCAAAACACTAAGGAGATGCAGGATTTAAAAGGTATGGTTTTGAAGTTGACTTCTGAGATCAGCATGATGAGAAAGGGGAAACAAGTTGCTGAGGGTGCTCAGACTCAGAGGGATGAAGGGGAGAAGAAGTACTACAAGACCACCAGATTCAATCTGAAAACTAGTCAGTCTGAAGTATTTTATGAGACTGACTACAGTGACCTATCAAGCAGTGAGTCTGAGAAAAAAGATAAGAAGGGAAAAGGGAAAGTTGGAGCTGACAGTGATACTGACCAACAAACTTATGAAGAGATTGAGATGGAAGAGCCCCCAAATGTACAGTCTGAGATAGAAATTGAAATACATAAAAGAAGAGATGAAGCTGAGAAACTGGCTAAGCTTCAGAGGTATGCTCACAATTCTGGAATGACTGTTGAGCAATACAAAGAGTATGTCAAAGGGTTGTATATGGAGAAATTTGATGGAAATCCCCAAGACCAGTCAATGAAAGCAGCTGAAAACCTTGAAGCTGAGATGAAGGAAGAAGAAGATTTGGCTATTGAAGAAGAACAGATGAGGGTAGAAGCTGACAAATTAATGGCCAAACAGGTGCTAAGAGAAGAAGCCAGACGTGACTTTATCGAGACAAATTTTACACTGAGGAAGCATAAGAATAAAATTCAAAACTTCGAGTGTGTTGAGACTGGTGGATCTGACCTCATGCTAACATGCTATCACAAAGGAGGATCTTTCAGAGTTGGGGTACACCGAATGCACACCCTGGGTTTGGAGGAATGGAAAGAGATAGCTAGTCTGAGCTCAGGAATAACTAACATTGCTCACAGAATGGAGGTAAAAAGAGAAGCTGTTTCGAATGTCAATGTAGCTCATGTGTTGAAGTTGATGTCTGAGGAGGATTATAGGGCATTTTGTACTATCCATAGGGTGAGAGCTGGGGATAAATCTCTTGGTCTGGACACAAGTTACATGCATCATGTTCCCAAAGATGTCATATTTCAAGACAGGACCTATGTGAAGACTGGGAATCATGAGGGCTTGTGTTATGTTGATTGTGGGGGAGAGGAATGCTTCCAAGCCAAGGACAGACTGAATATGGCATCCATCTACCATTGCATTGCTCTGCTTAGCGAATGTGAGTCTGATCAATTTCTCCCCTTCCGAATGAAGCTGATTAGTTGGTTATTTAATAACCTTCGAAGAATTGAAGAAATAGGGACTTTGATGGATAAGGTGGATCTGATCAAGAAAGAGTATCAAATGATCTTCCATAAATATGATGCTGAAATGGAAAAACTGCTTGATTGGAAAACTGAGAGGCTGAAATGGGCAAAAGAAGTGACCAAGCCTATGCAATGGGAGGTATCATTGAAGAAGAAAAGATCTGTCAAGAGGAGGAAGTAATGTGTTTTATGTATCTTTTTGTTCACAAACAATGTTAAGTAAATAATTTTTGTTTGTGTTTATTTTTGGTGCATGAGTGGTAAAAGATTTTAATTCAAACAGATAGGGGGAGATTGTTGGGAAAATCAACGATTTAACCTAAGTTAATAAATCTGTTAATTAAAGTCTTAGTCTGAGTGATTTGAGTTTGAGTGATTCTGAGTCTGAGTGACTCTGAGTCTGAGTGACTAAAAGCAACTAAGGCATAATGAAGCTGACTACTCAGCTTCATAAAGAAACGTAATGCTTTAATTTAGGTATGTTAGTTAGATAAAATCTTCTATCCTTTTAGAAGATTTACTAAGATTCATACTTATCAAGCTCACTATTATTGTGTATAAATAGTGAGCTTGAACATTGTAATCGTTGCACCTTTCTAAGATATATAACTATGTGTTATAATCATTCTTTGTTATTATAAATTCCGCTATAATAATCTAAGAAACTGAGTAATCAATCGATTCATAATAATTAACGTCTAAATACTTATTTGTGATTGATTAGCTAGTGTTTGAGATCTTATTGAGACCTAACACTTGTCAAAGACAACAAAATTGATCTTGGCATTCTCATGAATAAACTTTTCAAATTCAGTTCCATGTGGATATAAGCCATAACTAACAATTGGAATTTTACTAAATTGAATTATGTCTTCTTTCATCAGCTTTGATAATTATTCAGTTGTTTTGAAGTAAGAACACTAACCTGATCCTCTCTTTATTACTATTCTTCTTTCACTTGGATCAAACCTCCAAGCAACAATCTTAGTTGGAATACCTTTCTTTATATCAGCCAATCTCAATCTTTTTGCATTAAGCTCTTACTTGTGGGATCTACAATCCTTGAACTCCCTTTCCATCTGCAGTTTTCTTCAAACTCTCTTCATCAATAGGGAGACCATATTTATCCAGTGTATTCCCTTGTTCATATGTTGACTCATACCATGCTTGAAGTTCATTAATGTCTTTTTGTCCTTCTAGATCACAACATACTCATTTTCTAGTTTAACTTCAGTCTGAAAAGCCACTTCAGCCTTTTATTTAGCAACCAATGATTCAAGTGTATCATGTTGATCAGTACTAGAAATTACTAGAAATAGACTAATCAGTTTGTTTATTTCATTATTCTTCCTCCTTCTTTCTTCTTTTTTCTTTCATTGATCACAACTTGTTGGGCTTCCTTTATCAATTTCTCCTTGGCTTTGACTTCTAGAAGATGCTTTTCTAGAGTCTTTGTCTTCAATTGACCAACTAACCTTGTTATGAATCTCCTAGCTATCACAATTCTTTAAAATTTTCTTCTTGTTTACTTGATCCATACTCTTTCTCCATAGAGTAAGTTGTTTTTTGATTTCCACAACAATACTAGGAGCTTTCTTTCTTGCAATGGAC
Organism: Senecio squalidus; assembly: GCA_910822075.1. NCBI lineage: Eukaryota > Viridiplantae > Streptophyta > Magnoliopsida > Asterales > Asteraceae > Senecio > Senecio squalidus. The sequence goes on from CAJVGC010000432.1 coordinate 43,843,757, forward strand.
TTCTTCCTAGTACTGGTTTGTGGAATTTCCATTTCAGAGTCAATCTCCTTATCTTCCTTTGCCTGTTCATCATGTTCAATTTCCTCCTGTACATCATGTTCATCAATGTTTAGTGGAAGTTCATCTCCTCCAAAAGCTTTGATCCAATATTCTTCTGAACCATATGGGACACTTGTATTTGGAGTCATCTTAATCTTCCCTTCTAAATCTAGAAAACCATCATACGAAGGATCTTCGAAAACTCCTTTTACCAGTTTTTCAAAATCCACTTCAACTTCTGAACTGGACTTCTTTTCTTCATCAGAGTTAGGTTTCTCTTCTTCATACTTAAATCTATCACCAACTTCCTCATCATCCGAGTTTACTTTTTGAAATTCCGAGTTAAACTCAACTTCAACAACCTTCTCTTTTCCTTTCACACTTTTCACACTAGAAACTTCTACATTCTCCATCTCAACCTCTTTCTCCACTAAGTTTTCTTTCTCAACACTAATACTTTGATCACCAGATTCAGTCGTGATCACCTATGTATTCTCTTCTCCAACAGCCTTTGATACTACATCTTCATCAACAATAACCTATGTTTCATCTCTAAGAACCTCAGTCTGTTCAAGCTCTATTTCATTATCTCCTCCTATTTTTGGATGCATCATCCAAAGGGTTTGACCTTAACTGTGCAATCTCCTCTTATATAATCTTTATAATCAACAGTTGAGAAGCATTCTCCATTTTCAAAGAAGCAATTTTAGCTTGTAGCTTAGTCACATTTTCAACCAACTCCTCATTCTTTGCTCTAAGCCCAAATAACTCAAATATTGTTGGACCAGATGCAGCAGATCCCTTCCCTTTTTTTCTTAAATTATAAGCTTAAAATAGTTGAGAAGAGGATTCAATATTGGTGTATAAGAATGAATTGTAGCAAATGTTGGCAAAATTGGAGCAACTAGGGTAGACATATATGTATTTGCCAAGTTAGGTAATTGATCACTTGTTTGCCTTGAATAGAACCAATAACCCTCTTCTTCTTCGGATTATTCTTCAACCACTGGTTCATTTATCAAAGGTGGTTGAACTGGTGACGTTTGTGTGGTGGAGGTGGTTATAAAGGTAATTGTGGTCGTGAATGTGGTGGTGAATGTTGTTCAAGTGATTGTGGTGGTGGTGGTACTCGAGATTGAGGTGGAATAATGGGTTCTTGAACTAAAGTTGCTTCAGATAGTAACATGTGGAAAGAATGGAGTAAATGTACTTGAAAACCTTGTGGCTGTAAAGTTTTTCTTCACATTTCGCATAATCTTCGAGTTCATGTTTTGTGGCTCTAACAACTACCCCTAAAGAATCAAATATCTTATCTCTGAGCTGATGATCATTTGTAGAAACCTTGGATACAACAAAAAAAATTCTTTTTAGTTTCAGTGAACATTCTCTTCTTGTTGTTAAATATGAATCCTGAGAAATTGAACACTCTTAGTAATCAAGCAGGCAAACCCAGAAGCTAGAACATGATGTGACCACCGCGAATTTGAGGTACTTTTCCGTGTTTCGATTTATTTTAATTTATCTTTATTTTGTTGTGACACAATTGTTATTTCGTTATTTCGTTTTATCACGATTTTATGTGTCGGGTTTTATATTACTTATTTTTTTTGTCCTTCGTGACGAAAACGTTTAGTTACCTAAGTTCCTAGTAGATATAAGTATTCTCGTAGATTAGTTTGGGTGACTTAAGATAAAGATTAACGTTAAAAATATTTAAACAAAGTTAGTCGGTAACGGGACAGACATTAAATCCTTTACAAATTCAGTCCTTTAAACGGACAATTAACGGAAGTCTGACTGAGCATTGACTGCGTCGCAGTCCTCACTCTCTGCGACGTAGTCGTGTGCCGGACAGACCAAGACAAAAACGCTTTTTGGCTCCTTGAGATCCCACACCACATGCAATCACGTCGAGTCTACTCAAAACCTTCCCAAAATGGTGGTAGATGAGTAAATTGTGGATTCTTGACCAATTTACATCATCTCTCATACCATACTTCAATCTTTAACCATTTTCAACTTTATTCTCACTTTCTTTCATATTTCTCTAACACAAACTCTCCCAAAGTTCTCTCCATTTCCAGAACTTTGTTGAGACTTTAATCACATTCCAAAGTGATATTTGTGTTAGAAAATATCATTCAACACCTTCTCTTAATTCATACATCATTTGGTAAGTGTTTATATTCCAAATTCCATCTTTGTGTACCTTAAATTCCTTCCTTTGTTACATTAGAGAGTTCTAACATAATTCTAATGTTTTTGCAAGGGATTCATCCACCACATCTTCACCTTCCATTCTTGGATTATTCTTGATTTTGGAGGGTTTTACCTCTTGAAGAATTGGTAAGTCATATTCACCTCTAAACATTGTTCTTACACTTTTCTTTTCTTTAAATTCCATTTTTCCTAACAAGTGGTTGTTTTCGTGTTTGGAGCTTATTCTCCACTCTACCACTTTGGAGCTCATTCCGAAAAAACTTCAAGATTTATAGATTTTGCGGAGGTCTTCGGTACTCCCTAAGAACTTCTTAATCTTTCCTTTTTCGTTTCACATTTTTACTAATTTATTCACCTAAATACATATATAAAAGTTAAAACGGATAAAATGGTTGAAAACGTAAAAGTTGACATATTATACAAATTATTAATATGTTAATAGGTTATTAGCTAACTTAACCCAAAAATGTCATATTTTGAATTTCTATAAAACCGGATAATTTTCATATAGGAAATATTAGTAAATTCCTTACGCAAACGTTCTCAACACATTCTTGGACATTTGGACTTTTGACATAAGTATCATATATAAATCTTCACTTAAACACTTTTGGTAAAATTGACTAAACAACATGTAAAACCTTACAAATTTACTATATGTATAAATATGTATAAGTTACCTAAATTTAAATATGGACTAATATACATAATATCTTAAAACAACAATCTAGTCATATTCACATAAGACTTAAATTAACTTATCGACACTAAAACGTAAAAACTAAAAATACAGATCTGCTCACTGTTGCCTTATTGTGCCGCATTAGACCTCTACTACGACGCAGTAGCTTGGTCACAAACACGTTGTGACGTACTGTTGTCGTTGTGCGTCGCAGTGTTTTGGTCACAAACTCAGTGCGACGCATTGAAGTCCTAGTGCGCCGCATGAACTGCTGAATTCGTAATTTTCGCATATTTTGAACAAAAATAAGTATACGTCAACATATATTATTATATATAAAGTAATATATACTGATAAATATACGTTTTGGATTCAAAGCACCATCTTAAACATAAAATATATATTACTATTTTTACTCGCAAAACGTATGTGTTTCGACAAAATTACTTTTCCTTCGAAAACGATCGAAATCTTGGATTTTAAACATAATCTTTTGTCAAACTTTTATAAAGTTGTTTTCAAAATATCTTTACTCAAACATTTAAAGGATTTCTCAAATTATTCAAAATGTCAAATGTTGACATTTGTTGACTTTGACTCCTTTTCAAAATTCTTGACTTTGACGAAGTCAACTATCTTCCGATGTTGACTTTGGTTGACTTTGACTAAACTTTGATACCAATATTTCCTTTCAACCGATATTTCTGTTAGTCATTTTCGGCTCGTAATATCATTCCGTTCTAATCGTCTTTATAGACTTAAACGACCGATATCTTCTAGTACTCATTATTGACTCGAAATATCAAACAACTTTTACTCGTCACTTTGACACGAAATATTGTTACCTTTTTATTCGACAACTTTAACTCTATTTATATTTTTCTTTTAAACACTTTTAAATATAATATATAATACAACGTAATCATATAAGGCTAAACCCTACTACGTTATAGATACTTAGACCTTCTATGTCTTAAACTAGGGCACTTAGGCGGTGAAACATTATTCTCCTGACTTTGGTTACCCAAAGCTTTTACGCTTATTCGTGAGTTATCCATTGCCGTTTTACCGCTTTATTTTCTGGGCATGATTAGCGTTACCTAAACTTAAATATATCTTGTTTATGCAAATTTAGATTATGATGCCTTAGTTTTAGCATTACCTTACTTATATGGTCTTAGTGGTAGTATAAGACCCCGTATACACGCCTGTCAACTCTATTTGAACCATCATTTATATATATATATATATATATATATATATATATATATATATATATATATATATATATATATATATATATATATATATATATATATATAGACCTATATGGGTCTAACTAACCCTCATCGCTTATATGGGATTTTTTCAGTATGCGGTCCCTATGAGTCGATGTTATTACCGTAGATTATTCGAGAATTACCTTAGTTTCACGCACTAAGGTGGGGGTTGTTGACTTGATTGTTAGGTTCAGGTGTATTTACTATGCTAAGGTTTATGCATAATGCTTATTTGTTATAATTCAAGATATATATATATATATATATATATATATATATATATATATATATATATATATATATATATATATATATATATATATATATATATATATATATATTTACACACTTTTACTTATGATTTTATAAACACTTCTCCAAATATGGGTTAAAACATTTATACTTTTGTTTTTACTAAAAATGCGAATAACCCACCAACTTTATGTTGACGTCGGGTTTTTAACGTTTTTCAGGGATTTGAGGTTACTTTGATGATGCTTGCTATATGACTACGTGGATCTTTATTTGGAACTTGTTTTGTTTGTATTAGTTCCGTTAGGATCCATAGGTTGTCTTTTGTATCGTATTTATTTCGGATTTATGTAAACTCATGTATTTCGAAACTTATATTTATTCGATGTTTCTTTTTTGTTATTTATTTTGTTGTAACTTTAAACTCTGATATTACTGATATCGTTACACCTCGGCTTTCCGCCTGAGCGGGTGTGACACATGACTCATCTCATCCAATCCTCCTTGTCTACTTTAAAAGAACATGATTAACACATGAACAAGATACCTCAAATTGTAAGAAAACTTGTCTTCTTTACCATTTTCCCTGAAAAATCTCTTTTATACCCAACATTTATGCAAAATTGTTGTACTTCCTCATTGTAAAAATTTCAAGACCATTAGCGTCATCTAACTCTAAAACTCTTCTGATCACATCCTCTGTTATGACTAGTGGAGATCCTTGAATCATGGATGAAAAAGTACGCACACCATCTACTTCTTAACAGATAATATGTCTCTAGATGTCTCCAATCATGTCATTGTATATCATAGGATCATTAGAAATAGCCAAATGCAATCTTGAGTTGATCAAAAAGTTGAATATAGCGAAGAAACCATCAGTTTCCTTGTCATGATTGATATCCAAAAATCTTACAACATGTTGTATCAATAAAAGGCAAATCTTCCATCTGTTTTCAATCAAACACACACATTAGAATCAATGTATCAATAAGTAAATCACATTTTATCATTTAACAATACCAATCAGTGATTTAATAGAGAAAACATTACAAACCTTATAAAATATTGAAAAAAGACTCTAAAACTTCTAATCAACAGTCGAAAACTAAAATCAATTTATTACTGATAATAGGATTGGCTCTTATTTAGGGTGAATAACGCTTTTGAGACTAGGGTTTTAAGAATTTTGAGAGACTGATTACAATTTTGATTGTAAAATTGTATATGAATATAACGGAATTTATATAATCAAAATCTCTTTAGGGTTAAATTAAAATATAGTTTTCCCATCAACTAAAATATAATTTGACTTAAAAAGTCAATCTTCGAGATTAATATTTGGTCAATACACTCATACATTTCATCAGTGTTAAAATTTAAAAAATATTAAATTAAATTAATCCATTCGAGTTAAAATTTTAACGTCACACCTAAAATAAAATAAATTAATAAAGCATAAAAAAATAAGGAAAAAATGAATAAAATATTGTAAAATGAATAATAACTTAAAAATAATATTTGAACTAAAATTTCATCTTAAGAGTTAAAATATCTAATATCTAAGTTAATTGTTTCAAATATTTCATAGTTACAATTTGAACTTCAAAGTTAAATTCCAAAGTAAAATTTTAACTTTAGAGTTAAAATTTTTAGATTAGCAGTTAACTTAATTTCAATTTCAGAATCTAAAAGTTTATATTCCAAAAATATTTAACTTAGTTCTACACAACAAATATTTTAAGAAATGAAATATTTTGTCAAATGCATGATTTGTATTTATATTAAGATAAGTCATGTGTCTTAAAATCATAAGTTAAAGTTTTTAATAACTTAAAAGAGAAATGATAAACTGTCAAACTTTCTAATTTTGTCAAATAAAAGTAAATATAAAGTGTATTTACTTAAATATTATATATTATATCCTTGATCATTAAAAACAGTACGAGTTTGTAGTTCGAAAATTTACTGCAGCAGATATATTGAATAGTCTATAGCATGTAGCTGTGAAAAATATTTTTGTTTAGAACACAAGCAAATTTTTAATCCTTTATTAAGGATATTTGAACTATGATCTTCAACTTACAGTTTCTAATTCTTTCACCTGTCTTTGTCTTTTAATCAAGTCAACAACAAGGTTATTAGAATCAAAACAAAATTGCAACTATACCAACTCATTCTCCTATCTTTGCCTTTTATCAAGTCAGCATCAAGGATTTTGAGTTCTTACACTTTTCTCCATATTTGTTTTAATGCAAAACATATTTATATGTAATAATTTATAATAAACATAATTTTTCTTTCTTTTCAACTGACAAAATTGATATCCCATTTGACATCATCAATATTTTGGGTATTTTGAGCAACTTATAAACCACAGGTTACTAAAGATTTAAAAACACTAGTAACTTTGCATTTATAAAAACATTTGGTTTCAAGAAATTCTATAACCTAAGAATTATTTAAGCTTTTCTGGAATTTATATACTTTTTGATTCATTTCTTAGAAATTTTATTTTCATACTGTATTTTCAAGATTTTCGGTGTCCATACCAAAATATGAGAAAAAATATAAAATCTTTTTGACTTTTATTAAACATTTTATCATTTTGTATTTTATTTTACATTTCTCTATAAAAAGAGTTAAATGCATAAGACTCTTTTTTGTGTTTTCAAAACATATTTCAAATTTTATATTGGATTTTCGGAAGATTGTAAAAGAAATAAGAAAAATAACAAAGAAATAAAAGACTTCCGGCTTCAAAAGAATATAAAAACAAATTTGTTAGTAAAGCTTTTTAGAACAAGATTTTAATCAAAAACTTAAAAAAAAAACACAATATTCTTGTGTTTTATGTGTACAAAACTGAAAACACATATTTTTGAATTATTATTCTTCTTTTTAAATTACAATTGCACTTCAGAGTTAACTTTTTTTTTTTTTAAATTTCAATTTTATTTTCAGAGTTAAATTTGTACATCTGAATTAAATATTTCAACTTCAGACGTAACAAAATATTTTTGAGCTTTTCCATTTTCTCCCCCTCTTTTTGTATTGTGAAGTAGAATATGAACAAAATGCAAAAAGATATGTACAAAACCATTTTGGGGACACATTCAGTCAAGATTGATTAAACCAATAGCTTGAACAAGGAAACTGAATCTTGTTGTATCAAAGGATTTTGTGAAAAGGTCATATTAGTGATTGTGTGTGTGAACCTTAACTAAATGCATAAGTTTCTTTTCAAAGCAATCTCTTATGAAGTGAAACCTAATATCGGTGTGTTTAGTCTTAGAGTGTTGGACATGATTCTTAGTTACAGACATTGCAACAGTGTTATTTATGTTGATGGGTGGTGCGTTCATAAAGTTAAGGCCATAGTCTAACATTAGGTTCTATATCCATAAAACTTGGGAAGTGCAAGAAGTTGCTGTTATATATTCAACTTCAGTAGAAGATTGTGAGACAGATGTTTGTTTCTTACACTGCCATGAAAAAAGTCTATTTTCTAGAAATTGACATCCTCTTTTTGTTGACTTCCTATTAATATTACAAGTGACAACCACCATAGTCACTATCTGTAAAAGCATAGAAATCAAAGTTTGAATTCTTAGGGTACCAAAGCCCTTAAGGTATCTAAAAATCCCCTTAACAACAACTAAGTGGGAAACATTAGGATTGGAATGATATCTAGCACACAAACACACTTCAAACATTATGTCCCGTCTACCGGCAGTCAAATACATCAAAGATCCTATCATACACTTGTACATATGTTGATCTGCATTCTCACCCTCAAAGTCATGACTTAACTTAGCTCTTGTGTCAACAGGGGTTTGAGCAGATTTACAATCAGTGTATCCAAACTTAACTAACATATATTAGACTTGTTAATAAAGATTACATTATCTAATTGTTTAACTTGCAAGCCTAAGAAAAAGACATTTCTCCCATTGAGCTCATTTGAAACTTTGAATGCATAACTGACTCAAATTCTTTTCAAACAAATCATTGGTAGAGCCAAAGATATCATCAACATATATCTTCACAAAAATAGAATCTTGTTCTACCTCTATATAAACAATGTCTTATCAATAGTACCTCTAAGATATCGATGATCAATCAACTACTTTGAAAGTGTGTCATACCAAGCTCTAGGTATTTGATGTAACTCATAGAGAGCTTTATCCAACTTAAGCACTCTATCTAGGAAATGTGACTCTATGAATCCGCTAGCTGACACACATAGACACTTTTCTCTAACACTCCATATAAGAAAGCAGACTTGACATCCATTTGGAACACTCTGAAATTCCTATAAGAAGCATATGCCAAAAACCGTCTTATAGCTTCAGTTCTAGCTAGTTCTAGCTACACTGGCAAATACCTCATCATAGTCTATTCCTTCTTTTCTGAGTGTATCCTTTAACTACAACTCTAGCCTTATTTCTCACTACAATACCTCTGTCATCCTTCTTAACCTTAAATATCCATTTGACTCCTACAACATTCTCATCAACATGCTTATCAACTAAAGTTCCTACTTCTTGTTTCTTAAAGTGTAATAGTTCCTCTTGCATAGCCTCTACCCAACTACTAATAGTCAAGGTAATATCAACATTCTTAGGCTCAACTTAAGAAAGAAATCAAGAAAACAAACACAAATTTATCCAGCTAGATTTACTTCTTGCTTTTACTCCTTCATGCAAATTACCAATTATATTACTCAAAGGATGATTTTTTGCGAACTTTTAAAAATGAGGTTGCATCCTCATGAATATTAATAGGTAAGTTTGTTTGACTGAAGTCAAAATTCTCAAAAGATAAAGGATTAGAAGTTTGGTCACTGTGTTGTTCATGGCTTTCTGCATCCGAGTTAACATTTTATTCTTTAGAGTTAAAATGTTGATCAACTTGTTCAGCTTTCGAGTTAAATTGTTCAGTTTCAGAGTTAAAATATTGATCTTCTTGTTTAGGTTCCGAGTTAATTTGTTCAACTTCAGATTTAAATTGTTGATCTTCTTCAAAATTGAAATCTTGTGCTTCAGGGTTAAAAGTTGAGTCACGAGTATCAATTAGTTGTATTTCCAAATTGTATTGTTGATCATTAGAGATCACTGGAATGTCTTCATTTGCATGCATGTCTGTATCAGTAGAAGCCTCCTCTGTTTGACCAATTGTGTATCAGTTAGAATAGTGTCTTGGACTAAACCACTCTCCTGATCTGCATTTTTCTCATAACATCTTATGTGGCTCTAAAAACTCCCCCTCGGGCATCAAATATCTTATCTTCGAGTTGATAATCATCCGTGGAAACCTTGGATACAAGAAAAAACTTCTTCTTAGTTTCAGTTGTATATAGGCAACCCCCAGATAAAACCTAAATCGTCTATATGCCTATATACCTTGCAGATTACCACAACATCACCACTCACAAAAATGATACAAAAAACAACAAAACAATTTGTTTAACTACTTGATGCACACAAACCTATCTGCCTTGCCTCATATTTTTGCAGCCAACTTCAACAAATAATAACCCTTTATAGGAACCTCATATCGAAACATTTTACGGTAAAATTGTAGATCTATGTGTTACAAACTTGTAGCAAAAAGAATGGAGACAATCTAGCGGTTAACGAACTCCGAATCGCCTTTTTCTCACCGCTACGAAAATCTGGCAGAGAATAGTAGGAATTGTTCAACTCAGAAGAACCACGAAGCGTGACTCTGATAACACTTGTTGCTAGGAACCTACAAACAAAATTTCGTGATCATTTATTTTATGTCACTAGAATCGGCTTGGTGAGCCATGATGATTTTCAAAATCAACTAAACTCTGTTTTTTTGTTACTAGTTTTATTTACTTTATTATAGAGATGTGCATTAGATATGTATACCCATTATATGTGAGACTAATTGTGTATTAAATTTTGTGATGTTTCCAGGTGCCTAGCCAGATGGCCAAAAAAGCTTGATAAAGAGGTACTAACGCTCATGTTTGAATTTTTGTTTCCTGCATATATGTATTTGTCATTGTCTGATTTGTGTCCTGCTAATAAGATTCTACTCGATTTATGTCTGAATTTTTGCTCTTCCACTATTATTTGCGTGCATCTTGTTTCTTTGGTGTCCAAAACACCGATATAGCCAAAAATGTTAATTCTTTTGTTTTTTTCAGCATGTTTATCTTGTGCTCTGTTTTTTATGATCAAACATCTTGTAAAACCGTGATACTTGGTAAGTCTTCTTACACTTAATAAATGAGATGGGAGCACTCCTTTAGTTAAGGTTGGGATCAATATAAAATGGAAACCATTTTGTTTAAGTTAGCTAATAAACAAATTGTTTATGTATTGTCACCAAAGATCTTACATTAATCATTACATTTTGACCCATGCACATATTTTCCTCGATGTGATGCTTTTTTTATTATTGTAACCCCACCTGAACTTAAATTTTAACCTGCTTAAACTACCATGGACCGGCCCTTTACTTGACCCAAATTGTTTTGACCCGTTACCTCACTTGTAATACGTTGAAACGGTTTATATGAACTGACCTAGGGTAAAAACAAATTGTAAGCTCACATCTTACATTTAATTTGAGTTAATGTACTAACAGTTATTCTTATTCAATGAAATTTTTTAATAATTTTGTAGTGACTTCGTTTAAAAGTGGATATGATTGGAGACATGGGCGTTTTCTTGCTTGTGATTATTAAATGCAGTCTCAAACTGTCAAGCCTTTTTGTTATTGTATGGTGGTTTTGTTTAGGTGTTTTAGTGATATAAAGACCTTGTGATTGCAGACTTTTTCTATTAGTTTGGAACAATTGAATGGTTAATATATTAGAATTCAATTTCTTTGTTTAGATTAGTTGAATGGTTAGTAATTGTAATTTGGATTTCATTGTATAGTGAGTATGTTTATTTTATTTTATTACAATAACACTACCAATATTAGTGACCACTCTTGTTTGTCTCTAACATTAGACACCAACATATTTGGTCACTAACTAGAGTTAACGGCCAGTTAACTTCGTTAACTTGACTTAATAGTGACGACTTTCACTTGTTTAGAGACCAAATTTAGTGACCAATTATGTCGTCACAAAATATAGTGACGACTCTGGTTTCGTCACTAATTAGAGACTAATGACGCATTTGGTCACTAATAAAATTAGTCACGGACCTATAGTGACCAAAAGTGACGACCCCATTTTTCGTCACTAAACACCTTAGTGACGAAAATTTTCAACTGTTAGGGACCAAACATGTTTTGTCACTAAAAGGCATTTTTCTTGTAGTGTTTCTCTCCCACCAAACCCCGGAATGCTCATGTACCATTTCTAAAAAAGGTGTCAAAAACTTGTACCCCAAATGGATTGATGAAAGCCTCGCCAAATCCAAATTCAAGAGAGCGAGAATGAATAGCTGGAAGATGATGAAATAGATGAAGAACAAACTGATTTATGAAACCTGGACACATTTCTGGATCATGAAACAATGTAAAACTTATTAGTAATCCAATATCATGTATTTTTGAAACGAGCCCCGTGATTTGTTGGACCTGCATGAGTGAGCTTTATTACCATATTGCACTATTGGATTTTAAATGCGTATACGCGTGTAAGCACTCCCAATGGCCGGTATCATGCCCTTTGTGCGATGCATGAGTGAGCTTTAATACCATATTGCATTTTGTTTTTGTTTTTGTTTTTCCAAAGTAGTATATAGAAGATAAAAATAAACAAGTGGTCCAAAAGTGTTATGGTTGTCAAGTATTTTCAATGCCATCGTGACAGCGAGTGCTTTCGGTGCCATGGTTGGGAATAACGGGCTAAAATACTATGAAACTTTATATCTCAGGTTCTCAACGCTACCCATGTGATTTAAATTGGTTAATATTTGCAAAATTAACATATAAGGACATGTAATCACAATTAACTTATACTACTGATCATGTATTAACATTCAAAGCTAGAGTAAGAACATATATATACATAACCCACCAGTTTGTACAAATGTGCCTATTAATCTCTTATGTCTATTTGATCTACAACTACTAGTGCAAAACTGTTCATCAAATATTTTTGGAGAATGGTGATCTGTCCTTAAACTATAAAATATGTAATTGGGCAGTGAGTTGGATGAAAGCTTCTTCTTGGTAGGGAATAGTAAGGCCTCCTGTTGGATGGCTGAAACCGAATTCTTCCTCCGACCTTCGTAATAAATCTTGAAACAATGGTTGATCCAAGTAAGATAAGGGAACCACAAATCGTTTTCTTTGAACTTCTCCCACGTACACAGCCAAATATCCTTTGGGAACATCTCGGTGCTTGTTGTTGAGTTTGATTAGCTGTTTTGCATTAGCAACTACTGATTGCAATCGGAAAACACCCATATTTTTTGGAACGAAAAGAAGACTCTTTATAGAATGATTCGGTGTAGTTTGATGGGAGTCTCGAGTATCTGGCTTATATTTATAGCTATAGCTTCCGCTGGCCATTCAAATGGAAAAATTCATAACTCAAATGGATTTAAAATCAGGCCTACCTCATGTGAAGCTGGACATGGCTTTGTTCAGTTTGTTAGAGTTGGAAAATATTGTTCCTCTATATATAAGACGTTGCCCTACATGTCTCTATGACTCTGAGGTTATGATCGAGCGACACTTTGGACCTACATCCGTATTGAAATAGGATACCAGCTGCCCAACTTGGATTCGGAGGATAAAATTCAACACAGCCACATTGTTTCATTGTCACTACCCTTTTAGAAGTAACGATATATAGAGACGGAAATTAATGCTATATGATATTTCTTCCAACCAGGTGTAAATGTCAATATATATATTCTTTACCTAATCTTACAAATAATTATATTCTTGCATCAACAAAAGCTTAACCACAGCTTCAAGAGATACCACATGGGTAGGCTACACAAAGACAGGTCCGGTACAATATTTCAATCACCGCCTATTGAAATGTTTTTATCTTGTCGGAGACACATATTTTGTGTAATTTGATATGCAATAACTTTAAACAGAAGTGCACGCCCCTTTAAGACTTAACATACTGATATGCTTGGAGAGGGTGGATGTGCTTGGAACATCGCCCAGTAATTAGGTTTAACTTGTTCTGAAGTGAACATGTTTAACTTGTCTTAAAGCAGTTGTAACAATTGCCGTTGTTATCCCTTAATTTGAGAATCTAAAAAAGATTGATATAAATAAGCGTGAATAAACTAACTGGACATCCCGTAATTTCGAGGTACTTCGTTACCGTTTACTTTTATTTATATTCGCTTTAGTTTTGACCCTTTGATTTTACTTGTGATTACTCACGTTCATTTCTATTTGTCGGGTTTTATGTTATTTATTGCTTCCTTCGTGACGGAAGCGTTTTATTTTACCTAAGTGCCGATTAGTTAGTATTCTCTTTTAATAAGTTAGGTTGTTTATGCCTTGAAAATAAATTAAGATTAACGCTTAAAATTATTACAAAGTTAGTCCTTTAACAGGAGTTAAGGTTAAATCTTTTACAAAGTTAGTCCTTTAACGGAAACTAACGGTAAAACTGTTACAAATTCAGTCCTTTAACGGAAAGTTAACGGTTGGGTGTGCGCCGCAGTCCTCGCTGACTGTGGCAAACCATGCCAAAAACGTCATTTTCATAATTCTTGAGATTCCTCACTGTTTTACCACGAGAAATGGACCAGGAAATTGCCCAAAATGAGTATGTTTGATCTAGATTTAGATCTTAAACACCTCTAAACACCTTTCTCTTTCCATAACTCAATCTAACATTCCATACACTTTCTTTTTCATTTTCATTCCACCACCTCTCAAACTCTCTCAAATTCTCTCCTTATTTCCAAAAAATATGAGAGGTTGTAACCATACTTTGGTGTGAGTATTCTAATTAGAAGATTTATCATTCATTTCCTACCATCACTCTTTCAATATCACAACTTTTGGTAAGTTTTTCTTCAAGAAATCTCATTCTTACCACTTCTTCTTCTTGTTGTTTATCATAAGATTTCTAACATAAATCTTGTACTACAAGGTTCATTTTCTCCATCTTCTTCTTTTCGGGTTTCAGCTTCCATCTTGAAGTTTCATTATTTCAACTTTGGTAAGTAAAAAAAAATCCTCCATCATTTCTCTAGCTTCCTTTCATTTGTGAACTCTAATTTAATGGTGGGTTTTGTTTGTGTGTTGGAGCCGGTTTTCTCATCACCACCACCATAGCAGCTCACTTCCCGGATCCGTGTTCTTGATTCCGCCTCGGTGATTGTAGATTTTGCGGAAATTGTTGGTACTTCCTAAATTTCTCCTTATTTTCCTTTTTACGTTTTCGGTTTTAGCCTTTAATATGATAAACATCATGTAAAATGGTTTATTTTGGAAGAAAACGTAGTCTTTGGACTAAAACCACTTAGTATTTTCATAATATAAGTTACTAGAAGTTTGAAACATTAAGATGTATAAAAATTGTCTTTTTGACTTAAGTAACATATTAAGAATATTAATATGTAAAAATCTAGATATTTACTTTATATAAAACCTTATAAGCATGTATAAGATTTAATATGACATTTGGGACAGAATGTATAACTTATCATAAAACATTAATCAGGTAGTAAGTAGCGGAACAAGCCCAGTGTTTTGGCCTTCAGTAGCGGAAAGTTTATGTCTCAGGTTCTCAACGCTACCCATGTGATTTAAATGGGTTAATATTTGCAAAATTAACATATAAGGACATGTAATCACAATTAACTTATACTACTGATCATGTATTAACATTCAAAGCTACAGTAAGAACATATATATACATAACCCACCAGTTTGTACAAATATGCCTATTAATCTTTTATGTCTATTTGATCTACAACTACTAGTGCAAAACTGTTCAACAAATATTTTTGGAGAATGACGATCTATCCTTAAACTATAAAATATGTAATTGGGCAGTGAGTTGGATGAAAGCTTCTTCTTGGTAGGGAATAGTAAGGCCTCCTGTTGGATGGCTGAAACCGAATTCTTCCTCCGACCTTCGTAATAAATCTTGAAACAATGGTTGATCCAAGTAAGATAAGGGAACCACAAATCGTTTTCTTTGAACTTCTCCCACGTACACAGCCAAATATCCTTTGGGAACATCTCGGTGCTTGTTGTTGAGTTTGATTAGTTGTTTTGCATTAGCAACTACTGATTGCAATCGGAAAACACCCATATTTTTTGGAAGGAAAAGAAGACTCTTTATAGAATGATTGGGTGTAGTTTGATGGGAGTCTCGAGTATGTGGTTTATATTTATAGCTATAGCTTCCACTGCCCATTCAAATGGGAAAATCGATAACTCAAATGGATTTAAAATCAGGCCTACCTCATGTGAAGCTGCACATGGCTTTGTTCAGTTTGTTAGAGTTGGAAAATATGGTTCCTCTATATATAAGACGTTGCCCTACTTGTTTCTATGACTATGAGGTTATGATCGAGCGACACTTTGGACCTACATCCGTATTGAAATAGGATACCAGCTGTCCAGCTGCCCAACTTGGATTGTGAGGATAAAATTCAACACAGCCACATTGTTTCATTGTCACTACCCTTTTAGAAGTAACGAAAATATGGTTTCTCTATATATAAGACCAACCAGGTGTAAATGTCGATATATATATTCTTTACGTAATCTTACAAATAATTATATTCTTGCATCAACAAAAGCTAACCAGAAATTCAAGACATACCACATGGGTAGGCTACACGAAGACTGGTCCGGTACTCTATTTCAATCACCGCCTAGTGAAATGTTTTTATCTTGTCGGAGACACATATTTTGTGTAATTTGGTATGCAATAACTTTAAACAGAAGTGCACGCCCCTTTAAGACAACATACTGATATGCTTGGAACATCGCCCATTAATGAGGTTTAATTTGTTCTGAAGTGAACATGTTTAACTTGTAATTTATTTCCATTGATGTTAATTAACATATGTAATTATTTCCATTGATGTTAATTAACACATGTAATTTAACAAATTCAACGAGCACAGGATTAAAATATACGGAGATGCATCAAACACAAAATATTTTAATGCAAAGATATTTATGAGGACACCAAATTTCACCATGATCGTCGGAAACCATAAAGCTGTATGGATGATGGCAGTTCTTAATAATTTAAAACTGCAATAAGCGAGTGGTTTTTTTCCACATATAAACATTTGAAAACACTAATTTAGTGAAACTATTATTTGATCTCCTCTGTTTAGAACTCACCAATTATACTCATTCCGAACTCTAAACTAAATAATTCTACAAAATTGTGCTTCCAAAATGTATGGATGATGCCAGTTCTTAGTTCTCAAATTATGCAATTTGTAATTAGCCAGTAAAATTAACAAAAAAGTAAGCCCCCCCCCCCCCCCCCCCCCCCCCTCTTGGAAGAATGGTTGGTCCTAGTATGGTTGGTCCTAGTAGTGTTGCTAATTCAACAAGTCAAACTAAATGTGTGTCTATAAATACGTGAGTATAAGGGGTCGCACGTATTGACATTTAGACACGAGTATACGTTTTACGTTTTATTATTTATTAATTATTGGTTAATATGTTACATTAATAATTAATAAAATGAAAGATTTATTATGTAAATTAGGAATTATATTCTAATTAGAATATATAACTTGATCCCTAAGATAGATTACCTATATAATAAATATTGAGGTTAATTATTTGGTTATCGAATTCTCTCTCCTCTCTTGTTCCAGTCGACCGAAACCCTCAAGAGGATGTGTTCGGTTTCGGCTGAGGCAAGGGAAAAAGAGAAGTTTGACAAACGTCGTGGAGATAATAAACGTGTACTAGCATACAAGCATGTTGCTAAAGAATGTGTCGTGTACAAAACCGAAGAGGGATTTCATTATAAATCCTAAGAAGGTTTTCAAGATCATAAGGTAATATCTCAACTTAGTTAATATTAGTTTCGTGGTCTATTTGCTTTTGTTGCGTGTTGCAGTGGCGAATCTAGAATTGGATCGAAGGTAGGTCCTTTAAAAAAATTAGACGAGAGGAGTAAAGGCTTAAACGGGTCATTTGGTCAGACGGGTTAACTTGTAGTTAGATGTACTATTCGTATTTGCTATCAAACACAAATATAATATTAAATAAACTATAATCCTTATGGCTATCTTATTGTTATAGTTAAGGTGTTTGTAAGTACTATAAGTTTTTATCTCCTAAAATAGATTTAATATACTCTAATATATTTAATTAATAAAGTTTATTGTAGTATTCTAAGTTTCTAATATTCAAAATTTTCATCATTTTAAATATAAAGAACTATATACATGTTAAATATAAAAATCTTAGTTGAATACATGGGGTGAGATTTGAACCCTGGGCATTAACAACCTCTATCTTTGCCCATGGATCTTTTACCACTGCGCCATAATCAATCTTTGTTTACCTGCTCTCAAAACAATAATTAACCTAGGTCCTTATCAGTTTTTTGGATAGGTCCTTCGAAAATTTTCTATATCGACTCTAAAGAATTTCGAGAATTAAGGTAGGTCCGCGGACCTACCTGGCTCTACTACAGATTCGCCCCTGGCGTGTTGTGTGACAAACTAATAATTATATGTCTATAGTTTTATTAGCCATATCGTGATTTGATTTTAAGTAGTTATAACATCAAAGATTGTGTGTGTGTGTGTGTGTGTGTGTGTGTGGGGGGGGGGGGGGGGGGATTGGTTGTAAATATTTTTTTGTTATGCTTATTTTTTTGTTTTTTTGTTTGCTTGTTCCAACAATGCCCCCCAAAAAAAACCTTTTTTCTTGTGTTATGCCACGTCGACGTTTTTAGTTGGGACAATATCTTTCGGGACTACGTTATGTCCCGAAAAACTGTTCAAAAACGTCGATTGAAATGTCTTTCGGGACTACTGTGACATTCGCGAATTTCTAGGTATATTTCTATCGTCACGTATTTGTTTTATTTATTTACGCTTATGTTTTGACCCCATTGTATTCCTTTTATGTTTTATCGTATTCGTATTTTATGAGTATTGTATTCGTATTTCTCGTATTTATTAAGTATCGTATTTGTATTTTATGTGGTTCGAATCGTTATGTCGGGAACGTGTAGTCTTAAGTGCCTTTAGTATAAGTCTAGTATGCTCTTATGATAAGTTTAGGGGAATTATGCCTTAATTATACGATTAAGATTAACGTTTAAAAAGTATTTCATTTTTAGTCCCTTCAGAAATTTTATTACAAAACTAGTCCTATGGGAGAAATTCTATTACAATTTTAGTCCTTTTCAGATTTTTATTACAAGAATCGTCCCTACCAACCTTTTTGTCTCATTAGCTACCAGATTATTTGTCTTTTTCTATCATTCTCATCCACACTCTCTCTCTCTCTCTAAAAACACACACAACACACACACAAACCCTCCTCCTTCTCTCTACATTTTCCGGCGATCCGACCGTTGAAATCCAAATCCGAGACCAGATTATTGTTCACCATCACCATCTCTATATATCCTCCGAATTTCGTTACGATCGGGTAAGTATTTCTCAGTTTTAGTTTTAAACTTTGTTATTTTGATTCAAACCCGAAAATACCACTTTTCACCGTCAAAACTCGAATTTTATTTAAGATTATTGTTCCTAAACATATTCTTGATATAGGGTTTCGATTATGGGTCATTTTGATGCTTAAAAACACTCTGAATCTCATCCCGAATGTTATTTTTCGTAAAAACTCAGTTACGTCACGTAACTGTGTTACGTGCACGTAACTGATCAAGTAACTGACCCCAAATCACGTAATTGATGCCCCATCACGTAACTAAGCTTATAATCAAGTAACTAAACTTATAATCACGTAACTATGACTTATTTTACGTAATTAGTCCCTGAATTCCAGAATTGTTCACGAAATTAGTCCTAAACACGTATTTGCCTTGTTACGCACGTAAGTAAGGTGTTGATCACGTAATTATCCTTCTTGATCACGTAATTATCCTTCTTGGTCACGTAATTGGCTTATGATTCACGTAACTCTTGCTTATTTTACATATCTAGTCCCTAAGTTCCGTAATTGTTCACGAAAGTAGTCCTAATCACGTAATTGCTTGTTAAACACGTAATTCCTTCATAAGCAAGTAACTAATCACGTATTTAACACCTCTTGACCCGTAACTCTTGTATAACACGTAACTTGATACTTACGTGACTTGTAGTGCACGTAAGTATGAGAATCACGTATCTAGTCTGCTGACTTTCCGAAACGTTTATAATCCCGTTAAATCAATGTTCCTTTTGGCTATTTTAAAACCCGTATAAAACGTTAATCGTTAAGGCATATCCCACTAGACTTAGAGATACTTAGACATGTTTATTTACGTGATGTTTAGGGCACTTAGACGTGGGAGCTTGACGGTATTATAGTATTTCCCGACATATCGTGATTTGGATTGCTTTGCTATTCTGTGAGTTATTCGTTGCCCTTTTTACCCTTTTACATTTTTGGGCATGATTAGCGTTATATAAATGTATTTTTATGGTATATTATGTATTATGGTATGTATTTTGGATATGAATTCTTTAGATGGTCTTACCCAAACTTGTACCGCCTTTGTGGTAGTACAAGGCCCCGTATACACACCTGTTAGCTTTTAGCCGCCGGTTCGTATATATAGCGCTATATGGGTCTAACAAACCCTCATTTCTAACACGATGGATGATGGATGCGCCCTGTCCGTGTTAGTAATGTTATGACCGTGATTTTCGAGGACAACCTAGCTTAAGACACTAGGTGGGGTTAGTTGCCAGTATTGTTATGGTTCAGGTGTATCGTATGTTCCTAAAGCTGTTATTCTATCCAGTATGGTATTTATTTTATGGTATGAGTATGGTATTTATTCTATGAAATGATTATGGTATTTTTATGAAATGATTATAGTATTTTTATGGTATATGTATGAGTATTTTATCAAAAGGTTTTGTAAACCTCACGTATATTTTGAAACATCATTTTCAAATGACTTATCTTCAAATCATAACACTTTTGGGTCAAAAACCTATTGAAAACTTTTATACTAATATGTTTTTATTTACTATTGCGAATAATTCACCAACTTTATGTTGACGTCGTATTTTAACGCTTTTCAGGGATTTGAGGTTACTCTATTTGATGCTATGCTTTGTTGGCTACGTGGATCTTTTGCATGGAATTTGTTTTGCTATTGTAACTCCTTAGTATCCCAAACGCTGTAGCCGTATTTTGATATATTTCGGATGATTGTAATAAGTATTCTATTTTCAAACTCTTTATCTATGTTGATGATGTATGGCTTACTTATGTTTATGTAACCTTTGAATCTCTGATACCGTATACACTGTACACCTCGGTTCCGCCATTTTTGCGGGGTGTGACAGAAGTTGGTATCAGAGCCAATGGTTATAGCGAACTAAGTGA
Source organism: Senecio squalidus (assembly GCA_910822075.1). Taxonomy (NCBI): domain Eukaryota; kingdom Viridiplantae; phylum Streptophyta; class Magnoliopsida; order Asterales; family Asteraceae; genus Senecio; species Senecio squalidus. Next base: position 43,864,721 of record CAJVGC010000432.1, read on the forward strand.
CCTTACGGAATCACTTTGACTATGACCTAGGCTTTTCGACCTATCTGATTTACTCTATGTGCGCATTTCTTTCTTTTGTGGGCCTGTATGTGATTTGTATGCTATATGTGCATTTGTTTTGCTTTTTATGCTTTGAGGCCTGCTCGTTTTAGTCGCACATCCGGTTATCGTTCTGATTTATTCTGTTTGACATTCGTAAGAAGATGCCGCCAAAGAGAGCTTCTACTAGGTCTACTCCGGCCGTCACTGCTACGAGAAGGTCGTCGAAGCGAGGTCGCGCCAGTACGAGAGCGGGTGCTACAGCTCAGAATACCACTACTGCCCCCAATGCTAATACCACTACTCCGAACATCAGTCAGTTGATTGCGGAGCAGATTGCAGCAGCTATACCCGTGATTGTGGCACAGATTGCAGCAGCTATACCCATGAGTGTGGTTGACATCGCTGGTCGGTTGACCGCAAGTATGATTCGTGGTGGTGTTCTGCAGCCAGTTGTAAGCCGAAGAGATTCTGGAAGATTTGTTAGGAGAGACATGGGAAATTCGAGGAAGAGAAGCCGTGGTCATGATCAGAGACCCCAACTTCCTCAGGTGTATGCTTTGACAGGTTCTGGAGCTGGTTATCAGGGCAGGCGCCCGAACTGTGGTACATGCGGCAGTGCGCATGCAGCAAATGTGGCTTGTTGGGTTTGTAAACAATGCAAGAAGTTAGGCCACACCGAGCAGTTTTGTAGAAGGGCTACTGGAGCGTGTTTTGAATGCGGAGAAGTAGGTCACCGCCGTCATCAGTGTCCCAAACTTATAGCACCTACTCCCCTTCCTACTCACGGTGCTGGTATAGTGCAAGAGGAAATCCTGCCAAGAGCCGAGCTTTCGCCATGGAATCTTCCGAAGCTCACCAGGATCCTACCGTTGTCACTGGTACATTTCTTGTCGATGATTATCCTGCTTTTATCTTGTTTGATTCGGGTGCCGATAGAAGCTTTATATCTAGTGATTTCCGCCCCTTAGTAAACCGTGCTTCTAGTCCTTTAGAGCCTGCTTATGAGGTAGAGATAGCTGATGGTAGACGTGCCTGTGTTAGAGAAGTTATTCGTGATATTCCCCTCGTATTAGCCGATATTCCTTTTTCCATTGACCTTATTCCTATGAAACTCGGTAGTTTCGATGTCGTAGTCGGTATGGATTGGTTAGCTAAGCATAAAGGAGAGATAGTCTGTTATGAGAAACTTATTCGTATTCAGAAGCCGGATGGAGATCAGATGATTGTACATGGAGACAAGGTTGGGAAACGCCTTAAAGTCATTTCTTGTTTGAAAGTTCGCGAGTATGTCCGTCAAGGTTGTTCCTTATATCTCGCTCATTTGGTGAAGAAAGATTCTACGATAAAGCTTGATGGTGTACCGGTTGTTCGCGAGTATTCTGACGTTTTTCCCGAAGATTTACCTGGAGTCCCTCCCCAGAGACAAACCGATTTTCGTATTGATCTTATTCCTGAAGCAGCACCTGTTGCTAAAGCTCCGTATCGTTTGGCTCCTTCCGAGATGCTCGAGTTGTCGAAACAAATTCAGGAACTGGTCGATAAGGGTTTTATCCGTCCTAGTTTCTCCCCGTGGGGTGCTCCTGTTCTCTTTGTTAAGAATAAGGATGGCTCCATGCGTTTATGTATTGATTATCGGGAGTTAAACAAGCTGACTGTGAAGAACCGTTATCCCCTTCCTCGTATTAACGACTTATTCGATCAACTTCAGGGTTCTTGCTATTTCTCTAAGATCGATCTTCGCTCTGGTTATCATCAGTTGAGAGTTCAGGAAGATGATATACCTAAGACCGCTTTTCGTACTCGGTATGGTCATTATGAGTTCATGGTGATGCCGTTTGGTCTGACAAACGCCCCTGCAGCATTCATGGATCTAATGAACCGTATTTGTCGTCCGTATCTTGACAAATTCGTTATCGTATTTATCGACGACATTCTGATCTATTCCCGAAGTCGCAAGGAACATGAAGAGCATTTGCGTCTTGTTCTAGAAGTGCTTCGAAAAGAAAAGTTGTATGCGAAATTCTCTAAGTGCGAGTTCTGGTTATCCGAAGTTCAATTCCTTGGCCACGAAGTTAGCGCGAAGGGTATTCACGTTGATCCTGCTAAGATTGAAGCTGTTAAAAGCTGGGTTGCACCAAAATCTCCGACCGAAATCCGTTCGTTTTTGGGTCTTGCTGGGTATTATCGCCGATTCATCGAGAACTTCTCCAAGATCGCTTCACCTATGACAAAGTTGACACAGAAAAGTGAACCATTCGTTTGGGGTTCCGATCAGGAGAGAGCCTTTCAGGTATTGAAGCAGCGGTTGTGTGACGCTCCTATTCTTAGTCTGCCAGTTGGTTCCGAGAATTTTGTTGTTTATTGCGACGCTTCGCACAAAGGTCTGGGTTGTGTGCTTATGCAGAATGGTAAAGTTATAGCTTACGCTTCGCCTCAGTTGAAAGTCCATGAGCAGAATTACACGACACATGATCTAGAGTTGGGAGCCGTCGTATTCGCATTGAAGATTTGGAGACGTCTGTATGGGACCAAGTGTACTGTATTTACCGACCACAAGAGTCTTCAGCACATATTCGATCAGAAGATGCTGAACATGAGACAACGACGATGGGTTGAGTTATTGAACGACTATGATTGCGACATTCGCTACCACCCTGGTAAGGCGAACGTTGTTGCTGATGCACTAAGTCGTAAGGAAACGGTCAAACCAGTCCGTATCCGTTCTATGATGGTATCTATTCAGACGAGCTTGAAGGCTCGGATTATTCAAGCACAAGAGGGTATTATGACAGAGGGCCGTGTTAAAGATGAAAGATTGTATAAGTTGGCGTTGGAATTAGAACCGAAGGAGGATGGAGTTCTGTATTTCCTCGAGCGTATTTGGGTTCCGATTAGTATCCGTCAGTTGATTCTGGACGAAGCCCATAAGTCCAACTATTCCATTCATCCGGGTTCCGACAAAATGTATCACGACTTGAAAGATTTCTATTGGTGGCCGGGTATGAAGCGTGAGATCGCCGAGTATGTTAGTCGATGTTTGACCTGTTCCAAAGTGAAGATTGAGTATCAGAAACCGTCTGGGCTACTCCAACAACCGAAGATTCCCGAGTGGAAATGGGAGAGTATTACTATGGATTTTGTTACAAAACTTCCGAGATCTTCGAGTGGTTATGACAGTATCTGGGTTATTGTTGATCGTTTGACGAAGTCTGCTCATTTCCTACCGATTCGTGAGAATTATCCGATGGAGAGATTCGTACGTTTGTATATTGCAGAGATTGTATCGAAACACGGAGTCCCTATATCGATTATTTCCGATCGTGATGCTCGTTTCACCTCACGATCTTGGAAGACATTCCAGACTGCTATGGGTACAAGGTTAGATATGAGTACCGCCTATCATCCTCAGACCGATGGTCAGAGTGAGAGAACTATTCAGACTTTAGAAGATATGCTACGAGCTTGCGCAATTGATTTTGGTGGTAGTTGGGATGTTCATTTGCCGTTGATTGAGTTCTCGTACAACAACAACTATCACACGAGTATCAAGTGTGCACCCTTTGAAGCTTTGTATGGCCGCAAGTGTCGATCGCCTGTATGTTGGGCAGAAATTGGAGATAGTCAGATTTCTGGTCCGGAGATCATACAAGAGACCACTGACAAGATCTTCAAGATCAAGGAACGATTAATTTCTGCAAGAGATCGACAGAAAAAGTATGCTGATAAGCGCAGGAAACCTCTTGAGTTCAGTGTTGGAGATATGGTATTAGTGAAGGTATCTCCATGGAAAGGGGTTGTCCGATTCGTGAAGCGCAGCAAGCTGAGTCCGAGATACACGGGTCCGTTCAAGATTTTAGCCCGCGTCGGCCCAGCTGCGTATCGACTAGATTTGCCGGCAGAGTTGAGCAGCGTACATAATGTATTCCATGCATCTCAGTTGAAGAAATGCTTGGCTGACGAAACGTTATTAGTTCCGCTTGAGAAACTCCAGATTGATGATAAGCTTCATTTCGTTGAGGAACCGATCGAGATCGTTGCTAGTGATGTTAAGCGTCTACGACGAAGTAAGATCCCGATTGTCAAGGTTCGTTGGAATTCCCGTTTTGGAGCTGAGTTCACGTGGGAACGCGAAGATGAAATTCTGCGGAAGTATCCTCACCTTTCCCCCGAAAGTAGTACCAAGTGATAATTTCGAGGACGAAATTTCTTTTTACTTGGGGAGACTGTGACATTCGCGAATTTCTAGGTATATTTCTATCGTCACGTATTTGTTTTATTTATTTACGCTTATGTTTTGACCCCATTGTATTCCTTTTATGTTTTATCGTATTCGTATTTTATGAGTATTGTATTCGTATTTCTCGTATTTATTAAGTATCGTATTTGTATTTTATGTGGTTCGAATCGTTATGTCGGGAACGTGTAGTCTTAAGTGCCTTTAGTATAAGTCTAGTATGCTCTTATGATAAGTTTAGGGGAATTATGCCTTAATTATACGATTAAGATTAACGTTTAAAAAGTATTTCATTTTTAGTCCCTTCAGAAATTTTATTACAAAACTAGTCCTATGGGAGAAATTCTATTACAATTTTAGTCCTTTTCAGATTTTTATTACAAAAATCGTCCCTACCAACCTTTTTGTCTCATTAGCTACCAGATTATTTGTCTTTTTCTATCATTCTCATCCACACTCTCTCTCTCTCTCTAAAAACACACACAACACACACACAAACCCTCCTCCTTCTCTCTACATTTTCCGGCGATCCGACCGTTGAAATCCAAATCCGAGACCAGATTATTGTTCACCATCACCATCTCTATATATCCTCCGAATTTCGTTACGATCGGGTAAGTATTTCTCAGTTTTAGTTTTAAACTTTGTTATTTTGATTCAAACCCGAAAATACCACTTTTCACCGTCAAAACTCGAATTTTATTTAAGATTATTGTTCCTAAACATATTCTTGACATAGGGTTTCGATTATTGGTCATTTTGATGCTTAAAAACACTCTGAATCTCATCCCGAATGTTATTTTTCGTAAAAACTCAGTTACGTCACGTAACTGTGTTACGTGCACGTAACTGATCAAGTAACTGACCCCAAATCACGTAATTGATGCCCCATCACGTAACTAAGCTTATAATCAAGTAACTAAACTTATAATCACGTAACTATGACTTATTTTACGTAATTAGTCCCTGAATTCCAGAATTGTTCACGAAATTAGTCCTAAACACGTATTTGCCTTGTTACGCACGTAAGTAAGGTGTTGATCACGTAATTATCCTTCTTGATCACGTAATTATCCTTCTTGGTCACGTAATTGGCTTATGATTCACGTAACTCTTGCTTATTTTACATATCTAGTCCCTAAGTTCCGTAATTTTTCACGAAAGTAGTCCTAATCACGTAATTGCTTGTTAAACACGTAATTCCTTCATAAGCAAGTAACTAATCACGTATTTAACACCTCTTGACCCGTAAATCTTGTATAACACGTAACTTGATACTTACGTGACTTGTAGTGCACGTAAGTATGAGAATCACGTATCTAGTCTGCTGACTTTCCGAAACGTTTATAATCCCGTTAAATCAATGTTCCTTTTGGCTATTTTAAAACCCGTATAAAACGTTAATCGTTAAGGCATATCCCACTAGACTTAGAGATACTTAGACATGTTTATTTACGTGATGTTTAGGGCACTTAGACGTGGGAGCTTGACGGTATTATAGTATTTCCCGACATATCGTGATTTGGATTGCTTTGCTATTCTGTGAGTTATTCGTTGCCCTTTTTACCCTTTTACATTTTTGGGCATGATTAGCGTTATATAAATGTATTTTTATGGTATATTATGTATTATGGTATGTATTTTGGATATGAATGCTTTAGATGGTCTTACCCAAACTTGTACCGCCTTTGTGGTAGTACAAGGCCCCGTATACACACCTGTTAGCTTTTAGCCGCCGGTTCGTATATATAGCGCTATATGGGTCTAACAAACCCTCATTTCTAACACGATGGATGATGGATGCGCCCTGTCCGTGTTAGTAATGTTATGACCGTGATTTTCGAGGACAACCTAGCTTAAGACACTAGGTGGGGTTAGTTGCCAGTATTGTTATGGTTCAGGTGTATCGTATGTTCCTAAAGCTGTTATTCTATCCAGTATGGTATTTATTTTATGGTATGAGTATGGTATTTATTCTATGAAATGATTATGGTATTTTTATGAAATGATTATAGTATTTTTATGGTATATGTATGAGTATTTTATCAAAAGGTTTTGTAAACCTCACGTATATTTTGAAACATCATTTTCAAATGACTTATCTTCAAATCATAACACTTTTGGGTCAAAAACCTATTGAAAACTTTTATACTAATATGTTTTTATTTACTATTGCGAATAATTCACCAACTTTATGTTGACGTCGTATTTTAACGCTTTTCAGGGATTTGAGGTTACTCTATTTGATGCTATGCTTTGTTGGCTACGTGGATCTTTTGCATGGAATTTGTTTTGCTATTGTAACTCCTTAGTATCCCAAACGCTGTAGCCGTATTTTGATATATTTCGGATGATTGTAATAAGTATTCTATTTTCAAACTCTTTATCTATGTTGATGATGTATGGCTTACTTATGTTTATGTAACCTTTGAATCTCTGATACCGTATACACTGTACACCTCGGTTCCGCCATTTTTGCGGGGTGTGACAACTACAATCTGTCCCAAAATATTTTTTCGAAACCTCTGAGGACAGGGTTTTCAGGACTACATGTAGTCCCTAAAAGTTTTGCCCAAATTTATAGGGACATGGTTTTCGGGACTACATGTAGTCCCCAACATGTTGTCTCGCTATCTATTTACTTTTAGGGACTACATATAGTCCCTAGTAGTCCTGGCAATATATTTCTTTAGAATTTTTTCGGGACAACATTTAGTCCCTAAAAGTAGCAGTAGCTAAAACGTATCGGCTTGTTTTTCGGCACTTTCCCAGGTAAATAATTACCCATTATTCCCTAATTTTGCAAACAAAACAATCAAACGTACTACAAATACCCATATATAAATTACAACAATCAATCCGTACATAAAACAATGAAGTAAAAATTGTCCACAAACGATGTCCACAAACAAGATAAACTATGAAGTAAAACAATGTTCAACAGAAAGTTTTATAAAAATCGAACCCGACAACGACTCCTTTATACTTCGGAAGAATCTTCATCCGCTGCTTCATCGTCTTCCAAAAGGGTGTTGGGTTCGATAGGATCAGGCAATGTGAGGTCAATGTTTTTATCGGCCAATTGTTCATGCAAATGTTTCATTTGCTGGTTATGTGCCTCCACAAACTTCCTTAATGTAGATTTGGATACCAATGGTTCGGGAGAGGGTGAGTAGTTGCATACATAAGAAGAAGAAGTAGTCTTCGGCAGTTTCCTACCTCGTCCAGGTTTAAAACCTCGGCTTGATCCCAAGACTTTGTCCATAATCTCATCATCGGTCAACTTCTTCTCTAAACCCTCTTGACTCGCCTTCAGCTTTACCATCTTCAGCCGTAGTCACAACATAAGGAATTAAAGTCACAATTTTCAAACAATAACTATTGAACCTGTAAATAAACATCAAACAATAACTATTGAACCTGTAAATAAAGCTAACCATTTAACCCGTGCTAATTTCAGCATAATTTTCATTTCAGCATAACTCGATCCAATTTTCATTTCAGCATAACCCGTGACAACATGTCGATTTTTATAGAATGAAATCTTTCCCAAGGAATGGACGATGGAGATTTTGAATAAATTTTGAATATAAATAAACAATTTCAAAAACACATACATCACCGAGAACAATTTGTTTCGGGGAGGTTTGGGTCTTTGACTTGTTCATCAGATTCAAAAATTATTAAAAATCTCCATCACCCATTCCTGAGGAAAGTTTTCAATCTATAAAAATCAAAATGTTGTGATTTAAAATTTAAGATAGAAGCATGTATTTATAATTGAAATGTGTAAATGTTGATAAGATAAGATATGTATATTGAAATGTGTAAATGTAGATAAGATAGGACAAAGGCTGTCTTTTGCAGATAAGGGGTGATTTACAATGTCAATTGGCATAAGATAGGGACTACGTATGTATTCTACATAAGGGTTGTTGCTGTATTTTATAGATAGGCAATTGTCTTATTTTCGGCTAAAAAATTAGAATGAATTACTTACGTATTTGGTTTCAAAACAAGGCTTGACCCACTTTCCCTCCTTTTGATGACTTCTCTTGTAGTGCTCGATAAGGTCAGGAAATAAACCAGTGCTCTCCCACTGAACACAAGTTGAACAAGTTATAATAATATTGATATATATTAAACAATAAGGTTAGGAAATAAACCGATCACAACTTACTTCCTCGTGTCTCCTAGCGGCGTATGATTTACTCCCTTGAGTTGAACACTCTTGCACCTTCGCTCTGTTAGCCTTGTTCTTTTCAGAATTGGCCACATGCTTCTGTGAAGTGAAATGATCACATAACTCGTGCCATTGGGTCAAAGACATGCCCGGCGGAGGAAAGTTTTGTATCTTCTCTGGTTGCTCATACCCACCACGTCTCACAAACACTTCATCCTTAAATTTGTTTTTTCGGATTCTGTATTGGCCTTTTAACTGAAGGTCCATTCTTGCCATAATTTGTTTAGCATTTGGGCCCGACAAATGTGGCTTCATATCAAAGTACGTCTACAATTCAAACAATTAAGTTACTAATGACTAATGCTTATAATTTTAACAGATAGAGTAGAATTAAGAATAAACACTACATTGAATTGAGGCTATATAGTTCCCTTGTCCTGATCAGGTACCAAATCCCACGAGTCGTAACAGAATGGAACTGATTTTTCAATCTCGTTCTTAATCAAGCCCGTGAAATGTCGACGATTTGGACCTGTTGGTTTAGCAGTCCTTTGATCATTAAGGTCAAAGGTGATGGATAGCTTTTCCTTCCCACCTTCCTCGAATTTTTTATGGAGTGCAGCGTCAGAACCTTTCTTTCTACCCTGAGAATCTGGAAATGAACTCAAATGCAGATATTAACAATACAACTGTGCAATCGAATAAAAGTTAAAGTAAAATATAACACACACAATCTGTTTAGGTGTAATTGCTTACTCTTTACTACGGGGTGAGGCTGCCATGTGTCATCGTCTGGGGATCCTCTCTAACAACCACTCCATCGTCTCTAACAACCATTGCCATCCTCTACATTATAACACATATATACGTAGTGTAACTGATTCTTAATCTAGGAAATTACAAACAGACTCGGAAAGTGATGTGTAAAATCTAGTTTAATAAACTCGACCTACTTTTAGACTTAATTACATACTTATAGGCAGTGGACCTATTCGTATATAATATAGTTTTGAGTAAGTAAAGGTTCGTTCGCAGAGACTGATGTTGTTTTTATATTTCGAATTAATAATACTATTTGTTTTTGGGGGTTTTTATTAACGTAACAAAAAGATTAATTGATTGAAAATTGCAAAGTGATTAGCAAAAAGTTATTAATTAAAATCGAGTTGAGAAAGTAATTGAGATTATCAAATAATAGAGAAAATACACTTGTTTGACACTTCACTTGTTTTTCATTTAAATTTACGAAATTGATTAAATATTAAACTTCTAAAATATAGTAAAAGTCCTCTCGAATCTTTTATTAACTTTAACTACTTCTAATTATACCGTTCCTCTCGAATACAGTTGTAATTATTAATAGTTAAGCATTAAGTAACAAATAGACTTACTCAATTAAATTTAATTACCTAAGTTGTTATTACTAAGTCCTCTCGAATCCTAGTAATTTTAAACCGATTATAGACCGACCGATTACTTCATATAAATTATTTAACCTATCTAGATTCCTCTCGAATACCTAGAATGTTGATTAATTAAATTATATATAAACAACTTTATGATAATATGTTAAAACTTAAGCAAATAAGGATTAGCGATTAAACACAAAAACATAAATAATCAATTACGCAAAAGTAAACTTCAAACAAGATCCGTTAATCAAACAAGCGTAAAAAGAGTTTAGCTACGCATTATTAAGTCTAAAACAACAAATAAAATAGTAGAAAACATCCCGGAAAATAAGTATTAAAAAGGAAGAAAAGCAAACTAAGAAATCTTCAAACGTGTCGTGACCGAATATTATGAATAACGAATTCCTAGCTTCAATCCTTGCCTCCAAACGTAAACTCCAGCTCCAGAAACTTGAAAATATTAATTGATGGAAAATCTGAATGTGTTGGGGTTGTATTTATAGGCAAAAACTAGATAGAATTCGTGTTTGAGTCGAACTCCAAAACTTTTTAGATTGTGGATAATGATCGATTCAAATAGACGGTGGACTTTTCCTTGTCATGTTACAATTGGGTTTTCTTTTATTTCCTTTTGTCCACGTGCATGTCTCAATATTAATTCCATATCTTTCATTTACTTGCATTTCTTCGTCCAAATGTCCACTTTCCGATCATATTCAACCTGTCACTTGAATAAAATACTTTCACACAATTAAATGTAAAAATCCTATCCTATTCACCGTGTTTATTATGAAATGTGACTAAATATCGCATATAGATAACTGTATAAATATGCGATATCAGAAAGTTCACAACCGGGACATAATTGTAACAAGTTGATAACAAGTAAAGTTCATAAATAGAAAATACAAGTACCTACAAAATAATGTTCAAAATAACAAAATACAAGTACCCAAACATAACCGACAATAGCTAAACATAATGCTAAAAACAAATAAAATTTCATATTAATCTGAATCCCCATCCTCTTCATCACTACTAATAAGATAAACAGCATCATATTCAACATCATCATCAATAAAGTCTTCATCATAGAGGTGAAGAGGAGGAATAAAAGAAACTTCAGTTGATGGACTGGCTCCGGTCAACCTAGTATATTCCAAATCTTCTAGATTAGCTGTCAATTCAACATCAGATGAGTAGCTGTCATGAAAAACATCTGCATCTACAATGACGTCCTTATCCCAAATCTTTCGATGATTGACATCTTGGACAACCTTCCAATGATGTGATCTAGAAGGGTCTTCAATGTAAAAGACTTGTCTTGCTTGTGTAGCAAGAATGTACTGGTTATCCTTCCACAAATCATCTCGCGTACATATACTAGTTATTTTATTTGTAGTAACACAAAGTGAGGTGTTGCGAGTGTTATTGGTTTTAAACCATTTACATCTGAATAAGACAATTTTTTGATGAGTCAAATAATTAAGTTCCACAAGTTCTTCTAAGATACCATAATACATAGTTCCATTCTCCCCTGGTGTTGAAACTCCACTGTTTTGAGTTAATAGGGGTTTATCGCGGCTGTGAACCATGAACTTCACACCGTTAACGCTACAAAAGGTGTAACAAGTTGCATGATCTTTCGGTTCACTTGCCAAAGTGAATAGTTCAAGACTACACTCAGGTGGATTCTTGGTATATAGATAAGAGATCTATGAAAGATAAAAGTTAAAGTCAGGTGGATTCTTGGTATATATTCGCTCGAAATTTCACAATATCTTGATCAATTGATCTTCAGCTATCAACATGTCAGACTCCTTTATACTTCGAGCACATATCTTCTTAAAGAACGAACTGAGCTCAATTATTTGTGTTGCAATGCTCGTGTCCAAGAAAGCTTGAGCTGCAACAGGAAGCAAGCGTTGCATCATGATATGGCAGTCATGAGACTTCATGCCTATTATATTGTCCAACTTATCGGTTACTTTTGGCTTAAAGTTTGATCCAAATCCATCAGGTAATTTAATACCTTTTATGCATTCACAAAACTTTTGTCTCTTGGCAGGGGTAAGAGAGTACGCCGCATGAGGCTTTAATAATTTCCCGTTGTTGTTCTTCGTAAGCCACAACTCCTCTCGGATATTCAACTATTGTAAGTCTAGCCTTGCCTGATTCGTGTCTTTGGACTTGTCATTCATTAACAATGTACCCAACTCACTCTCGAGTACATTGTTTTCTATATGCATGACATCCAAGTTGTGTTTTAGAGTAAGACTTGACCAATAAGGAAGCTGATAGAAAATGGATACATTACTCCAATTACTTTCTACGAGTGGATCACGTGGTTTCTTCACAGCCCCGTAACTCGGACGTTTACCAGGAATTCGTGAAGGTAAAACAGCAAGCTGTTCCATTATTCTAGCCTCAGTGAGTTTTTTAGGTTTTGGTGTTTTTCGATCTTTCCATTGAAGGTCTTATCATTCCTCCATCGATGTTTCATGGGCATGACTCTTCTATGACCAACATACGCGGTTTTCCCATTAACACGAGTAGATGGAGTCTCATCATTACATGTAGGGCAGGCTAAGTAGCCTTGACCACTCCAGCCAGATAAACTGCTACGGGCGGGAAAATCACTAACAGTCCATAAGAGCATTGCTCTCATTGAGAACTCAGTGTTTGTAGCAACGCCTAACGTCTTGACTCCCGGCTTCTTCCATAATTCTGCAACTCTTTAATGAGAGGCTGAAAGTAAACATCCACGTCCTTACCGGGAGATTTTGGGCCACTCTTTCATACATATACATGGAGGAGTATTGTATGTTGTCAAGATTACTGGCCACATACTATAAGACTGACTCAAGTTTCCAAACGGATTGAAACCGTCAGCAGCCAAACCTAGTCGCACGTTTCTATGTTCTTTTTCAAAATCTGCATTGTTCTTATCAAACTCTTTCCATGCCTTACCATCAACCGGGTGACCCATCTTACCATCTTCGGTACATATTCCAGTAGAATGCCATGTCATATGCTGTGCAGTGTGTATGGATCCATACAAACGCTTTAGTCTAAGAGTCAAAGGGAAGTAACGTAACACCTTGTTAGGAACTTTCTTTCCCGTGGTGTCTAAGTTTTTCCATCTACTCGCTTTGCAAATTGGACAAACTTTCTCACCTTTGTTTTCCTCCCAGTACAAACAGCAATCGTTAATACAAGCATCGATCGATTCACATCCCAACCCAACTTTCTTCATTGACTTCTTAGCTTCATAGTATGTCTTGGGGATTTTGGCTCCTGTCGGGAAACATTGTAGGAGCTACTCCATTGTGTCGTTGAATGAACTATCAGTCCATTTGTGCAAGGCCTTAAGATGCGAAAACTTTGCCAAAAAGTCCAGGGAAGACATCCAGGTACAACCTGGGAACAACTCTTCATTCCCCAATTCAAACAGCCCTTCAATGTCGTCTTTTCTTGGACCCGCAGCTTCGGTTGACGCATTACTAGTGGAAGGAGTATTTGTGTTCTGTTCAGTGTCATTTTCAGCGTGTGTGTCTGTGTCGGGTTCTGGTACTATGTAATTTTTCTGCCTAACAACATCGTTGAGGACATTGATCATGTCATTTGTGTCATCTACTATTGGCGGAAGAATAATAAGCGGTTCACCGTGATGTACCCAAGTAGGATAACCCCTGCTAAACCCGTTATTATGTATCTGATGCTTGATAGTAAGAGGTGTAAGCTTTTCCCTGTTCAAACACAACTGACATGGGCAACAACATAACCCTCTGTCGTTTATGTGTGCTTTACACCTCTCGTAGAAATCGTTAAGACCTCGATTAAACTCTTTTGAATTGTGGTTTAAACCAGGTCTAGTCCAATCCTTATCAATCAACATAATTTATTGGGTGGGGGTATGCTACTGATTGTAGTGAGGTTTTTTTTTGTGTGGGGGTATGCTAATACAATCAAAGCAAAAAAAGTGCGATTGTTTATTCTATACACTTTCAATTTCAGTCCCTAATGCAAAGAAATTCAGCATCACTTTCAGTACAAATTAACGTTTATTCTATACACTTTCAGTACCTAATAACCATAAGTTTTTATCAGCATACAAATTCAGTCCCTAAAGCAAACAAATTCAGCATCACTTTCAGTACAAATTAACGTTTATTCTATACACTTTCAGTACCAATTAACCATCAGTTTTTATCAGCATACAAATTCAGTCCCTAAAATTAACCACAAATTAACACAAGTTAACAAATTACTCTAAAATTAACCACAAATTAACACAAATTAACAAATTACCCTAAAATTAACCACAAATTAACAAATTACTCTAAAATTAACCATCAGTTTTTAACAAATTGACCACAAATTAACACTTTACTCTAAAATTAACCATCAGTTTTTAACAAATTAAGCATCGATTATTCTAAAATTAACCATCAGTTTTTACTAATTATCAGCATACACATTCAGTTTTTACAAACAATTTTTAACAAATTAAGCATCCATTATTCAGGTAACTTACAAGTCTCCAAATCGATACACCCCGTTCTCCAAATCGTTCTCCAAATCGATAGACCCCGTTCTCCAAATCGATAGACCCCCTTCTCCAAATTGATAGACCTCGTTCTCCAAATCGTTCTCCAAACACAAATTAACGATGTTCAGGTGTTTGATTGATTATTTTGTGGTGAAGATTTGTGGTGAAGATTTCAGGTGAAGATTTGTGGTGAAGATTTCAGGTGAAGATTTGGGTGAGTGACTGTGAGTGTTGATGAAAATTTTTAATTTTGGTGAAAATTTTGGTGGTAGATGAAATAAATGGTGGGTCTTAATTAATTTTGGTGAAAATTTTAGAATAAAACTTATAGGGACTACAACTTGACCTTTAGGGGCAACATTCAATCCCTAAAGAATGTTATAGGGACTACTAGTTGACCTGTAGGGACTACATTCAGTCCCTAAAGCATATCCTTTTGATTTTTTGTCAACATTCAGTCCGTGAAGCATGTTATAGGCACTACTACTTGACCTTTAGGGACAACATTCAGTCCCTAAAGAATGTTATAGGGACTATTACTTGACCTGTAGGGACTACATTCAGTCCCTAAAGCATATCCTTTTGATTTTTTGTCAACATTCAATCCATGAAGCATGTGTATAAAGTAGGTGTGTCATAATGGAGTCTTATCTCCGAGAAAGTATACACTATGTGCAGAATAGATGTGTGGGTCATAATGAAGTCTTATTTTCATAATGTGTATACATTATGTGTAGAATAGGTGTGTCATAATGGAGTATTATCTTCCATATTTGTGTATATAACGCATGCTAGTTGTATTCAAATGCATAGAAAAACAACACAACAAACAGACAATGTGGAACTTGAGAAGGATCGTTGAGTTGAGAAATTCGGTTCAATCTCATAATTGGACTAATATTCTGAGTTTGTATTTCTTAAGGGCAAAGGATGTTGACCTCAAGGTTGCACGCATGATTGAAAAGGTGAGTGATAAGTTAACTAGGATCATTGACGAATACAATGCCTTTATTCAAGAACTCCAAGCTTCTCCTGATTGGGTTTACAATAAGGATAAGTCAATTGAGTATTTGCAAGAGGTAATCGAAAGAGACGGTCAATTGCTAGTTAGGTTGTAGGACCTTGAAAGGGAGGTAAACGAGAGTGCCGATGACAAGCTAGTTTTCATTGAAAAGTTGAAGGGGAATGTGCCCTTTTAACGACCACGTCTTGCAGTGTGTTTACCTACGTTTTTAAGGTGTGTTATGTGTGTCCGAATAAAAATGTGTATGTCAACACATTAAGTGTATGTGTGTTTATCTCCCTTTTTAAGTTGTGTTTATGGTTGCACCATTGGCATTTGTACTAAATGCATTATTATAAATGGTTTATGCATTGTATCTTCATGTATTTGATTTAATGTGATTTAATTTAAGTTGTAGTGTGTTTACCTACGTTGTTTTAAGGTGTGTTTATTGCCATACATATCCATAAACATAGGAACTTTTATTAAAATAAAGGACAAAAACATAAACCGTTACATCCTAAAATGGTTAAAACATGGAAATCGGGGAATCCCCGCAATCTCCTTTACTCTAGCACATTCAACCTAACTAAGTACTACTACACACGAAGATTGTGCATTTCATTTAAAAGCTCATGAAGTATTGCAGCTGACTCACAAGGGTGGTCATCGGGATTCTTCTCCATGGCTTGTCTTGCCTCCATTGCCTTTATCTTCAACTTTAACAACTTGCAGTGTGGCACTTTTTGTTTTTCGGAGTAAGTGTAGCTCTAGAGGATCTTGAAGAAGAACTTGCACACGAAGAAGAATCTGAAGGTGTTGTATTTCTCGGAAAAGAACTTAGGTTTTCAAAATTGACCTCATCCTTCCAAGCAAAATATCCACACCCGTAGTCTTTTTCAAAAGGTTGTAAACCATTAAAAATATTATAAAGAATGTCATTTTAAAAGATAAATTAATTATATACGGCATATATAAAAAAAGATGTTGTTTGTTGACCTTTGAATCGGGACACGCATAGTAAAGTCTACCAAAGCTTCCTTATCGATGTGATCGTCTCACCACTGCATATCCACCTCCACATGCGCACTCCAGTTGGATAAGAATTGGATGTGGTGGTGGTGATGTATATAAAGATAAGTGCTCACCCCTTTTTAGAGGGAATTTTAGGCGGTAAACATTTCGGGACTACACTTTAGGGTTTTTAGGGACTACATGTCGTCCCCTAAAGTATTAAGACAAATCATTTTTTTGTCATAAGACTTTTCGGGACGACATCTGTAGTCCCCTAAAAGTTCAGTTTAGGCGCCACCTTTTCCCTCCTTTTTTTCAATTTGGTGACATTTTTTTGGGACAACTAATGTAGTCCCTAAAGCTTTGTCGAATTACAATTGTTTAATGGTTGTCCCTTAAGAGTTATTTATCGGGACAAACACGTAGTCCCGTCAAATTTTTTGACCAAACACATTTATCGGGACAACGTTGTCGTCCCGTAAAGATTGAGCGCCAACTTTTCCCGCCAACTTTTTTTCGTCAATTTTTTTCGGGACTACTTGTAGTCCCGATAAATAGTAGCCAAAATCAAACAAAACATGACACTTTTGTTTTGTCATGTAGTGAAGTTTTCGGAACAACATATGTAGTCCCTAAAGCTTTGTCTAATTAGATTTTTTTTAATGTTTGTCCCGTAATACTTCTTTTCGGGACGGCTGCGTAGTCGCTAGAAGTTTTGTCCAGCATCTACATTTATCGGGACAAACGTGTTGTCCCGTAAAGTTTAAGCGGGAATTTTTCCCTCCAACTCTTTTTCTTCAAGATTTTTTAGGGACGACGTGTAGTCCCTAGAAATAGTAGTGAAACTAAAAAAAAAAACATGATACTCCAGTTTTGTCATGTAGTGAAGTTTTCGGGACAACATGTTGTCCCGATAAATAATGGTGTTGTCTTATAAATTTTGGTCAAACTTTTGGGAAAAAAAAACTCAATTTTTGTCGTCTAGTGGACTTTTCGGGACGGATTTTCGTAGTCCCGAAAGCCGTTTTTTGGTGTAGTGGCATGTGATTTAAATGGGTTAATATTTGCAAAATTAACATATAAGGACATGTAATCACAATTAACTTATACTACTGATCATGTATTAACATGCAAAGCTACAGTAGGAACATATATATACATAACCTACCAGTTTGTACAAATGTGCCTATTAATCTCTTATGTCTATTTGATCTACAACTACTAGTGCAAAACTGTTCATCAAATATTTTTGGAGGATGGCGATCTGTCCTTAAACTATAAAATATGTAATTGGGCAGTGAGTTGGATGAAAGCTTCTTCTTGGTAGGGAATAGTAAGCCCTCCTGTTGGATGGCTGAAACCGAATTCTTCCTCCGACCTTCGTAATAAATCTTGAAACAATGGTTGATCCAAGTAAGATAAGGGAACCACAAATCGTTTTCTTTGAACTTCTCCCACGTACACAGCCAAATATCCTTTGGGAACATCTCGGTGCTTGTTGTTGAGTTTGATTAGCTGTTTTGCATTAGCAACTACTGATTGCAATCGGAAAACACCCATATTTTTTGGAACGAAAAGAAGACTCTTTATAGAATGATTCGGTGTAGTTTGATGGGAGTCTCGAGTATCTGGCTTATATTTATAGCTATAGCTTCCGATGGCCATTCAAATGGAAAAATCCATAACTCAAATGGATTTAAAATCAGGCCTACCTCATGTGAAGCTGCACATGGCTTTGTTCAGTTTGTTAGAGTTGGAAAATATGGTTCCTCTATATATAAGACGTTGCCCTACATGTCTCTATGACTCTGAGGTTATGATCGAGCGACACTTTGGACCTACATCCGTATTGAAATAGGATACCAGCTGGCCAGCTGCCCAACTTGGATTCTGAGGATAAAATTCAACACAGCCACATTGTTTCATTGTCACTACCCTTTTAGAAGTAACGAAAATATGGTTCCTCTATATATAAGACCAACCAGGTGTAAATGTCGATATATATATTCTTTACCTAATCTTACAAATAATTATATTTTTGCATCAACAAAAGCTTAACCACAAATTCAAGACATACCACATGGGTAGGCTACACAAAGACTGGTCCGGTACAATATTTCAGTCACCGCCTATTGAAATGTTTTTATCTTGTCGGAGACACATATTTTGTGTAATTTGATATGCAATAACTTTAAACAGAAGTGCACGCCCCTTTAAGACTTAACATACTGATATGCTTGGAACATCGCCCATTAATAAGGGTTAACTTGTTCTGAAGTGAACATGTTTAACTTGTAATTTATTTCCATTGATGTTAATTAACACATGTAATTATTTCCATTGATGTTAATTAACACATGTAATTTAACTAATTCAACGAGCACAGGATTAAAATATACGGAGATGCACCAAACACAAAATATTTTAATGCAAAGATATTTATGAGGACACCAAATTTCACGGTGATCGTCGAAAACCATAAAGCTGTATGGATGATGGCAGTTCTTAATAATTTAAAACTGCAATAAGCGAGTGGTTTTTTTCCACATATAAACATTTGAAAAGACTAATTTAGTGAAACTATTATTTGATTTCCTCTGTTTAGAACTCACCAATTATACTCATTCCGAACTCTAAACTAAATAATTCTACAAAATTGTGCTTCCAAAATGTATTGATGATGGCAGTTCTTAGTTCTCAAATTATGCAATTTGTAATTGCGGTCATTGGGCTTCTTCTTCTTTTCCTTCTTTCTCTTCTTTTTCTTCTCAAGGATCGAAGCTCAACTTGAAAGAAAAGGGTAGTAAGATTAACGAAATCGTAAGGCCCCCCCTTGTTGGATTGTTGAACCTGAAATTCTTCCTCTAACCTACTTAACAAATTTTGGAACAATGGTTGGTCCAAGTAGTGTTGGTATTTCAATAAGTCAAACTAAATGTGTCAATACATGAACTTACAGGATCGCACACATTAATATTTAGACACGACTATACGTTTCATTATTTATTAATTATCGGTTAATATGTTACATTAATAATTGATAAAAGAAAAGGTTGCGCCCTAAGATATATTACCTATATAATAAACATTGAGGTTAATTATTTGGTTATCGAATTCTTTCTCTCCTCTCTTGTTCCAATCGACCGAAACCCTCAAGAGGGTGTGTTCGGTTTTCGGCTGAGGCAAGGGAAAACGAGAAGTTTGAGAAACGTTGTGGAGATAAGAAACGTGTACTAGCATACAAGCGTGTTGCTAAAGAATCCGTCGTGTGCAAAACCGAAGAGGGATTTCATTATAAATCCTAACAATGTTATTCAAGATCATAAGGTAATATCTCAACGTAGTTAATATTAGTTCCGTGGTCTATTTGCTTTCGCCGCATGTTGTATGACAAACTGATAATTATATGCCTATAGTGGTATCAACCATACCGTAATTTGATTTTAACTAGTTAAAACATCAAAGCTTGTGGGGGTGGGGTGGTTTGGTTTGGTTGTAAAATTCTTTGTTATGGTTATCTTTTTTATTTTTTCGTTATGCTTGTGTGTGTATGGTGGGGGTGGGGGTGGGGAGATGTTGAAACTAATTAATTAGTTAAAAACTTTTTTTTATTTAATATTTAATTAGAAACTAAACCTTATACGCAATATTTGATGTTTTATTACCTTTTGTAAATTTCGTTTAGGAAATAATAATATATGTAAAATTACATGCATAATTTATATATATGATAAATATTAGATATTAGATATTGTTAATTGAAATTGGACTAAACATATTAATAAACGTTTGATTGAATATGTGTGACACCTTACGAATGTGAATTTAAAAGGTTATGTGATGGTTTTATTTCCTAATTTTATGATATATATATATATATATATATATATATATATATATATATATATATATATAGGGACTGATTCATGCGAGAACTCTTATTTCTGCGAGAACTCTTAAAAAAAGTGTCAATTAACATGTAATTAAGTCTATTAACATGTAAAAACTATTGAATGTTAAAAATCTAGTAAAAATATAAATAAAAAATTTTTAAAAATTGTATGAAATCACGCGTATTTAGAATTGTTCACATATGAACGTTTTTTTTCAAAAAATGAGTTCATATATGAACGAAATATTTTTACGTTATTTTATATGATTTTTTTTTTAGTTTTTTACGTTTATATTTACTTGATTATTAATCTCCAAAATAGTTTGCATGTGAATGAACAAAGTGAAATGTGATTTAACACTTTTTGTAAGAGTTCTCGCAGTTCTCGCAAAAAAAAGAGTTCTCGCATGAATCATTCACTATATATATATATATATATATATATATATATATATATATATATATATATATATATATATATCGGAAGAGAGACCTTGAGGCTTGCCTCAATTGTTATCACATGTCACCTTTGTGTGAGAGGTCATGAGTTCGAAACATAGTACTGAGGTGGGTGACCTCCCAAGAAAATTTTGTACCAATGCTTGTGATTCTCTCAGCATGGGTATTTCAACGGGACCAGACTTCGTGCAGGATGGGTCGATCGATCACAAAGTGACCCGGGTTTGGACGGATCCCGCCAATCAACTGTTTTTTTGTTTGGGGGGGGGGGGGGGGGGGGTATAGGAATAGGTTCTTATAAAACATTATTTAAAGTAAAATAAGTAAAAAAAGATGAAAAAATAATTTATGATATGTGTAATTTTTTATTATATTTATCTATTCAATTATAAAAAAACTTTAAAAAAGCAAGTTTTGATATGTATCAAAATATATGTCGTTTAGGGGTTGTGAATCAGATTCATGATTTTTTTTTGTGCACTAAATATTCAAATATAGTGCAAAAAATAAAACTACCCAATTTTTTTATGTACAACAAAACCTCATTTTTTAAAGTTTGAAGTATGATTAAAATAAACGATAATACAAAAATTCTACGTTATAAATAAGTTTTTTATTTTTTATTTTACTTATTTTATGTTAAGGTTTGGTTTACAAGAACCAACATATATATATATATATATATATATATATATATATATATATATATATATATATATATATATATATATATATATATATGTTGGTTCTTGTAAACCAAACATAAAGATAAAATAAGTAAAATAAAAAATAAACAATTATGTATAAGGTTTGAAGTTTTGTATTATCGTTCATTTTAACTATATTTTAAACTTTAAAAAAGGAAGTTTTGTTGTATATCAAAAAATAGGTAGTTTTATTATTGTCCATGAAATATGAATATTTAATGTTCAAAAACCATGAATTTGATTCACAACCCTTTAACCACATATATTTTGATGCATATTCAAACTTGATTTTTTAAAGTTTGTTATAATTAAATAAATAAATATAATACAAAATTACACATATCATAAATTATTTTTTCATTTCTTTTTACTTATTTTACGTTAAGTTTTGTTTTAGTAGAACCTCTTCTAATATATATATATATATATATATATATATATATATATATATATATATATATATATATATATATATATATATATATATATATATATATATATATATATAATGTCCATAGAGACCTTTTACTTTTACGGCACACCCACTTTGTTGCGTAGATTAAGTTTTTTAGATCATATTATTTATTGTTTAAAGTAAACGGTCAAAAGATGTTTTGAGAAATAAATAAAATGACTAAATAATTATGAAACAATATTTTTAACTTATTTTGGCATTATTATACGTTCTAAAACGCATTGGGTTGGAGAAAATATACCATGATATACCCTATAATCTTACCAAATAATTTAAAATCGCCATTTTTAAACGTGTTATGTGTAATTCACAATTAAATGTAAATCATTATCGTATAATTCCCAACTAGGCTCACCTATTAAAACATGGTGACTAGAAGAGATTACGGTTGTGTGTATTCCACCCTTAATGAGGATGCTTTTTAATACGCCTTGAGCTTGCCACCCTCACCGTTCTTACCTGGTTGTGTTTAAAGCTACCGAAAGGGTTTTATAATAACGATGTTACATTTAATTAGAATATACACATGGTGTAGAGGAATTAGACATCTAGCCGCACGTATAATAAGCAAAAAGTAACCGAAAATCATTTTTACTTTGATATAAATTATGTTACGAAGTTTTGTGCATGCCTCTTCGTACATAAACTTTTGTCACCCATTAAATTAAGTCAATTGCCATCCGATTGTCAAGACAACTTGTACTTGTTCGTGATTTCTACGTGAGACGTAGGTAAAGGGTGTTCCAAGGTGGATTATCACTCATCGTGAGACAGTGGTGGACTATCTGTAGTCTTCAAATGGACGACTTAAATCGAGTTAAGTGGTGAGACCTTAACGCTGAGGCAATAAGATGCGACAAAACATGATTAATGTCATGATCACCATATTGATGCTTGATCATAAATTGACATTAAGTCTCATATGTAGGAGTTGCATTTGTAAATGTAATTATTGAGAGTCACTTACCATTTGAGTAACATTTGTTCCTAACAGATCAACTTATGGAACGGTGTTATGTCATTTGAATCCTAGTCTTAATGGAAATTAAACCATTGGTTATGAATTTTTATAAGAATCCATTTATCGAAAGTAATAAAGCGAACTTTCTTTCTCTTATGTAGAAATGGCACAGAATTCCGATTTAAATGCGATTTTTCAGAAATCAAAACAATGTTCAAAAGCGAAAAACTTATCGGACCAAACTTTAATGATTTGTATCGTCAGTTGAGACATGTTCTCCGAGTGATGAAGCGATTACCAGTCCTTACTACACCGATGTTTCCGGAGCCTGAATCTGTCAATGAGGTAGATTGGGAAGCTTATCAAGCAACATATGATTGTCATAATGAATTTGATCCTCGTCCGTATGAACCCTGAAATACAAATTCAATTTGAGAATAAATAGTCGGACTAGATAATCACTGAGTTTTTCTCTATGTGTGAGAAACAAGCCGGTCTTGAACTGAATGAATTGATTTAAGATTTACACGAGTGTATGCATTTGCTGGAACGCTAGTAGGAACTCACGTTCTCAACATGAAAAGCTACTTTGATCGCTTGCAAAAGAATAGATTACGCATCTCATTAGCTTGTTGTTGCTAGCATAGTTCTCAATTCCCTTTCATCGGGTTTTGAAGAATTTATGCGTAACTATAATATGCATGGTATGGCTAAGTCCCTAAATGAACTCCACGCTATGCTCGTGGAATTTGAGAAAAGTCTTCCCAAGAAATCTGTCAGCAACCAGATCCTAGCGATCAATGGTGGGAGGGTTTAGAAAAAGAAGAAACAATAGCCGCAAGCTAAGGAAAAGCGAAACATGATGGCAAGTATAAAAAAGTTGTTGTTTATATCCTTAAGCCTAAGCGTAACCTTCCAGCTAAAAAAAAGCATCCTGCTAAGGATGATGGCTGTCATCACTGTGGAAAAGTGGGACATTGGAAGAGGAACTATCCTAAGTATCTAGTTGAGGTGAGAGATAGGAAGCAAGCCGGCAATACCAGGTCTTCAGGTACCTTCACCATAGAATTATAAATACTTGGGTATATGACACTGGTTATGGTACTCATATTTGTAATTCGTTACATGGGTTTAGAGCAAAGGAGAAACTGAAGAATGGATCTTCGTACTTGTACCTGGGCAATGTAATACATGTAGCTATGGAAGCCATTGGATGTTCTGACTAACATTTATCCTCGAGCTTAATTCTTGTGTTAGAAAATTTTCATTATAAACGTACAATAGTTAGGGGAATTGTTTCAGTTTCTATTTTAAAGAATAATGGTTTTACTCATTGTTTTAATGACTATGGTATTTCTGTTTCAAAAAATAATATTCATTATTTTAATACTATTGATATTAATGGTATTTTTTAAATTGACTTGCATGATCGTTATTCTTTAAATAATTCTATGTTTGATATTGGCACTAAACGAGTCAAGTCCACCTAGGACTCAACCTATCTATGGCATTGTTGTTTAGCACACATAGGAAAGCATCACATTAAAATGCTTCAACGTGAAGGGCTTTTAAAGTCAAATGATGATTCATTTGATAAATTTGAATCTTGCGTGTCAGGAAAAATGGAGAGCAAACCCTTTCCGCATCAAATGAAAAAGGCAACCGATCTATTAGGAATCATACATATCGATGTATGTGGTCCCTTTAGACATGTGTCAAGGAAAGGTGCAACTACTTCGTTACATTTACCGATGATATCAACCGTTATGGTTATGTTTACTTGCTTAAACATAAACATGAGGTATTTGAAACATGTAAAGTGTTTTAAAATGAAGTAGAAAATCAACTCTTCAAAACTATCAAGATCCTTCGATAGGATCGTAATGGTGAATAGTTAAGCCAAGAATTTAAGTAACATCTCCAAGCACGTGTAATTATCCAACAACTTACTCCTCCCTATACCCCACACCATAATGGCATACCGGAAATGAGGAATCGAACCTTGCTTGAAATGGTGAGATCGATGATGAACCGTACTACTCTACCATTGTCTTTTTGGGATTATGCTCTAAAGTGTGCAATACACATTCTCAATATGGTTCCAACTAAGAAGGTTAATAAGACACGATATGAAATATGGCACGGAAAAGTCTCTAACCTGTCTTATTTAACGGTCCGGGGATGTGAGGCACTTGTGAAGCGAGATATGCTTGACAAACTCGAACAAAGATCCGTTAATGCATCTTTATAGGATACCCAAAGAAAACGATGGGTTACTACTTTTATAATCCTACCGATCACACTATCAAAGTTGCACGGTATGCCAAGTTTTTCGAGACAAGGCTTATCGTTCAAGAAAATAGTTGGAGAGTTGTAGAACTTGATGAGATTCAAGAGGAAGATGCATCACCTTCTACTCACACTATCGAACATCAATTTTGTTTTTGGGAAAATCCTTCTTCGAGTGACAGACATTGGAGCTATTAGAATTCTCTTAGCCATAGCGGCGTTCTATGACTATGAGATATGGGAAATGGATGTCACGACAGCTTTCTTGAATGGTTATATATATGAACCAACCGAAAGGCTTTATTGATCCATTATATCCCAACAAAGTATGCAAACTTAAGAGATACATTTATGGACTTAAGCAAGCATCACAGAGTTGGAATAAGCGATTTTATAAGGAAATCAAAATGTTTGGTTTTACTCAAAATCCCGATGAGCCATGTGTATATCAAAATGCCAGTGGGAGTAATGTTACTTTCCTAATCTTATACTTTGATGACATATTAATCATGGGAAATCACATTCCAATGCTAAAAGATGTAAAATCTTACCTTGGAAAGTGTTTTGCCATGAAACATTTAGGAGAATCAATATTTATTTTAGGAATCAAGATCTGTAGAGCTAGACAAAAGCGGTTAATTGAATTAAGTCAAAAGGCTTACATTGACAAAGTAATAAAACGGTTTAATATGGAGAATTCCAAGCGTGGAAATGTCCCAATGCAAGAGCGACTTGACTTAAGTATCACGCATGTGCGTCTACACCTCAGTAGGTGGAGCGTATGCAAAGGATACCTTATGCTTTGGCAGTAGGGCCTATTATGTATGCGGTGAGATGCACAAGGCCTGATGTGGCTTTTGCACAAAACATTGTTAGTAGATACCAACAGAATCCTGGTGAAAACCATTGGATTGATGTCAAGAACTTTTTTAAGTACCTTAGGGATACTAAAGATATGAGTCTTCTTTATGGTGGAAATCCTGAGGCTGATCTAAAGGTTACTGGATATTGTCACGCCGAATTTCAGAGTGACCGTGATGTCACGAAACCGCAAACGGGATATGTGTTCACCTTGAATGGAGGAGTTGTTGTTTGGAAGAGCACGAAGCAATCCACTACAGGCATGCATGCAACAGAATCTGAGTACACTACATCTTCGAAGTTGCCATGGAAGCTGTTTGGATACGAAAAGCTATTTTTTGGTCTTGACGTGGTTCCCACAAATAAAACTCTAATGGATATGTATTGCGACAATTTCGATGCAAATATCACTACGTTCGTGAGCAAATCGAACAAGGTGAAATCAAGGTAGTCAAAGTTCACACGGATTATAATCTAACTAACCCCTTTACGAAGGCTTTATCAAAAGAGAAACTAACTCAACATGTTGAGGGTATAGGACTTCGTTTAGCTAGTAACCACATGTAAATCCGTATTTAGTATTTTAATAAAAGGATGTATTAAACAATTTTTATTTTGAATGAAATGAATATTGGATATATGAGGTTTTTCATTTACTATATTATGATTGTATCCTATTTTCATGTTTTAATCCTTGAATAATATTTTGGTATATATTATTATTCTAAATATCCATTGTCAATTAATTATATGGGAATATAATTAAACTAAGACAATATCTGATTGTTTGGCTAGATGGACTCACCAACCACATGGTATCCACAAGATGCATAATGGATTATCTCATCATGAATTATGACTTTATGGATCTTACTCATTAAGTAGAATTCATAAATGATTGGTTTATTTAGCCTTAGACTTGACATGCAAGTAGGTTAGACATGTATGGAGTACATTATTTGATCATAGTTCTACTTATCCTGAATAAGGATGGCAAAAAGGCTATTTGTGGTAAGGTAGTGAAATACATGACTAACTCTTGTATTTAATATAGGATGTGTTCCTTCAGCTTGCAACTGAAGTTTGATACTATTGGGCTACTCATTAATACTTAAGATGTATGTCTGACCAGACCCAAATTAATCTAGATGTGTCTCAATATAATTTGGTAATCTTAAGTGATTCGCGAAATGAGAAAAAGGAAAGTTAAAATGATGGAGTGACTTAGATCCATATCGATATTTAACTAGAGTATCTGAAACAAAAGGATAGGAAACTCAAACATTGACTCCAAGTGACTTTTGGAAACTTCACTCGTGTATTTTGTGACAACCGTCACTCTCTCCGTCCTTAGTTAGTCTAGTATGCCTGTAATTCATTACCGTGATTTACTGAAAATTTAAAACTTGCTTATTACTGTTGTTGTGTGATTTTAAATATGTATTCGTGTGTGTTATGGTGTTATACTATAGGCGCACAAGTAGTTAGTTCCCACTTGACGAGCTCCTAGATAACTTAATGATATATTTCCGTGTTTCGTGAACTTGTCATTTTGTTACGTAAGCGATGTTAAACTAATTAAGTGTCCGTGTTCAATGCTTGTACGTTATGTACTTAAATCACGGTCCCATATTACGTTCATCTTATGATCTATGCTTTTGAGAAACGTTCGTTTCTTGTGCGCGAAAATCAAAACTTTGTTTTTATTTATCCAGTGCGCCGCACTAGCTACCTCGTGCTCCGCAGCCGGGCCCAAGTCAGCTTTTCAAATTCGTTGTTTGAGTGTGAACCACCGTTTAAACCGTTGGGGACTCACTCCATGGTTCATATAAACCTAGTCTAGACCACATTGACCCGAACCACTAGCCTAAAACCTAATTAGAGCCTAATCTAATCATTTCACACTCATTGGTAACCGTAACCCTAATCTATATTTCTCATTTCATTCCTCACAACGGTCACCCCCATTTTTCCTCTCCAATCTGCCGATTTTATCCTCTAACCTGCAGCCACCGATCCCTCCCTCTTGCAACCACTAGCCCTAGTAGCTTTTAACCGTGCTTATTAATAATCTTAGTTTACAACACCAATTCGAGTAACAATTATAAGTGTGATCGACTATATTCATGTTACTTAGCAATAAATCTAACATCTTAAGCTTAAAGACGAATAATAATACGATAAACACATAATTCAACCAACAAGATGTTCAATAATCATAATCAAATCATATTCCAACGAAGGTTTATCAAACTAAGCAAACACTTATGGATTTTACACCATAATAACAGTAAATAAAGTGCAAACAATAATAACGATTGTACCAAACATGTTATGATCAAACGACGATTGTAACCAAAGATATTGATGAAAAATCTTCACCCTAGCCTTAATCCTCATGATCTCCAGCTTCAAAGAGGGTAGAAAACCCTCTAAAAACCCTAGCAGCCGTTGGATCCCAATTTAGGTCGAAATCGTTTAATTTATAAAAAAGTTATTTCGAACAGATAGCCTTTACACCATAAAAACACAATTTCCTGCGTTGACTTTCGTTGACTTTCTTCCTTTACGGCGTAAACACGCAATCCTTTACGCCGTAAAGCATCTTTTGTGAAATTTCTTTAACTAGCCATCCACGATCTTACGACGTAAAGACTAAAGGTTGGCTTCCTGAACTTCACATTTTCGGCTCGTTTATCTTTGTTTCCTGCTCTTTTTTCACTTCTTTCCGCAAGCTCACCCGTTTATCAGATATGTCACACTTAAAAAACGATTACATATCAAATAATATATAAATGTGATAAAAACGGATTAAAACGACGGGGATATCGGTATAAATATTACTACTATTTTGACGATATCAAAATCTTCCCAACTTAACTTCAACTTCTCCTCAAGTAGATCCGATTAAAACAAAGTTCAAATACACTTTCATAAAAGAATAAATATAATTAACAAGTCAATTGGACCTAACATTTAAGAAAAGTAGAAGACTGAACTGAATGACCAGCCCCGAGCCGCGATTCCCGTAGTAGCGGCGAGCGAAATGGGAGCAGCCTACACCGTGAAAACGGGGGTTTTATTTCACATTACCAAGCCTGTTTAATATGCATAACCAAAAACCTCACAAATTTGGGGAGTAATTCACAGAATTCACTCAATACTAGTCTAAAGGTGTAAAGAACAATAAATTCACTCAAATGCTCGGTCACGGTGAATATTCTATCATAGACTTGATAAAATATCGCTTCTCCACCACTAGATTCTAGGTACAACTACATGGGGACTTTCATTGGGTTATAATGTAGAAGGTTAAAGCATGTGGAAATATATAATGGAGTGAAAAAGGGTAAATAAATAAAAAGTATACAAAAATTATCGTAGTATACATCTAACTTAGAGTAAATACGAACTCCTAAAACATTTAATGAACCAAATTGCTGCTATATCTTCAATATGACTCAAGATACACTAAAATTGCTTCACTTTAACTTCTACGACTATTGTTTTTAAGCTTTTCTAATTTGTCGATTTTTTTTTTTTTTTTTTTGCCTAGTACATGTCTTACAATAACTTCTCCGTAAGATGGTATGCTCAAAAGGCTTACATAAACTAACTAATTTGTTTTTCTTTCGATTTTCAAATTTCTTCAAGATACAAATATAATATAACGATCACTTAAGTTCCAATAATCCTTCAAAATACTTCAATCTTCATATAATACAATAAACAACAATCAAAATCTAAGTTCAGATTTATCTAATAACGAAACGAAATAAGGCGAGTGTACAAAAATTATGTAGTAGTGTTTAAGAAACGAAAAATTTTAATCGCAAAGTGGTTTACTTGAGTTTCTAACACTTAAAGTGAGTGTTACAAAGAGTTACATGGAAATTAGCTAACCAATATGATTAAACTTAAAATATATATAAAGAAACGAACAGGCTAATCAAAGTGGTTATTCCTAGTTGACCCTAAAGTCGTACCAAATTACACTAAGTTCCCCTATTGGAGTGCACATTTGTTAGGATTAAATTGTTGAGTTAATACTGCTCAGTTACTACTGCTCCACATCAGTTACTACTCCTGCAAGTTACTACTCCTGCAACTCAGTTATGGAAGACTTGAATTTCAAGATAAAGATCTAAAAGAATTAGTCTCCTAATATAACTAGGTTTCCTTATGTAACTAGTTTCCTTATGTAAGTCATATGAGACTCTATATATAAAGAGATCTCTAGACATTGTAAAGGTGTGGTTTTCATCATGTTTATTCTTTAGGAAAACACCAAACGATCTCACCACTTAGGATCGTTTCCCCTTTGTTCAGCCTCAAGGTCAAATTGATCCTTGTAAGATAGAAGAAACACGTCTATTCTGATCAAATAGATTGAGGTTGTGTTAGATGTTTCCTAGAAAAGCTAGGTTTAGCCTCAAGGTCTTTTATAGATCCTTGTATGTAAAGAAACACGTCTGTTAATTTGTTAATAGATTGAGGCTTGATGGTAATCATTATTGTTTGTTCTTACTGTTCTTTTATATACAATATTCGATTATCATAAACTTGTGAATATCAAAGTGTTCATCTCCGCTGCTGAACTTCTTTGATAAATCTTGATCTAAGTAATCATATCGATCCTACAAGTGGTATCAGAGCGCAGGAGGTGCTCTAGATCAAAGATTCACAAGTTTACAAGAAGAAGACGAAGAAGAAAGAAGGAGATCTACAAAATTTGCGAATTAGGGTTTATGTTCGTCATAATCTGGGAAGCCGTAGTAAAAAGGGCATAAATCATTCGTTAGCCGTCGGAATTGGACTAAATTTGGACTGTAGATTCTTCAGATATAAACGCACAATCTGACCGAAGGGATTTTCGATCTGAGCGTTTATCCGTGAGATATTAATTTTAGAAATCTGCTGCTGAAAGGTTAAAATTTATTGTGTTTATCTATACTTAAACGATCGTTGTTTATTCGTTACACACTGGATCTTCATGAATTTTGGATATGTGCTTAAAGGAATACGGATCTACTTTGTGTTAAAATTTGATCGTTATTGGATGTTTAGATAAGGAGATATACAATTTCAAAATCGGATGTTAAATGTTTATTGTTTGATGAGCGCAGCTGCGGTAAAAAGATCATTGTGTATTCGTTAACCGTTGGATTGTCTTGATTTTTTGATATGTGGTTCGAAATACACAGATCTACTTTGGGCTGAAATTTGAGCATGATCGGAGTTGTCAATCAAAAGTTACCTAATTTTTAATCTGCTGCAAGTTTTTAGCTAGTATTGGGCTTATATTGATGTTGCTACTACGTTGTTAGTTCTACAATACACATTTTTCTGTTCGATGGTGAAGTTAGTATTGCTTCTCTCTGTTAGTACTGCTCTTCATGGTTACTATAAAGGAGGTATTAATATCTAAAAATTCGTTTGAGGGGAAGATGTGATCTCATACATGCACCACTTGAGGAAAAGGTTCTTACTTGTGAAACATGATTTAACCTCGTGAAAGAAGAACAACTCTCGATTCAAAGAAGAAGTTTGTAGAGAGATGTTCCCCTAATGGATGATAACAAAAAGGGGAAGATATAAAGTGTGGTGGCATGGAACAAGATTTGAAGGCTTCAAAATATCGAAAGTCTACTTAAAAAAAAAAAAAGTGGCGTGTTTTGATAGAAATATCAACGGTAGAAGAAGTATCAACTTGTTCACAAGAGATCTCAGTTGAAAGGGAAGTTTTTAAAGTTCTCAGTTTAGTGTTTGTTTTGTCATCATCAAATAGGGGAAGATTGTTGGGATAATATTTTGATTTGATGAGACAAAATATAAACTGAGCATATACATCAAGGAAACATGGAGAAGACAAAGTTGAAATAGTAGTTGTGATAGCATTCTCATCAACAATTTACATTGAAGAAACTTGTTGCTTTGCATGTAGAAAGCATAAGTTTAGGGGAAGATTGTTAGGATTAAATTGTTGAGTTAATACTGCTCAGTTACTGCTGCTCCACATCAGTTACTACTCCTGCAAGTTACTACTCCTGCAACTCAGTTATGGAAGACTTGAATTTCAAGATAAAGATCTAAAAGAATTAGTCTCCTAATATAACTAGGTTTCCTTATGTAACTAGTTTCCTTATGTAAGTCATATGAGACTCTGTATATAAAGAGATCTCTAGACATTGTAAAGGTGTGGTTTTCATCATGTTTATTCTTTAGGAAAACACCAAACGATCTCACCACTTGAGATCGTTTCCCCTTTGTTCAGCCTCAAGGTCAAATTGATCCTTGTAAGATAGAAGAAACACGTCTATTCTGATCAAATAGATTGAGGTTGTGTTAGATGTTTCCTAGAAAAGCTAGGTTTAGCCTCAAGGTCTTTTATAGATCCTTGTATGTAAAGAAACACGTCTGTTAATTTGTTAATAGATTGAGGCTTGATGGTAATCATTATTGTTTGTTCTTACTGTTCTTTTATATACAATATTCGATTATCATAAACTTGTGAATATCAAAGTGTTCATCTCCGCTGCTGAACTTCTTTGATAAATCTTGATCTAAGTAATCAGGATCGTATTAGTTTATGTAAACTAATAAGTTCGCCTTCGTTAGATCTTGATCTATTGAAGAAGTTCAGCAGCGGATGAACACTTCAATATTACGAGTTTATCGAACAATAACTAATGAATTAGAAATAAACAATAGTATTGTCGAATTCTAAGCCTCAATCGTATTAATCAAATTATATCAATACAACGTGTTTTCTATTCTTCAAGGATCTATCTATTTATAGACCTTGAGGCTCGTTCTAGATAAACTAGAATTCTACATCTATCCTTATCTAAACATTGAATAAGGAAACTTTACTTATTTAACAAAAGGAAATCTAATCTAATTATAACTCTATCTAATTAGATTTGATTCTTGTAAGATAAGTCTTTGTCTTCCGCATATCTTGGCTTGACTTCCTTATCTTGATTCTGACCTTGTCCGTAGTAACCGTAGTAACTCCATCTACCGTAGTAACTTTGTTGAACAGCCGTACTAACTTGTTATGATATTCTTCCGTAGTAACTTCTTAATCTTCAAACTGTTTGATTAAGTTACTTTCGTTTGGTTATTAGGTTGCATTGTTTATGGTTAAACTATATCAACTAAGTTATAACCCAACAATCTCCCCCTAACCTTGAACTTTTATAACACATCAAAAGTACAAGTTTCATGCTTCAACCGTATTAACTACTTCATTAATAGAGCAGTATTAACTATTACAACTACGGTTTTTACAAGTCAGTTTCAATCTCTTTGAGTAGGCCAGTCACTTCCTTGTCCTTTGTGTTCTTCCTCCCAGATTTGCAGTAGAATACTGTAAATGAGTTGATGTGCCAGACTTGAATCATGAAGACCATTCAGCTTTACTTCAATCATCTCTTCTAAAGTCTTCAGCCCATGAGGATATTGTACATCAATTAGGAAGAACTCCATGGTTCCATGTCTTCTCCTTATTGAGTAGACCCCACTACGATCATATATAAACCATCTTATGACAGGATTATCTGGACCACCTTTCTTGAACACAGAGCTTTTCTTCTCATATCCTGGTTCAAACAGCCCACAGAGAACATCCATAGCAAATTCAGTTCCAGACAAAGACTTCTTTTGATTAGAGTACTTTGCCTTTCCTATGTGATACATTCTCTCTAAATCATCCCTGTCAAACAGTCTGATGGTTTCATAGAAGGTAGGAAGTGTTTTCTTTGAACCATCTTGTCTTTTGACTTCATACTCTGTCCCACCAATATACTTCCAGTCAACAATCATTGGAGGTTTGACATTTAGTGGAGTAAACCTCAATCCTTCTTCATGATGAATATACTCAGAATATCCCATTGGTTTGAACTTGAGTTTATCTTCATCTCCCCCTTGAGTAGCTGCTGGGGGATCTTGTTCCATATCTTCTGGTTCTTGTTTGACATCTGCAAATGGAACATCAGGATCTTCTGATTGAGAAGCATTAGCATCATCTTCACTCATCCTTCTTCTTTTAGCTTGAGGAATGAATTTGGATTTGCTTTTGACTCTTTTAAGCTTCTTTTCTGGTTGTTCCACAGGAGAGACAGGTTCTTGTGCCTGAAATACTTTTCTTCCTGTTCTAAGGGCTTCAGCCAACACCTTTTCTGCATTAAGCTTCTTTTTCTCTTCAAGCTTTGCAAGTGCTGCTTCCCTTGCTTTTTCCTTTTGTTTTTCTTCCTTTACCAAGTCAAGCATGTTGGCAAGCTTCATGTTGCCTAAAGATCTTCCACTGTGACCTTTGCTTTTGAGGTAAGCTGTGTACTTCTTTCTATCTTCAGCTACCTTGACTTGTATAGGAGTAGGTTTGGACACTTTCTTCTTCTCAGGCTTGG
>CAJVGC010000432.1:43899315-43974645 GCA_910822075.1 Senecio squalidus
CGAGCTCCTGTGCATGGCTTCGATGACATAACATTATCCCGAATCTCCTTGGATAATCCACGAATGTAACGACTGATCCTCTTAGGCTCCGGAAGAACCAAATGTGGAACCAACTGCGACAAAGTATAAAACCGTGTAGTGTATCCCATAATGTGTGACCCAATCATCTCAAGTTTCCACAGCTCATCCTCTAACCTCTCGAGCTCCGCCTCAGGCAAATACTCAGTAAGGATCAATTCCTTCAGCTGATCCCAAGTCATCATATCAGTCTCCACCCGACCTCGAACATTCACTATGGAATTCCACCAAGTCAATGCTGTACCCTGTAGAACAAACGTAGCATAACGGACTTTATCCTCCTCTGCGCAACCAACCGTACTGAAAATGGACTCTAACTTCTCCATCCACTGAAGTGTCCCTATAGCACCCTCTGTACCTCTGAACTCAGGGACCTTGCATCCCATGAAGGTCTTCAGTGAACATCCCCTCCGTGGAGTGTCATCAATAATAATGGTGCGTCGAGTAGAGTCGTCCGCTCTACCAGAACCAGAACCTCCCACATGCATACCCGACTCGGGTCCACCAGATCCAGTAACCACAACCTCAGGACCACCGTGTCCAGAACCACCCGATCCAGTACCCGTAGTCTCGGGACCTCTACCAACCACAATAGGCTCAGGACCACCCTGATCTGATCCACCAGTACCAGTACCGTCACTGCTATGCACCGTACTCTCCCTAATCTGAGCAACAATAGTCGGCAACATTGCTGCTATTTGCTGGGCTACAAGCTGAGCCAAGTCTGGTGTAGTCTCTGGACCCGAATCGCCGGTCCTCGTAACAGGAGTAGGACCGCTAGTCCTCGTGACTGGAGTAGGACCTCTAGCCCTCGTAACAGGTGTAGTCCTCGTACTCGTACTCGCATCTCTAGCCTTCGCACTCGGGCGACCACGTCGTGCTGACTTCTTAGGCGGCATCGTCCTAAAAGTATAAACGTGTTAAGCAAGATAGGCGATAAAATAGAGTTAGATGATAAAAGCAAAGCGAGAAGATAAACACGTAAAGCAATTAATGCACACTAAGCAAATCAGAGAAAATCGATTGTAAAGCCTCCGGTCATAGTCCAAGTGATTTCCTTCATAAAGCCACTTGGTTCGCTATAACCATTGGCTCTGATACCAATTTCTGTCACACCCCGCTAAAAGCGGAACGCAGAGTGTTCCAGTTAATGATATCAAGAGTCAAGGATTACAACATACAACCGTAAACAAAACATCAAAATATATTAATCATGCCTCAAGGTTTTAAAATACAATACATAACCGAATGTGAAAACCAAAGTCAAGTACAAATACAATACAAATGTCAAATACTCGGATCATAAAGGAATTACATCAAACAAAACGAATTCCAAATACAAATAATATATGATCCCAAAATGTGCAAGGCATGATCAACTAAAATCCTCAAACTCCTGAAAAAGCGTTAAAAACGACATCAACACAATGTTGGTGAATTATTCGCAATAAGTAAATAAGATTTGACCCAATAAAAGATTTGATAATCAATTTAAGTTTCAAAAGCATATCTTGATGTATAACCCTAGTGTGAGTATAGATACCAAAGATTAATATACACTGAACCTGACCACAAATCCCCTAACCTAAGGCGATGCAATACCAAAGGCAACAAATAATCATACGGCCATAACATTCACTCGTAGGGATATCCTCTCGAGTAATGAGGGTTGGTCAAACCCATATAGATCTATATATATGCAACCGTGGGCAAATTGCTAACAAGTGTATGAGGGGGGCTTACCAAAAGCCTATGAAGCATCCTAATCTAAGGTGATACTAATACACTAGGCATACAAGATATACATCATATAATAGTTCAAAAACGCTTTCCAGCCCAAAATAATAAGAGAAAAGGGGCTACGAATAACTCACAAAATAAGCTCGGCAAGAGATCGGGTAATAATCAATAAGAAGCTAATAATCCGCCGCCTAAGTGCCCTAAATCAATAACAAAGTCTAAGTATCTCAATAACATAGTTCGGTTTAGCCTTGTCGGTTAAGTCTAAAGTTTAAGATTTAATAAAGTATTCCAACGATTTCCAAAGTCGAGTCGTGATGACGGTTCAAGGTGACGATGTTCCGCGCCGATAGAGACGATAGGAAAATATCGATAATTTCACGTCATAAAGACTTTTAGAAAGGAATAAGATTCCGAGCCGAACTTGACTAACAGGAACGTCGATTGAAAGGAATGCCGTTACCAAAGTTTATTGAAATCGACCAAAGTCAACGTTGAAGATGTTGACTTGGTCAAAGTCAAAGATGTTGACTTGGTCAAAGTCAAAGTCAGCAATTTATAGAAAAAGTCAAAATCAAAGATTTTATAGGAAAGTCAAAGTTGGAGATTTGGATTTGAAATATAACTTTGACAATTTAGGAGTAAAAGGCTTTTATTTCAGAATAATAGAGTAAAAATGAGTTATAACGGTTTTAAACGATTTGACGTAAAAGATAAGTAAGACGTTTGTTTAAAATAATATCGGTAACGTTTAAGATTGCGGTAATGTCTTTGAGTCCAAAGACGTTATTTAGACATTTTATATTACTTTTATACATAATATATTACTGGTATAAGTTTAAAGTTGAAATACGTTACGAGTCTAAGTCGAAAAATAGCAAAAACAGAATTTCGAAGGAACAGACCCTCGGTGCTGCGCACCAAGGGCTTGGTGCTGCGCACCGGGGTGTTCTCCGAAGTATCGTTTTGCCGTTTTGTCGTAAATCAAGTTGTTTGACGTTCTGAGGTTAAAATACTTTCTGTCCAGAAGTTAAAATAGGTTTAAATAACATTTACCAAGTGTTTTATATACATAAATGTGTAGTTTTACATAGTAATAACATAAATACGTTATTTTCGGTAATAATCTCATCTTAACATATTTTACACGTGTTAAGTCCAAGATTTCCGAGATTGATAGGTGTTGGTCTAATATGTTAACCTAACCATTTTCAAGGCTTAAAACCGAATTTAAAAGTAATGAAATGAAAAGATAAGAGATTATGATGGTTTTACCGATTTCACCCGCAAGACGTGTCGATGTTGAAATCTTGCAAGGATTCGGAGGAAGGACTTAGATGGTGGTGGTGAGGAGGTAAAGAGCTCCAAAACACAAAATGTCCATCATTAGTAAAAAGTCTCATAAAGAAAGAAACCAAGGTTTTCGGAGAAGCTTTCTTACCAACGTTTCAAGATGATGCTTTCACCGAAAAGTCACTAAGCTCCAAATGTAGTGGGAGGATTCCGGGAAGCAAAGACTTCCATTTAAACCGTAAACAAGGATATATGTTAGAGGTTTCTTAAATGGAAAGAAAATATAGAGTTTTGGAGAGTTTTCTTACCAAAATCAAAGGTGGCGTTTCTTCAAAGAAAGTCACCGAAAACTCCACAACTCCAAGGGTATAAACGAGGGTAACAAGCTTGCAAGACAAGGGAAAGAGAATTATGTGTTAGAAGGCTCTAGCCATATGAAAGAAAATAGAGGAAAGGTATGAAAACATCAAAGAGGAAACTTACCGAAATGTGTAGAATGGAAGGATGGTTGTAAGAGATTATTTCTCTAACTTGATTACTTGGATTCTCACTTCATTTGTGGGGTTTTTGTGGTCTTATTTCTCTGGAAAATTGAGAGAGAATAAGTGTTTTGCATGAGTGAGAATGAGAGAAAAGTTTAACAAATGTGTTTGATGTAAAAGTTTTGGAGTTTGGAAAGAGAAGTGGTCTCAACATGTCTAGAGATCCACATTTGAATCTAACATACCCAAATGAGGGAGTTTGCAGGAAAAATCACGTGAAAAGGAGGTTTAGAACCTCAAGAAATTGACCACAAAGTCGAAAATGGCATTTAGCCGAAAATACACTAGGTGTTGCGCACCTAGCCTTTGGTGCTGCGCACCGAGGCCCTAAGTGGTCCATTCCGTTATCTTTT
The DNA here is from genome assembly GCA_910822075.1 of Senecio squalidus. Lineage (NCBI taxonomy): Eukaryota > Viridiplantae > Streptophyta > Magnoliopsida > Asterales > Asteraceae > Senecio > Senecio squalidus. Next base: position 43,903,322 of record CAJVGC010000432.1, read on the forward strand.
CGTTAAAGGACCAGATTTGTAACAGATTCCGTTAGTTCTCCGTTAAAGGACTAACTTTGTAACAGATTAAGTTAGAGGACTAACTTTGTAATGAAATTTCGAAATATGATTTTTCTTAACCGACGATTATGGCGTAAACACAATACTTTAATAACGTGAGAATACTAGATATTAGGCACTTAGGTGATTCTAAAGCTTCCGTCTCGAGAGACAAAGTAATAAAACACATAAACCGTGAGTAAAATAAAGCGAAATACAAGGGTCCAAATCATTGCGAATAAAAAGAGTAATAATCGGTAAATAAAATATACCTCGAAAAGACGGATTGTCACAGTATCCCCCACTAAAAAGGAATTTCGTCCTCGAAATTCTACTGAACATTGCTGCTAGCAAAAAGATGTGGGTACTTCTTCTGCATCTCGTCCTCCCGCTCCCAAGTAAACTCAGCTCCAATCTTCGAGTTCCATCGAACCTTCACTATCGGAATCCGACTCCGCCGTAACTGTTTGACATCTCGGTCAACAATCTCCACCGGCTCCTCTATCACATGAAGCGAGTCATCCAATCGTAGTTTCTCCAGTGGTACAATCAGGGTCTCATCAGCAAGGCACTTCTTGAGATGCGATACATGAAATACGTTGTGCACACCGCACAACTCAGGTGGAAACTCAAGTCGATAAGCCACTGGACCAACACGGGACAAAATCCTGAAAGGACCCGTAAAACGTGGACTAAGCTTGCTGCGTTTCTCAAATCGAAACACACCCTTCCACGGAGAAAATTTCAACAACACCATATCCCCAACCTGAAACTCCAAAGGTCTCCTACGCAAATCCGCGTATTTCTTCTGACGGTCTCGGGCGGCTATCAAACGATCCTTGATCCTGAAGATCTTATCCGTCGTCTCCTGAATCAACTCGGGACCCGTAATCTGGCTATCTCCTATCTCTGCCCAACATATCGGAGATCTACACTTCCTACCGTAAAGAGCCTCAAATGGTGCACAATTGATGCTGGAGTGGTAACTATTATTATACGAGAACTCGACCAATGGTAAATGTCGATCCCAACTCCCACCGAAATCTAACACACACGCCCGAAGCATATCCTCCAATGTCTGAATAGTACGCTCACTCTGACCATCAGTCTGAGGATGATAAGCCGTACTCATATCCAATCGGGTACCCAAAGATCGCTGTAAAGACTGCCAAAACCTCGAAGTGAATCGCGCGTCACGGTCTGATATAACTGATACTGGAATGCCATGCTTGGCCACAATCTCGTCGATGTACAATCTAGATAACTTCTCTACTCGGTAATCTTCACGAATAGGAAGAAAGTGCGCTGACTTAGTCAGCCTATCGACAATAACCCAGATAGTATCATAACCTCCTGTAGATCTAGGAAGTTTCGTAACAAAATCCATCGTGATCCTCTCCCACTTCCACTGTGGAATCTCGGGCTGCTGGAGAAGGCCGGAAGGCTTCTGATTCTGAGCCTTGACCTTCGAACACGTCAAACACTTGCCCACATACTCGGCAATCGCCCGCTTAATGCCAGGCCACCAATAGAACTCCTTCAGGTCATGGTACATCTTATCCGCTCCAGGATGAACGGAATAATTCGACTTATGACCCTCATCCAAAATCAACTGCCTGAGACTAACGGGAATCCAAATACGATCCATGAAGTACATCACCCCGTCGTCCTTCGGCTCCAACTGTCGTGCCAAACTGAATAAACCCTCATCCTTAAGGCGATCCTCGGTGAGAGCCTCCTGCTGAGCCTGAATAATACGAGCCTTCAAGCTCGACTGAATAGAAACCATCATAGCACGAATCCTCACCGGCTTAACCGACTCCTTGCGACTCAACGCATCGCCTACAACATTCGCCTTACCGGGATGGTAGCGAATCTCACAATCATAATCGTTGAGCAACTCAACCCATCGACGTTGCCTCATATTCAGCATCTTTTGATCAAAGATGTGCTGTAACGACTTATGATCGGTGAATACGGTACACTTAGTACCATAAAGATAGTGGCGCCAGATCTTCAAAGCAAAAACTACTGCGCCCAACTCTAGATCGTGTGTCGTGTAATTCTGCTCATGAATCTTCAACTGACGAGAAGCATAGGCAATCACTTTCCCATTCTGCATCAGTACACAACCGAGTCCTTTATGCGAAGCGTCGCAATATACTACAAAATTCTCGGTACCCTCGGGAAGACTCAAGATAGGCGCATCACACAACCGCTTCTTCAGTAACTGAAAAGCTTCCTCCTGTTCTTCACCCCAAACAAACTCCTCACTCTTCTGGGTCAATTTAGTCATAGGCGAGGCTATCTTCGAGAAATTCTCGATGAAACGACGATAGTAGCGTGCCAGACCCAAGAATGACCGGATCTCAGTGGGTGTCTTCGGAGCGACCCAATCTCTAACGGCTTCAATCTTGGCAGGATCAACGTGAATGCCCTCACCGCTGACCACGTGGCCAAGAAACTGAACCGCAGATAACCAAAACTCGCACTTAGAGAACTTAGCGTAAAGTTTCTCCTGTCTAAGCAACTCCAACACTTGTCTCAAATGCTCCTCGTGCTCTTCCCGGCTACGAGAATATATCAGAATATCGTCGATGAAAATGATCACGAACTTGTCGAGGTAAGGACGACATATACGGTTCATCATGTCCATGAAAGCTGCAGGCGCATTCGTGAGACCGAAAGGCATAACCAAAAACTCGAAGTGACCGTACCGTGTCCTGAAGGCGGTCTTCGGAATGTCCTCCTCCTGCACTCTCAACTGATGATATCCGGATCGTAAATCAATCTTCGAAAAGAAGCAAGAACCCCGAAGCTGATCGAACAAGTCATCAATACGTGGTAAGGGATACCGATTCTTCACCGTCAGCTTATTCAACTCCCTGTAGTCGATACACAATCTCATAGATCCATCTTTCTTCTTCACGTAGAGTACCGGCGCGCCCCAAGGAGAGAAACTCGGTCTAACAAAGCCTTTATCCACCAACTCCTGAATCTGCTTTGATAACTCTAACATCTCCGAAGGTGCTAACCGATAAGGAGCCTTTGCCACTGGCGCTGCTCCGGGAACCAAGTCTATGCGAAACTCTACCTGTCTACTAGGGGGTAAACCAGGTAAGTCCTCTGGAAATACATCGGGAAAGTCACGAACCAATTGCTTCTCCTCCATCTTCTCCGCGGCGTCTTTCTTCACCAGGTGTGCAAGAAAAAGTGTGCAATCCCGTTTGATGTACTCCCGAACCTTCAAACACGAAACGATCTTAAGGCGCTTCCCCGCCTTATTCCCCTGAACTAACAACGGACCACCAACCGACAACGGAATGCGAATCATCTTCTCGAAACATACGATCTCTGCACGGTGTGTCGCCAACCAATCCATCCCAATAATAACATCGAAACTACCCAGTGTGATAGGAATTAAGTCAATAGGAAAAGTATGATCCTCAAAGCTAATCCTACAAGCACTAAGTATCTCTGTGGCACGTAAATGCTTACCATCGGCTAGCTCTATCTCATAAGTAGGAACTAATGGTCTAGAAGTACAAGTAATCATGGTCCTAAACTCAGTAGATATAAAGCTCCTATCGGCACCAGAGTCAAATAAAATAAAAGCAGGCTGATCACATATAAGAAAAGTACCCGTGACAACACTAGGATCCTGCTGTGCCTCATGTGCGCCCATAACAAAAGCTCTACCACGAGATCCAGAACCAGAAGTAGTACCAGTACCGACCGAAGCTAGCTTGGGACACCTGTCCCGATGATGTTCAGTAGACCCACACTCAAAACACTTGCCCTTCTGGGCACGGAAATACCTATCAGTGTGTCCTAACTTCTTGCATTTCTTACACTCCCAACACTTCACCTCCTGAGAATGATGATTTCCGCACCGTCCACACTTCAGATACTTGTTCTGAGTATCCGGGGTCACCGCAGCATAAGACTGCACTACATGAGGTGTATCCTGCCTCCTATTCCTCTTCCTCGAATCACTGTGACGGAATCCCCCACTCCGTTTCCCTCCGGAGTGCTGCACAGGTACCATGGGTGGTAATCTACCATCGCAGACCGCGTTATGAGTCAACGTGGTCGCGAGCTCCACTGCGCTCTGGAATGTGCATGGCTTCGATGACATAACATTATCCCGAATCTCCTTGGATAATCCACGAATGTAACGACTGATCCTCTTAGGCTCCGGACGAACCAAATGTGGAACCAACTGCGACAAAGTATAAAACCGTGTAGTGTATCCCATAATAACTGACCCAATCATCTCAAGTTTCCACAGCTCATCCTCTAACCTCTCGAGCTCCGCCTCAGGCACATACTCAGTAAGGATCAATTCCTTCAGCTGATCCCAAGTCATCATATCAGTCTCCACCCGACCTCGAACTCACTATGGAATTCCACCAAGTCAATGCTGTACCCTGTAGAACAAACGTAGCATAACGGACTTTATCCTCCTCTGCGCAACCAACCGTACTGAAAATGGGGTCTAACTTCTCCATCCACTGAAGTGTCCCTATAGCACCCTCTGTACCTCTGAACTCAGGGACCTTGCATCCCATGAAGGTCTTCAGTGAACATTCCCTCCGTGGAGTGTCTTCAATAATAATGGTGCGTCGAGTAGAGTCGTCCGCTCTACCAGAACCAGAACCTCCCACATGCATACCCGACTCGGGTCCACCAGATCCAGTAACCACAACCTCAGGACCACCGTGTCCAGAACCACCCGATCCAGTACCCGTAGTCTCGGGACCTCTACCAACCACAATAGGCTCAGGACCACCCTGATCTGATCCACTAGTAATGAAATGAAAAGATAAGAGATTATGATGGTTTTACCGATTTCACCCGCAAGACGTGTCGATGTTGAAATCTTGCAAGGATTCGGAGGAAGGACTTAGATGGTGGTAGTGAGGAGGTAAAGAGCTCCAAAACACAAAATGTCCATCATTAGTAAAAAGTCTCATAAAGAAAGAAACCAAGTGTCACACCCCGCTTGGAAGCGGAAACGCGGGATGTTCCAGTTATAATATCAAAGTCAAGATCACAACAATATAACCGATAAGCAAAACAACAGATTAAATAGATCATGCCAAATGTTACAAAATACATCAAGTCAGAGGCGATAAGACGCCAAGTACAAATACAAATCCAAAGGGAATAAACAAACGGATCGCCATGGAAATTACAATAAACAGTTCAAATTCAAATTCCACAAAAGCAAGCGATCCAAAAACAACTAAGGCATGATCCAAGGAAATCCTCAATTTCCTGCAAAGCGTTAAAACGACATCAACAACATGTTGGTGAATTATTCGCAATTTTTAAGTAAAAAGTGACCCATCGATAAATTCCAGTAAACAGAGTAAGTTATAAATCATATATCTTGTATTCATCCAAAAGTGAAAGGTACTATGCCTAAGTAGTCATACATCTCGAACCTGAACCAATCAGTTTAATCCCCTATCCTAAGGTGCGTTAAACCGAAGGCAAACAGTTTAATCATACAGTTTAAAACAGAGGTCATAACATCCGCTCGTAGTAACAGCCTACAGAGGAATGCGGGTTAGGTACATAACCCAATACAGATCTATACATATGAACCACGGGCAAAAGCTTAACGAGTGTATTAGAGGGGAGCCACCATGGCTTAAACGCTTAAAACTAAGGCAGACCAAATTCACTGGGTAAACAAGATAATCAGTAATATTTCCGCATTTATGCAGACAGTTTAAGATACACAGACAGTTTAAAATACGCTTTACAGCCCAAAAGTATTTAAGACAAGGGCTACGAATAACTCACTGATAAAGCTTCAGCAAACAAATATCGGGTACACCAAACACAGAGCTACAACTCCACCGCCTAAGTGCCTTAGAACAATAAACAACATAGTCTCAGTATCTCTATAAGTCTAGGTCCGGTTTAGCCTTGTCGGTTAAGATTAAGTTAAATAAGATAATCCAAATATTAATAAGTTTAAATGAGGTGACGTATTTAGAAGGCGATGTTCCGCGTCAAACACGATCGTCCGGAGAGATATCGGCATTCCACGTCATAATCGTCAATTGGAAAAGAATGATAATCCGAATCGAAAATGATTACTAGGAGTATCGCTTAATAGAATATCGTTATCAAGTTTCAAATAGATCGACCAAGGTCAACGGAACAAATGTTGACTTGGTCAAAGTCAAACGTAAGGAATATTGACTTTATAAAAGTCAAAGTCACAGATGTTGACTTATGAAAGTCAAAGGTCAATTATGTTGACTTATAAAGTCAAAATCAATTTAAAAGTCCAATTTGACACTTTGAATAATTTGAAGTATTTTCATACCAAAATGTTTAGAGTAAAATCCTTTTCAAACCATTTATAAAGTTTGCCGCAAAACATATTTGATGACTTAAAACGATGATCAAGTTGAGGCGAAGATTAATATATCGCAAAGAGGTTGAAAACATCCGTTTTAAGTAATATTATGATATTTTCGATTGCGTTGGCGTCTTTGAGTCCAAAGACGATATTATTGCATAATATGTTACTTTTAAGTATTTAAGTGTTTTAATGTCGTAACAAGATGTGAAATGAATTTCGGCAGCGCTTCCGCGACGTATATTATTAGTCCAAATTTTATACACTTTCCCGCTTGATAACAAGTTACATTTTACATCTTTCTCATAATACATAATACAATAACAAGTTAATTTCGATACTTTCGGTTAGATTACATTTTAACATATTTCGTCCATTCTCAATCCAAATCCGATAATATAACAAGTGTTGGTCTAGTATTTACTCCTAACCGTTTTCAAGGCTAAAACCGAATAACGATGGATAATGGAAATGAAACGAAAGATTCTCAAAGATAATAATTATACCGTTAGCACCCCCAAGATTTGACAATAATGGGATCCGGAACCAAGGACTTCGGTGGCGTGGTACTGAGGTCAAATCCTCCTCCAAAACACAAGACACTCACCGTTAATAAGGGTTCACAATATAACAAGTTTAAGGTGCAAATTTAACGGGTTTACAAAATTTCCAGAATCTGGTCTACGACCGCGCCGCGGTGGGATGACCGCGCCGCGGTCGTCATCAGACGACTAAATTTTACAAAAATCGTTTTATGTGTCGGGAAATCATCTTTTGATGTAATAGATTCAAACATGCAAGTTCTGGAATCATCAAAATACTTTTAAACAACCATTTTCTAAAGCATTTCACCATTTAATTCAAAGATCCATACACATTTCATAAAAAATTGATTTCAAAGATTATTACCCCTCCAAACTTGTTAAAAACTCATTTTCTTTAGTTAGATCATACATGCATTAAAGAAAACTTAGAAAACACAGTAGAGATTAGTTATTATACCCCAAAGAAAATGATAGTAGAATGATCTAGCACGATTTGAAGGAGATCCTTGATGTTTGACGGTGATTTTTGACCCGAAAATGATATAACCCAAGTAAACCTCCAAATGGATGACCAACCCTAGCTTCCCATGATGATGTACACGATTTGTAGTGGTGAAATTGGTGATTATTTGTTGTTTACTTGCTGGAATTTACAGTCACAAGAAAGGAATTTGAAAGGAAATATGGGTGTTTGTGTGTTTATGCTTCAAGAGAGAGAGAGAGATGTAAATCTTGTGTGTGTGTTTGAATGAAATGAAAATGAGCCTTGAAACACACCATGTGATGCAGAATTCTGGCCTAAGTGTGGTGTTGACACGTTTGGGGGCAGGTGTCACAAGGATGTTACATGCAAGTGATGACTCACAACTCAACAAAACATGACTGTCCAGGAGATGACCGCGGCGCGGCCAGCTCACCGCGGCGCGCCCAGTCTATTTCCTGGATTTGCTCCGTTTTGTTCGTGTTGTCGATACGTACATGTATTCGTTTAGGATTCCCGATTGTTATCAAATGAACTTAGGAAAGTTCATATAAGTATTATTGGTATTATGATTCATTTAAATGATAACATTTAAGTTTAGGTTCAAGAAACGCACGATTTCGGTAAAAGATAAACAAGTGTAAAAGCACGTTTTCTCGAAGATAAAGAATACTTTAACCGACAAATTGGGCATAACCTCCTAACTTATATTCATGAGCATACTAACTATTTGGAACTTAGATAAAAATCAACTTACGTCTTAAGGGACGAATCAAAATAATCACATAAAACCCGATTTTCAATAATAAATCGTGAGTAAACAAAGCGAAATACAAGGGTCAAAACAATTGCGAATAATATTAAAATAATGACGGTAACTCAAGTACCTCAAATAGACGGGACGTCACACCAAGGTTTTCGGAGAAGCTTTCTTACCAACGTTTCAAGATGATGCTTTCACCTAAAAGTCACTAAGCTCCAAATGTAGTGGGAGGATTCCGGGAAGCAAAGACTTCCATTTAAACCGTAAACAAGGATATATGTTAGAGGTTTCTTAAATGGAAAGAAAATATAGAGTTTTGGAGAGTTTTCTTACCAAAATCAAAGGTGGCGTTTCTTCAAAGAAAGTCACCGAAAACTCCACAACTCCAAGGGTATAAACGAGGGTAACAAGCTTGCAAGACAAGGGAAAGAGAATTATGTGTTAGAAGGCTCTAGCCATATGAAAGAAAATAGAGGAAAGGTATGAAAACATCAAAGAGGAAACTTACCGAAATGTGTAGAATGGAAGGATGGTTGTAAGAGATTATTTCTCTAACTTGATTACTTGGATTCTCACTTCATTTGTGGGGTTTTTGTGGTCTTATTTCTCTGGAAAATTGAGAGATAATAAGTGTTTTGCATGAGTGAGAATGAGAGAAAAGTTTAACAAATGTGTTTGATGTAAAAGTTTTGGAGTTTGGAAAGAGAAGTGGTCTCAACATGTCTAGAGATCCACATTTGAATCTAACATACCCAAATGAGGGAGTTTGCAGGAAAAATCACGTGAAAAGGAGGTTTAGAACCTCAAGAAATTGACCACAAAGTCGGAAATGGAATTTAGCCGAAAATACACTAGGTGCTGCGCACCGAGGCCCTAAGTGGTCCATTCCGTTATCTTTTCGTTAAAGGACCAGATTTGTAACAGATTCCGTTAGTTCTCCGTTAAAGGACTAACTTTGTAACAGATTAAGTTAGAGGACTAACTTTGTAATGAAATTTCGAAATATGATTTTTCTTAACCGACGATTATGGCGTAAACACAATACTTTAATAACGTGAGAATACTAGATATTAGGCACTTAGGTGATTCTAAAGCTTCCGTCTCGAGAGACAAAGTAATAAAACACATAAACCCGACTCAAATGCAATAAACGTGAGTAAAATAAAGCGAAATACAAGGGTCCAAATCATTGCGAATAAAAAGAGTAATAATCGGTAAATAAAATATACCTCGAAAAGACGGATTGTCACATACAACATTCTCATCAATATGCTTATCAACTAAAGTTCCTACTTCTTGTTTCTTAAACTGTAATAGTTCCTCTTGCATAGCCTCTACCCAACTACTAATAGTCAAGGTAATATCAACATTCTTAGGCTCAACTTGAGAAAGAAATCAAGAAAACAAACACAAATTTATCAAGCTAGATTTACTTCTTGCTTTTATTCCTTCATGCAAATTACCAATTATATCACTCAAAGGATGATTTTTTGCGAACTTATAAAAATGAGTTTGCATCCTCATTAATATTAATAGGTAAGTTTGTTTGACTGAAGTCAAAATTCTCAAAAGATAAAGGATTAGAAGTTTGGTCACTGTGTTGTTCATGGCTTTCTACATCCGAGTTAACATTTTCTTCTTTAGAGTTAAAATGTTGATCAACTTGTTCAGCTTTCGAGTTAAATTGTTCAGTTTCAGAGTTAAAATATTGATCTTCTTGTTTAGGTTCCGAGTTAATTTGTTCAACTTCAGATTTAAATTGTTGATCTTCTTCAAAATTGAAATCTTGTGCTTCGGGGTTAAAAGTTGAGTCACGAGTATCAATTAGTTGTATTTCCAAATTGTATTGTTGATCATTAGAGATCACTCGAATGTCTTCATTTGCATGAATGTGTTCATTTGCATGAATGTCTGTATCAGTAGAAGCCTCCTCTGTTAGACCAATTGTGTATCAGTTAGAATAGTGTCTTGGACTAAACCACTCTCTTGATCTGCATTTTTCTCATAACATCTTTTGTGGCTCTAAAAACTCCCCCTCAGGCATCAAATATCTTATCTTCGAGTTGTTAATCATCCGTGGAAACCTTGGATACAAGAAAAAACTTCTTCTTAGTTTCAGTTGTATATAGGCAACCCGCAGATAAAACCTAAATCGTCTATATGCGTATATACCTTGCAGATTACCACAACATCACCACTCACAAAAATGATACAAAAAACAACAAAACAATTTCTTTAACTACTTGATGCGTCACAAACCTATCTGCCTTGCCTCATATTTTTGCAGCCAACTTCAACAAATAATAAACCTTTCTAGGAACCTCATATCGAAACATTTTACGGTAAAGTTGTAGATCTATGTGTTACAAACCTGTAGCAAAAAGAATGGAGACAATCTAGCGGTTAACGAACTCCGAATCGCCTTTTTCTCACCGCTACGAAAATCTGGCAGAGAATAATTGTTCAACTCAGAAGAACCACGAAGCGTGACTCTGATAACACTTGTTGCTAGGAACCTACAAAGAAAATTTCGTGATCATTTATTTTATGTCACTGGAATCGGCTTGGTGAGCCATGATGATTTTCAAAATCAACTAAACTCTGTTTTTTTGTTACTAGTTTTATTTACTTTATTGTAGAGATGTGCATTAGATATGTATACCCATTATATGTGAGACTAATTGTGTATTAAATTTTGTGATGTTTCCAGGTGCCTATGCCAAATGCCCAGAAAAGCTTGATAAAGAGGTACTAACGCTCATGTTTGAATTTTTGTTTCCTGCATATATGTATTTGTCATTGTCTGATTTGTGTCCTGCTAATAAGATTCTACTCGATTTATGTCTGAATTTTTGCTCTTCCACTATTATTTGCGTGCATCTTGTTTCTTTGGTGTCCAAAACATCGATATAGCCAAAAAATTTAATTCTTTTGTTTTTTTCAGCATGTTTATCTTGTGCTCTGTTTTTGATGATCAAACATCTTGTAAAACCGTGATACTTGGTAAGTCTTCTTACACTTAATAAATGAGATGGGAGCACTCCTTTAGTTAAGGTTGGGATCAATATAAAATGGAAACCATTTTGTTTAAGTTAGCTAATAAACAAATTGTTTATGTATTGTCACCAAAGATCTTACATTAATCATTACATTTTGACCCATGCACATATTTTCCTCGATGTGATGCTTTTTTTTTATTGTAACCCCACCTGAACTTAAATTTTAACCTGCTTAAACTACCATGGACCGGCCCTTTACTTGACCCAAATTGTTTTGACCCGTTACCTCACTTGTAATACGTTGAAACGGTTTATATGAACTGACCTAGGGTAAAAACAAATCGTAAGCTCACATCTTACATTTAATTTGAGTTAATGTACTAACAGTTATTCTTATTCAATGAAATTTTCTAATAATTTTGTAGTGACTTCGTTTAAAAGTGGATATGATTGGAGACATGGGCGTTTTCTTGCTTGTGATTATTAAATGCAGTCTCAAACTGTCAAGCCTTTTTGTTATTGTATGGTAGTTTTGTTTAGGTGTTTTAGTGATATAAAGACATTGTGATTGCAGGCTTTTTCTATTAGTTTGGAACAATTGAATGGTTAATATATTAGAATTCCATTTCTTTGTTTAGATTAGTTGAATGGTTAGTAATTGTAATTTGGATTTCATTGTAAAGTGAGTATGTTTATTTTATTTTATTACAATAACACTACCAATATTAGTGACCACTCTTGTTTGTCTCTAACATTATACACCAACATATTTGGTCACTAACTAGAGTTAACGGCCAGTTAACTCCGTTAACTTGGCTTAATAGTGACGACTTTCACTTGTTTAGAGACTAAATTTAGTGACCAATTATGTCGTCACAAAATATAGTGACCACTATGGTTTCGTCACTAATTAGAGACTAATGACGCATTTGGTCACTAATAAAATTAGCCACGGACCTATAGTGACCAAAAGTAACGACCCCATTTTTCGTCACTAAACACCTTAGTGACGAAAATTTTCAACTGTTAGTGACCAAACATGTTTTGTCACTAAAAGGCATTTTTCTTGTAGTGTTTCTCTCCCACCAAACCCCGGAATGCTAATGTACCATTTCTAAAAAAGGTGTCAAAAACTTGTACCCCAAATGGATTGAAGAAAGCCTCGCCAAATCCAAATTCAAGAGAGCGAGAATGAAAAGCCGGAAGATGATGAAATAGATGAAGAACAAACTGATTTATGAAACCCGGACACATTTCTGGATCATGAAACAATGTAAAACTTATTAGTAATCCAATATCATGTATTCTTGAAACGAGCCCCGTGATTTGTTGGACCTGCATGAGTGAGCTTTATTACCATATTGCACTATTGGATTTTAAATGCGTATACGCGTGTAAGCACTCCCAATGGCCGGTATCATGCCCTTTGTGCGATGCATGAGTGAGCTTTAATACCATATTGCATTTTGTTTTTCTTTTTGTTTTTCTAAAGTAGTATATATGTTGGAACATTATTGTCTCTAGTTGTATTCATTAGAATGTGTCGTCGAGTTAGAATGTATTTAGATCGAGTTGTAAAAGTCCAAAACGCATTTACGTAAACAGTTACCCTAGGGTAACTAACAGTTATGGAGAGTAACTAAGTTACGCTCACGTAACTGTTAGTTACGCGCGTAACTGTCTCCCAAGACAGTTACGTGCACGTAACTGTTTTAGGGTTTCGAGGTGACTATAAATAGCAGCCTCGGGATCATAAATGCGGTTGTTGAAAGTTGTCAGAGCTGTCAAATCAAGAATAGATACGTGAGCTTAGGTCTAGGTCACGTAACTGAGTGTTCTTGAGTGTTAAAGTCTTGTAATCGATTGTTTAGATACTATTCGTGTTTGTAATCAAACACGTAACCTTAATAGTATCATTCATTTGGTTATCTCTGCTGTTCTTCACTATTTACATATACATATTAGTTATTCCACAATTAGTATGTTGTAGGGTTCAAAATAGATCGTGAAATAGGCGACCAACAAGTGGTATCAGAGCCTCTGTACTTGTTATAGAGGTCTTTGTATCCGTTTGGTGAAGTTTGGGGCTGTTTTAGGCTAGATCTAGGATTTGAGAAAAGTGTACTTTATTTCGGATTTTTTAGATCTAGGCATTTCTAGCCGTAGTGTGGTCTCAGGGTTCAGATATTGTGTTTACAGTTGGGTATTCTTCATATCTGCAGAAGATGGGTTTCTAGTTTTGGGTATTTCTTCGTTTTCGACGGTCGGAAGAAATTTCAGCTGAAGTGCACGTAACTGTAGTTACCCTCACGTAACTTAGTTACCCTCACGTAACTTAGTTACCCTCCGTAACTATAGTTACCCAAACGTATCAGCAGTTACCCTCACGTACCTACAGTTACCCTCACGTAACTCAGTTACCCTCACGTAACTTAGTTACCCTCACGTAACTATAGTTACTTGAAGATTTAAAGTTAGTTACTCGATATTAGTTACGCGCGTAACTGGGAGTTACGTGCACGTAACTGTGTGCTGAAGACGTTCGTTTACTCCGTTTTTCTAGCCGTTACTCTGCCCGATTTTCGTTAGAAACATTAGGTAGGTGTTAGGTTGGATTCTCTGGTCTTTCTTACTGATTCTACGGGTTCTGTTTGTGAAGATTCGTGTGAAGACGGTTTGAAGGTTAGTGTTGAGCTCGGGGTATTCGGGAATCGTTTTTGTGATTTGGTTTGGTATTCTTCTTCAGTGTTAATCGGGTTTTCTGGTCTTCTACTACTCGGGTATTCGTTTGTAGCTTTTTTTGGGTATTGGGTTGTATTCGACATGGCTCTTTTCTATGAACACGAGTTCATACAATATGGAACCTACTCGAAACCCTCAGGTTCCTCCTCTATACAATCCAAATCTTAGTGTGGAGGAATGGATGATGAATTTTAGGACATATGTTGCTTGCACCGATCCAAGCATGTGGACTCCCATCCTTACACGATACGAAGCTCCCTCGGATCTTAATGCGGGTACCGGCATTAGAACTTATCGGGCTGCGACTACATATACAGATGAAGAGAAAGCGGCCTTTCTCAAGAATCAGAAAACCTTGGGTTCTATTCAGTTTTGCTTGACTGCCGAAATGAGAGCAATATTCAGGACGATCGACAATCCCCATGATCTATGGAATGCTATCTTGGGGGCACTGAGCGATGAAAGCTATTTCAGCCGACATCTTGAAGAGACAGTTTGATAACTTCAAGTGTGGGGAAAACGAAACCTTAGATATGCTGATTTCTAGGTTTTGTCGGTTGATAAACGACCTGTATGAGTTAAAGGTTGAGTATAACAAGCTTCAGACTAATATACGATTCTTGGATAGTTTGCCACCGCATTGGGAAGTACGAGTATTGCTGTTAAAGGATAAACCTGAATTGCGAGACTATGATTTTGAAGATCTCATCGACAAGCTAAGGATATCCAATCTGGAGATGCAGGAGAGAGCTTATGGTAGCAACGTGTTCTCTCAGAAGGTGCTTAGGGACAATTCGGGAATTGCTTTCCTTTCAGATATCTCATCTACACAAGTACCTCCATCTTCAAGCCATTTGCCTCCATCTCCCATTTTTTCAAGTTTTCAAATCAGTCCTTCTGTGTCAAGTACCGAATCTGCTTGCCCTACTTGTACTACTTGTAGAACTTCTTCGTCAAGGGAAAAAGATACGGCTCCTCTCCTGAAGTCTCAAGGAAGAGGAAAGGATACAACATTTAGTGCTTCTGGGTCTCAGAATGTGGAACATGAACGTTTGAAATCATGTTTCCTCACTGCTTATGACGATTTGATCGACGAAGGATAGCTAATTCCGCTCTGACTGAGGAAGATTATGATCAAGTCCATCCAGACGACATTGAAGAAATGGACATTCGCTGGAATATGGCAATGATGACCAAGAGGATCAAGAGCTTCCTCAACCGAACTGGGAAGAAGTACATCGGAGGAGATAGAAAGAGTGGCATGGGATTTGACAAGTCAAAAGTCAAATGCTTCAAGTGCAACAACTATGGTCACTTCGCTCGAGAATGCGGTCAACATTCACGAGAAGATCATAGACACGACCAAGGAGATAGACATGGTAGACAGCATCGGGGTTATCAAGCCCCTCCTCAAGGTCGTAGTTATCAGCAAGGAGGTTATCAGGGGCAAGCAACTCGGAACCTTCGGATTCAAGACGCTGAAAAGGATGAAACTGCGCTTATGGCTGTTGACAACAAGGTAGATTGGAAAGCATTTGAAGATATTGCTCAGAGAACGGAGCATTTTGCGCTTATGGATTCTACATCAGATGCTTCATCTCCGAAGCATGAGGTAGACATTAATCCCTTCACAGCTATGTGCACTAACTGCAGCGAGGTTGAGGCCCAACTCGCTGTATGGAGTAACTCGACAAAAGAGTTAAGCTCTGAAGTTAATGATTTACGAGTAAGAAACGATGTTTTAACCAAAGAAAACAAAACTTTAAATGCTTTTAAGAAAGAAAACATGGTTGAAATTTCAGATTTAAAAATCATAATTACTCGTCATATTTCAAAAATCAAAGAGTTTTCCGATGCACTTGCAGCCGAAAAACTAACTTTTGCTCAAAAACAGAGTGAAATTGATTCTCTGAATGCAAAGTTAGCTGCAATTGCCAACTCAAAAGAAATTTTGAGTCAGTTGATCGAGTGGCAGCGGACAAACACCAAAGACAAGGGTGGATTGGGGTATACTAGTATGCCACCTCCAAAGCATTTAACCCTGATCCCGGTCAATGGTGCGTCCGTAGAAGTATCTCAGTCTTCTTCTTTGACCGCTGAAGCTCCAAAAGCTGAAGTAACTGGTCCAGAAGCAAGTGTTAGTGCAGATGAGTCTAAAGTCGTTTTAAAACGCCCAGAGCATAAGTCTAAAGACCTTAATGACCTAAAAGACGTCCACCTAACTGACCACCAAGAGAGTCTTTTTGAAAAGGTCTTTCAACGCCTCGAGAGCCGTCTTATCACTAAGATGGACAAGAAGTTTGAACAACTTCAAGTGCGTGAAGGAAAACGGACTCTTAAGCAGTCCGACTCTGAGTCAAAGTCCACAAAGTCAAAGTCTAAGGGTAAGGAGAAAGTTGAGGAAAACAAACCTATCCTTACCATCCAAACCCCTATGACTAAGATTTTCACTACGGGAAAGGCTTCTTCTTCTAAGCCTTATACTATACCTCCCAAAGTGTCTAGACCAATTGCTCAGACCAAGGCAATTCCCCGACAAGCAGCTCCCATAGAGAAGATTCAAACTTCTCCAATTCATACGGACATTTCAGATGATCCGAGAATCTGCTATTATTGTCGAAACGAAGGACATATTGCCAAGGTCTGCCCACGTTTACAAAGTTTGATCTTGAAACGTAAAGCATCACTAAAGAAGGATCGACTAATCAAATCCAAAGTTGATTCTTCTTCAGTCCAAGTCCATACCGGATCTAAGCAAATCTTGACTAAAACTGTTAAAGAAAATCTCAAGTCACCCAAACATCGGGATGACGCATCGACCTCCACTGATTACCAGAAAACACACACACAGGTTGATGTGATCATTCTCGATGCAAATGGTCGACCCAAGTCTGTAACGGCTTGGGTCCCCATTCCCAACTGATCCTCTATTTTTTTGTGCAGGGACGACCAAAGCGATCTGGAGGCAAAAACATTTGGTGTGTCGACAGTGGTTGTTCCAGGCACATGACGGGAGATCGCCATCTATTAACCGACCACATTGAGGTTGATGGAGGCAATGTCATATTCGCTAGGGAGAAGGGTGGAAAGATTACGGGTCAAGGAAATATCTCTAACGGCGTAGTGACTTTCCAAAATGTCAACTACGTTAAAGAGTTAAAGCACAATCTACTCAGTGTTTCGCAAGTCTGCGATGAGAAGTTTTCTACTCTGTTCACGAATAAGGAGTGCATGATTCTTCGTGAGGGATTTGTGATCGATCCATACTGGGTACTGATTAGAGCTCCGAGGGTAAACGACATCTACTATCTTGATATGACAAAATCTACATCAAGTGAAGAGCATATGTGTTTGGTGTCTAAAGCCTCGGAATGGGAGTCGATTATGTGGCACAGACGAATGGCTCACATCAACTTCCGCAGAATGAACTACTTAGTGAAGCATGAGCTAGTCACCGGAGTTCCCAAAATGAGTTTTGCGATGAACGACTCATGTATTTCGTGTGTAAAGGGCAAACAACACAAGAAATCTCATCCGTCAAAGCTTGTGAACTCCATCTCAGCTCCTCTGGAATTGCTTCATATGGATCTTTTCGGTCCAGTAAGTGTAAAGAGCAAGGGAGGAAAATCTTATTGTTTGGTGGTTACTGATGACTACTCGAGATTCTCATGGGTTTTCTTCCTAGCGAGGAAGGATGAAACAGCTGAACGACTAAAGTTTCCCCTTCTTCGACTAGAAACTCTTCTCGAGTTAAAGGTCAGATCGATTCGGAGTGATAATGGCACGGAGTTCAAGAACAACGCCATGGAGCTGTTTTGTTTATCTAAGGGTATTTCTCATCAGTACAGCGCTCCTAGAACTCCGCAGCAGAATGGTATTGCCGAAAGGAAAAATAGAACTCTCATCGAAGCAGCTCGTACGATGCTTTCGGATTCTAAGCTACCAGTTTCTTTCTGGGCCGAAGCAGTCAACACAGCTTGCTATGTTCTTAATCGGGTTTCTTTGGTCAAGCGTCACAACAAGACAAGCTACGAATTGATCAACAAAAGAAAACCGAATCTGCAGTTTCTCGAACCTTTCGGGTGTCCTTGTGAGATCATGATCACGAAGGAAAGAATTTCTAAGTTTGGTGAAAAGTCTCATCTGGGTTATTTTCTCGGCTATTCGGTAGAATCTCCAAGTAAACGGGTTTTTGATAAGACTACGGGCACGATCGAAGAAGCTTATGAAGTTACTTGTTTTCGGTATACTCCATCTACACCGGGTGATGGTCCAGAACACTTCTTTGATTATGATTCGCTATTCAAGTCTTTCAATATCGACTTTCACGGTGTTTCCATTCCAGTTAAAGGAAATGAAGCGGTCATGATGCAAGGGGGAGAATTTGATGATACATTCTTTAATCAGTTTCACAATCAAAATGAAGATGCATCACCAACCACTTCTTCTGCAACCACTTCATCTGCTCCGATTCCGATTCCGGATCTAGTCATTGAGCTTCCAGCTATTCAACAAGTTCCGACTCAGCCAGATTCACCAGTCTTCGAAACTGCATCAGATGATTCAGACAGTGATGACAATACTTTCGTAGATTCAGCAGCCCAGCTTGACAATCCTCCGGAAGAAAGTGACGAAGAGGAATCTGCTGTCAACGAAAATGTTCAACCTAGTGCTGAAACTAATGTTGATGTCTCCAATCTTGAAGCAACAATCAATGACATGGGATTCCCTCAGTCAAGGATTCACACCACTCACTCTGTTGACAATATTATCGGAGAGCCACATCAAGGAATTCAGACACGAAGTCAGATTCCAGCTCCAATCGTGGAAAATGTGGTTAATCAAGAAGAAGGTGTAGAAGAAAATGAGGCTGGTGTAGAAGAAAATGAGGCGGAAAATGTCATTACTCCGAGAAGATCGGTTAGAGAAAAGAAGCGTCCAGGATTTCTGGATGATTACGAAGCAAGTCCCGCACTTCTGGAAGTTTTCGAAGCATGCTTTCTATCACAAGTAGATCCAAAGAACGTCATTATCGCACTAGAAGATCCGTTCTGGGTAGAAGCTATGCAAGAGGAAGTTCAACAGTTTCTAAAGCTGCACGTGTGGGAAAAGGTTAAGCCTCCAAGAAGAGAAAAGATCTTGAAAACAAAGTGGGTGTACAAGATCAAAAGAGATGATAAAGGCGAGATAGTGAGGAATAAAGCTCGTTTAGTCGTTCAAGGTTTCGAACAAGTTGAAGGTCTAGATTACGATGAAGTCTACGCACCTGTTGCTCGTTTGGAGTCCATTCGGTTGTTCCTCGCATTCGCTTCCCACAGATGTTTCAAAGTTTACCAACTCGACGTGAAGAGCGCGTTCCTATATGGTGAAATACGTGAAGACATTTATGTCACTCAGCCACCGGGATTCGAGGATTACGAACATCCTGATCACGTTTTCAAGCTCAACAAGGCCTTATATGGTCTTCACCAGGCCCCGAGAGCTTGGTACGGAACGCTTTCTGACTTCTTGACAAACAACGGGTTTGCAAGAGGCACGGTCGATCAAACTTTGTTTACAAAGAAAAGACAAGAACATTTGCTGCTGGTTCAGATATACGTCGACGACATCATCTTCGGGTCAACTGATGATTCGATGTGTAAAGACTTCGAGAAGTTGATGACATCAAGATTTGAGATGAGTGCTATGGGTGAAATGAACTTCTTCTTGGGCTTGCAAGTTCAACAATCGAAGAAAGGGATTTACATCCATCAGACCAAGTATGTGCAAGATATATTAACTCGTTTCGAGATGCAAGACTACAGACCGGTTAGCACTCCTCTCGAGATTAATCACAAACTTGGTCCAGCACTTCACGATGATGTTGTAGATATGAAGTTGTATCGCTCGATGATAGGCTCACTGATGTATCTTACAGCTTCTCGTCCGGATATCACTTTTGCTGTGTCTTTGTGCGCGCGCTATCAAGCTGCGCCTAAGGCATGTCACTTTAAGGCCTGTGAAGAGGATTTTTTGCTATCTCAAAGGGAAACCTACTCTCGGTCTTTGGTATCCGTATGATGATCAAGACTTCGAGTTGACGGCATATTCAGATTCTGATTATGGGGGTTGCAATTCTGACATGAAGTCCACTACTGGTGGTTGTCAGTTCCTTGGTTCGCGCTTAGTCTCGTGGCAGTGCAAGAAGCAAACCGCGGTATCTTTATCATCTGCGGAAGCTGACTACATTGCAGCGGGAAGTTGCTGTGCTCAACTTCTTTGGATCCAGCATCAGCTTCGCGACTATGGTTTGATTGTTTCTCGCACCCCTATTAATATAGATAACACAGCAGCAGTGTGCATCATACGCAATCCGGTGCAACTTTCGAAAACGAAACATATCAGTATTCGTTTTCATTTCATTCGGGATTGCTATGATAAGAACTTGATCACGTTACTTCAAATCGCCACTGAACATCAAAAGGCCGATCTTTTGACAAAAGCTTTTCATAAGGGGCGATTTGAAGAATTGATCAAGTTAAACCGTCTCACTATTCTAGAAATCGCTTGACACGAACCACCATTTTTTTGTAAATATTTAAGTCTTTTAAAATTGTGACGTCCCGTCAATTTGGAGTACTTATGTTACCGTCATTATTTTAATTTTATTCGCAATTGATTTGACCCTTGTATTTCGCTTTGTTTTGCTCTCGATTTACTATTATCGAGTATCGGGTTTTCTGTATTTTTTGATTCGTCCTTAGAGACGTAATATTATGCCTTGTCTAGTGCCAATTAGTTAGTATTCTCATAATTATAAGTTAGAAAGTTTATGCCAAATTTGTCGGTCAACGGATCTTTTATACTTGAGATATCGTGCTTTTGCGCTTGTTTTATCTTTTACAGAAATCGTGCGTGTCTCGAACCCAAAACTTAAAAGTTATCATTAAATGAATCATAATACCAATAATACTTATAATGAACTTTCCTAAGTTCATTTGTAAAACAATCGGGAATCCTAAACGAATGCATATACTTAACGACAACACGAACAAAACGAAGAAATCCAGGAACTTGACCGAGCGCGCCGCGGTGAGCTGGCTGCGCCGCGGTCATAGTCCTGGACAGCTTCATTTTGTTGGGTTGTGAGTCATAACTTGCATGTATTAAACACTTGTCATAAACTTAAAAACGTGGCAAAGCCTCAATTAGACCAGTGTTATATCTCCCTTTGTGTCTTACAAGCCCCCTTTTTATTTTACAATCACACACACATATCATCAACTCACTTCTCTCTCTCTATTTGAAGCTAACACACACAAACACCCTCTATCAAATCTCTTTCTTGTGGCTGAAAATTCCAGCAAGTAAACAACAAATAATCACCAATTTCATCACTATAAATCGTGCTTATCATCAAGTGAAGAAGGAGTTGTTCATCCCTTTGGTTTTCTACATCTATTTCTTTCATTTTGGGTCAAAATCACCAACCAAGCATCAAGTCATTTTAGATCATCACATCTTCATTTTCTTTGAGGTATTATAACCTATCCTCACTATTTTGAATATGATTTATCAAGTGCATGTATCATCTAACTACATAGAAATGAGTTTTATAAAATTTTGATGGTAATAATCTATGAAATCAAGATTTTTATAAAAATGTATATGGATCTTTGATTTAAATGGTGAAAAGCTTTACAAAATGGTTGTTTGAAAGTGTTTTGATGATCCCATAACATGCATGTCTAAACTTATTACATCAAAAGATGATTTTCCAACATAAAACGATTTTTGTAAAAATTGAAAAATCTGATGTCGTGACCGCGCCACGGTGCCTCCACCGCGAGGCGGTCGTGGTGAAAATACGACCGCGGCGCAGTCACCCCACCGCGAGGCGGTGGTGGTCCAGATTTTTGGAAACTTTGTAAATCCGTTAAATTTGCACCTTAAACTTGTTATATTATGAACCGTTATTAACGGTGAGTGTATTTTGTTTTGGGAGGAAGATTTGTCCTCATCACCACGCCACCGAGGTCTTTGGTTCCGGATTCTTTTCTTAATTATTCTAGCGGGTGCTAACGGTAACAATCGTTTTCTCTCTAATTCCTCATTTTCATTATCCATCGTTATTTGGTTTTAGCCTTGAAAACGGTTAGGAGTAAATATTAGACCAACACTTAATGTATTGTCGGATTTGGATTGAGAATGGACGAAAATTGTTAAAACGTAATCTAACCGAAAGTATAGTAATTAACTTATCATTGTATTATGTATTATGAGAAAGGTTTAAAATGCAAATTGTTATCAAGCGGGAAAGTGTACGGATTTTGGACAAATAATTTTTGATGCGGAAGCGCTGCCGGATTTTCCGTTCACGACCTTGCGACATTAAAACACTTATATAAATAAATTGTATACAAAAGTAACATATTCTACAATAACATCGTCTTTGGACTCAAAGACGCCAACGCAATCAAAGATGTCATAATATTACTTAAAACGGATATTTTCAACCTCTTTGCGATATATTAAAACTTCGCCTCAACGCGATCATCGTTTTAAGTCATCAAAAATATGTTTTGCGGCAAACTTTATAAATGGTTTTGAAAAGGGATTTTACTCTAAACATTTTGGTATGAAAACACTTCAAATTATTCAAAGTGTCAAATTGGACTTTTAAATTGATTTTGACTTTGATAAGTCAACATAATTGACATTTGACTTTCATAAGTCAACATAATTGACCTTTGACTTTTATAAGTCAACATCTTAATTTTGGTCGACATAATGAACATTTGTATTAATAATCTTTTCGACTCGGAGTCGTCACTTGTTTCCAACGGTCGCTGTTGACATGAAGTATCGATATCTTGCGGATCGGCTCTTTTCTGGCGCGGAACATCGTCTTCTTAATCCGTCATCTTTATTCGACTTATTAATCGTTGGAATGTTATATTAAACTTAATCTTAACCGAAAAGGCTAAACCAAACTATACTTGTAGAGATACTGAGACTGTATTATTGCTGTTTAGGGCACTTAGACGGTGGAGTTGTAGCTCCGTGATTTTTTATCTGGGATTTGCTGAAGCTTGTATTGTGAGTTATTCGTAGCCCTTGTCTTTACTATTTTTAGGGCTGTAAAGCGTACTTTAAAATTTGTTTGTTTAAATAGTAGGCGTAATGTATTTCTTTTCTGTTTAAATGTTAAACGTCATCTTGTCTGCTTAAATGTTAGACGTCATCTTGTCTGCTTAAATGTTAGACGTCATCTTGTCTGCTTAAATGTTAGACGTCATCTTGTCTGCTTAAATGTTGGACGTCATCTTGTCTGCTTAATGTTAGACGTCATCTCGTCTGCTAATTGTTAGACGTCATCTAGTTTGCTTAATGTTAGACGTCATCTTGTTTGCTAATAAAATTGTTAGACGTTATCTTATATCTTGCCTACTAAATTTCTAGACATTGTTGTATTTTCTGTCTGCTTAATCGTTAGACGCTATTGATTACATTTTTACCTAAGCGAATAGGTCCACCATATAAATTTGTCGTTGGGTCAACTTTTACCTAAAATCGCGAATAATTCACCAACATGTTGTTGATGTCGTTTTAACGCTTTGCAGGAAATTGAGGATTTCCGTTGATCATACCATAGTTTGTTTTTCGGATCGCTTGCTTTTGGGAAATTTGGAATTGAATTGTTTATTGTAATTTCCATGACGATCCGTTTGTTTATTTCTTTTGGAATTGTATTTGTGCTTGACGTCTTATCGCCTTTGACTTTATGATACATTTTGTAACATTTGGCATGATCTATTGAATTTGATGTTTTGTTTATCGGTTATATTGTTGTAATCTTGACTCTTGATATTATAACTGGAACATATCGCGTTTCCGCTCCAAGCGGGGTGTGACAGAAGTTGGTATCAGAGCCAAAGGTTATAGCGAACCGAGTGATTTTAATTGAGTAAATCACTTGGACTATGACCATAGGGTTTTTAAATCGATTTTTACTCTGATTGCAATGTGTGCACTATTTTTCATACGTGTTTAATTTCGCGTTGTGTTTAGGCATTTGGCCTTGTTTTTGTGTTGCACACATTTGCTGATCGAGTCTTTTCCTCTTTTATTTCAGGACGATGGCGCCTAAGAGGAGAGTTGCGACCCGAAGTTCCGCGAGACGTGCTACTGCGAACGCGAGGGCTAATACCGCGAATCCGAACGTGAGGGCTAATACCGCGAATCCGAACGCAAGGGCTAATACGTCGAATGCGAGAGGGAATAATTCGGGAAGCGATACGACACCGAACATCAGACAAATTATCGCTGAGGAAATTGTGGCAGTGATGCCCGGGCTTATAGCTCAACTGAGGGAGGGAACAGGCCACGGAACTGGTGGTGGTTCGGGTTCTGGAAACCCCGAGCCTATTGTTAATAATGATGGTCCTGAAGTTGTGATTAATGGATCGGGTAGAGCAGAGGGCTCGACCGAACGCGCTGGATGCACAATGAAGACTTTTATGAGTTGCAAGGCTCCAGAGTACCGAGGCAATGAGGGAGCGAATGGAACGTTCCAATGGATGGAAAAGCTAGAGTCTATTTTCGATGTTGTTGATTGTGCGGACAAAGATCGAGTCAAATTTGCTGCGTTTGTATTTCAAGGGGCGGCTCTGACATGGTGGAATTCGATTGTGAATGTTCGAGGCCAAGCCGAAATTAACACGATGACTTGGGAGCAGTTAAAGGAGTTAATGATTGTTGATTATGTACCTGAATCTGAGATTCAGAAGTTGGAGGATGAGTTGTGGAACTTGACCATGATTGGGTCCGACATTCAGGGGTACACCTCGCGTTTTCACACTTTGTCCCAGTTGGTACCACACTTGGTCCGACCGGAGCTTAAACGTATAGGTCGCTACACTCATGGATTACCCCAAGCAATCCGTAAGGGAGTTCTTTCCAGCAAACCAAGCACTTTCCAGAGCGTGGTTGAGATTGCGACGACGCTAACGCATAACGCGGTCCGTGATGGCGAGCTAGCCCCAACAGTAGTTAAGCTGAACTCCGAAGGGAAACGGGGTGGTGAAGACCGTTATGGGGATTCATAGAAGAGAGCTAAGAGGCAGGATACTCCTCCAGATGTGCAAGCATATGCAGTGGTGGCTCCGAATGTCGAGGGTAAGCCTCCCAAGTGCAATCGGTGTGGTAACCCCCACGCCAAAGAGTTAAAATGTTGGGTGTGCGGTCGGTGTAAGAAACTTGGGCACACCGAGAAGTTTTGTAAGATCCCGAAGGGCAATTGTTATGAGTGTGGTTCTCCTGAGCACCTTAGGAACAACTGTCCCGAGTTAGCTCCAGCCGGTACAAATACCTTCCTTATCTAAGTTCAACCTGCATTTATCCTATTTGATTCTTGATACTTGGTCTTATTATCGCCGTGTTGCACACTTCCCTTTTTACTTCCTGGTATTTTCGTTTTCTTTTACGCCTCTTTTTCGTTGGAACCGAAGGAAGCTCCTATCTGCAAGGAAGTCGATGAGACGAGGTTGTCCTACGAGTGCGATTCTGAGAGATTCAACTCCAGATTTTTTTATCCGTCACTTCGCTTCAAATTAGTAATCATTGGTACTATACCAAACTATAATCTAGACCCTATCATATTTTGTGAACTTTTAAACTTTAGTGGAGTAATTCCGCAAATGCATGGTTCATTACGAACTATGCGTAATTTGGCCAACTACGCCTAGTTTGGAATAAATTATGCAAGACCGGAACGTAATTCCTATTGTTAACAGTTTTCGAGTCAATATCTCTCAAATTCTACTTATCTCCAATTTTATTCCATCTTTCGAAGAGTCTCATATCTAATGCGTTTAAGATTTTGATATTTGCATGACTATATCCATAGCGTCTTCCTTCGAGTAGGGTAGGCCATTGCAGGAAATATTTCGAGGAAGAAATTCTTTTAACTGGGGGAGGCTGTGACGTCCCGTCAATTTGGAGTACTTATGTTACCGTCATTATTTTAATTTTGTTCGCAATTGATTTGACCCTTGTATTTCGCTTTGTTTTGCTCTCGATTTACTATTATCGAGTATCGGGTTTTCTGTATTTGTTGATTCGTCCTTAGAGACGTAATATTATGCCTTGTCTAGTGCCAATTAGTTAGTATTCTCATAATTATAAGTTAGAAGGTTTATGCCAAATTTTTCGGTCAACGGATCTTTTATACTTGAGATATCGTGCTTTTGCGCTTGTTTTATCTTTTACCGAAATCGTGCGTGTCTCGAACCCAAAACTTAAAAGTTATCATTAAATGAATCATAATACCAATAATACTTATAATGAACTTTCCTAAGTTCATTTGTAAAACAATCGGGAATCCTAAACGAATGCATATACTTAACGACAACACGAACAAAACGAAGAAATCCAGAAACTTGACCGAGCGCGCCGCGGTGAGCTGGCTGCGCCGCGGTCATAGTCCTGGACAGCTTCATTTTGTTGGGTTGTGAGTCATAAATTGCATGTATTAAACAATTGTCACAAACTTAAAAACGTGTCAAAGCCTCAATTAGACCAGTGTTATATCTCCCTTTGTGTCTTACAAGCCCCCTTTTCATTTTACAATCACACACACATATCATCAACTCACTTCTCTCTCTCTATTTGAAGCTAACACACACAAACACCCTCTATCAAATCTCTTTCTTGTGGCTGAAAATTCCAGCAAGTAAACAACAAATAATCACCAATTTCATCACTATAAATCGTGCTTATCATCAAGTGAAGAAGGAGTTGTTCATCCTTTTGGTTTTCTACATCTATTTCTTTCATTTTGGGTCAAAATCACCAACCAAGCATCAAGTCATTTTAGATCATCACATCTTCATTTTCTTTGAGGTATTATAACCTATCCTCACTATTTTGAATATGATTTATCAAGTGCATGTATCATCTAACTACATAGAAATGAGTTTTATAAAATTATGATGGTAATAATCTATGAAATCAAGATTTTTATAAAAATGTATATGGATCTTTGATTTAAATGGTGAAAAGCTTTACAAAATGGTTGTTTGAAACTGTTTTGATGATCCCATAAGATGCATGTCTAAACTTATTACATCAAAAGATGATTTTCCAACATAAAACGATTTTTGTAAAAATTGAAAAATCTGATGTCGTGACCGCGCCACGGTGCCTCCACCGCGAGGCGGTCGTGGTGAAAATACGACCCCGGCGCAGTCACCCCACCGCGAGGCGGTCGTGGTCCAGATTTTTGGAAACTTTGTAAATCCGTTAAATTTGCACCTTAAACTTGTTATATTATGAACCGTTATTAACGGTGAGTGTATTTTGTTTTGGGAGGAAGATTTGTCCTCATCACCACGCCACCGAGGTCTTTGGTTCCGGATTCTTTTCTTAATTATTCTAGCGGGTGCTAACGGTAACAATCGTTTTCTCTCTAATTCCTCATTTTCATTATCCATCGTTATTCGGTTTTAGCCTTGAAAACGGTTAGGAGTAAATATTAGACCAACACTTAATGTATTGTCGGATTTGGATTGAGAATGGACGAAAATTGTTAAAATGTAATCTAACCGAAAGTATAGTAATTAACTTATCATTGTATTATGTATTATGAGAAAGGTTTAAAATGCAAATTGTTATCAAGCGGGAAAGTGTACGGATTTTGGACAAATAATTTTTGATGCGGAAGCGCTGCCGGATTTTCCGTTCACGACCTTGCGACATTAAAACACTTATATAAATAAATTGTATACAAAAGTAACATATTCTACAATAACATCGTCTTTGGACTCAAAGACGCCAACGCAATCAAAGATGTCATAATATTACTTAAAACGGATATTTTCAACCTCTTTGCGATATATTAAACGCCTCAACGTGATCATCGTTTTAAGTCATCAAAAATATGTTTTGCGGCAAACTTTATAAATGGTTTTGAAAAGGGATTTTACTCTAAACATTTTGGTATGAAAACACTTCAAATTATTCAAAGTGTCAAATTGGACTTTTAAATTGATTTTGACTTTGATTAGTCAACATAATTGACATTTGACTTTCATAAGTCAACATAATTGACCTTTGACTTTTATAAGTCAACATCTTAATTTTGGTCGACATAATGAACATTTGTATTAATAATCTTTTCGACTCGGAGTCGTCACTTGTTTCCAACGGTCGCTGTTGACGTGAAGTATCGATATCTTGCGGATCGGCCCTTTTCTGGCGCGGAACATCGTCTTCTTAATCCGTCATCTTTATTCGACTTATTAATCGTTGGAATGTTATATTAAACTTAATCTTAACCGACAAGGCTATACCAAACTATACTTGTAGAGATACTGAGACTGTATTATTGCTGTTTAGGGCACTTAGACGGTGGAGTTGTAGCTCCGTGATTGTTTATCTGGGATTTGCTGAAGATTGTATTGTGAGTTATTCGTAGCCCTTGTCTTTACTATTTTTAGGGCTGTAAAGCGTACTTTAAAATTTGTTTGTTTAAATAGTAGGCGTAATGTATTTCTTGTCTGCTTAAATGTTAAACGTCATATTGTCTGCTTAAATGTTAGACGTCATCTTGTCTGCTTAAATGTTAGACGTCATCTTGTCTGCTTAAATGTTAGACGTCATCTTGTCTGCTTAAATGTTGGACGTCATCTTGTCTGCTTAAATGTTGGACGTCATCTTGTCTGCTTAATGTTAGACGTCATCTCGTCTGCTTAATGTTAGACGTCATCTTGTTTGCTAATAAAATTGCTAGACGTTATCTTATATCTTGCCTACTAAATTTCTAGACATTGTTGTATTTTCTGTCTGCTTAATCGTTAGACGCTATTGATTACCTTTTTACCTAAGCGAATAGGTCCACCTTATAAATTTGTCGTTGGGTCAACTTTTACCTAAAATCGCGAATAATTCACCAACATGTTGTTGATGTCGTTTTAACGCTTTGCAGGAAATTGAGGATTTCTGTTGATCATGCCATAGTTTGTTTTTCGGATCGCTTGCTTTTGGGAAATTTGGAATTGAATTGTTTATTGTAATTTCCATGACGATCCGTTTGTTTATTTCTTTTGGAATTGTATTTGTGCTTGACGTCTTATCGCCTTTGACTTTATGATACATTTTGTAACATTTGGCATGATCTATTGAATTTGATGTTTTGTTTATCGGTTATATTGTTGTAATCTTGACTCTTGATATTATAACTGGAACATCTCGCGTTTCCGCTCCAAGCGGGGTGTGACAAAAATTAAAAAAATTCAAAAAGATTTTTGGTTTAAGTTGTAGTTTAATCTCTAAGTCCTTTTAAATTAAAAATACAAAAAGATTTTAACATTTCTTAGGTTTATAGCTTTTCTTTTTACATTTTACGGTTGTCGTGCCTTTTAAGTGATTTGCAGTGACAGGAAGAATCTTTTGAGCTTACATACGCGTTGTGGATCACATTCTCCTGGATATACGGTTTCTGGATGCATTCTTGACGAGTGGAAGGCTCCAAGTGCTTAAACTTGCCTGTTCGATCACATGCCTTCTCCGTCAAGTGTAAAGGTTCTTTATCACGTGATAAAGTGTAAAGGTTTGGAAATGGTCGTTTTTATCTCTAGGTTAGAGTATATAGACTAAAACTTGGTTTTCTACTATTCAGTAATAGTTAAAAGATAAAAACGTGATTTACAACAAGTTTAAAATTGAAAAACGCGCGAAAAACACACAAGTTTAAAACTGAGTCACGTATCTGTCAGTTACGCACGTAACTGATAGATACGTGCACGTATCTATGTGTGTGGTTGATAGATACGTGCACGTAACTACGTAGTTACGTGCACGTAACTAAGAGAGAGAATGGGTATATAAGATTGAAAAATAACTGTTTCATTTCAAGTTTTCAAAAACCCTCTTTCGAAAAACCCTCTTTCTCTCTCACTGCGTTTTGGCGATTAGGCATCTCTTTCACCGAATTTTCATCTCTATCTTATTCGGAATCATCATCTATACATCCAGGTTTGTTTTTTTCGATTTCATTACGAGTTTAAAGGGGTGTTTGGATGGTGTTAGTCACGGTATGGGTAGTCACAAATAAAACCTCAAAATCAGTAACTAACACATGAAATTGTTGAGGAGTAAACACAACAAACTGATTTCCGAGCATAAGGGTAACATTTGATTGTTGTTTTACGGCCTAAATCAAAGTGTTAAAGAAATTTTTGGTTTTAACCTAAAATTTAGGTTTAATCGTGATTGTCTACATAGGTTGTCAAAACGGTGTAGTGTAAAGACTAATGTCACTCGAAATATAGCTATTGACTTGATTATAAGATAAAAACCGTAGCGTGTTTAGAGTTAGATTGAATTTGATAATCAGAGGGTCTGCAAACAGTTACGGGCACGTAACTGCTAGTTACGGGCACGTAACTGCTAGTTACAAGCACCTAACTGAGAGTTATGTGCACGTAACTTAGATATCCTTCAGCTTGTGTTTAGCACGTAACTGCAGTTACGGGCACGTAACTGTAGGTACGGGTGATGTGTAAAATCTAGTCTTAATTTTAACCTACTAATTCACGCAATTACACACTTCTAGGCAGTGGACCTATCCATATATAATATAGTTCAAAGTAAGTAAAGGTTCGTTCGCAGGGACTAATTTGTTTTAAATTCCGAATTAATAATACTTGAGTATTTGTGGGGGTTTTTATCGTAACTAAAGTTTGCAAGTAATTAGTAAAAAGAGTTGATTAATTAAAATCGAGCGAAAAGTAATTGATTTAATCAAATAATGAGAAAATATACTTGTTTGACACTTCACCTATTTTCCGTTTAAATTTACGAAATCGATTGTTTTCAAAACTTCTAAGATATAATAAAAGTCCTCCCGAATCTTTCACTAACTTTAATATTCTTTAATTACCCCGTTCCTCCCGAATACAGTAATAACTATTAATAACCAAGCAATAAGCAACAAGTCCGTTTTTAGTGATTTAATCTTATAGAGTTTCCTCCCGAATAACTCCTCTAATTATCAAGTCCTTCTGAATCTTAAAAAATAGACTTACTCACTTAAATTTAATTACCTAAGTTATGATTACTAATTCCTCCCGAATCCTAGTAATTTTAAACCGATTATAGACCGACCGATTATTTCATACAACCTATCTAATCTATCTAGATTCCTCCCGAATACATAGAATGTTGATTAAACAAATTATATATAAACAACTCTGATAATATACGAAAATTTAAGCAATTAAGGATCAACGATTAAACACAAAAACTTAAACAATCGATAACGATAAATAAACTTCAAATAGGATCCATGGTTCAAACAAGCATAACGGAAATTTAGCTACTCATGTTCAAATCTAAAACAACAAATAGAGTTATAAAAATCATACTGGAAAATAGTCTAAAAACGAAAAGAGACAAACGAAGAAATCGCTGAAACGTGTCGTAATCACCGTTAGCCGAAAACGAAACCCCTAGCTTGAAATCTTGCTTCTAAACTCGAACTCCAACTCTAGACTAAATTAATGATGATTGAATGATTTTTCTTGATGTTTTGGGGTTGTATTTATAGGCAAAAACTAGATAGAATTCGTGTTTGAGTCGAATTACAAATCTATTAAAAGAGGATGTTGTCCTTATCCTTATCCTTATGCTTATGCTTATGCTTATGCTTATGCTTATCCTTATCCTTATGCTTATCCTTAGTGAAATAGAGAGTAGTAGCATATTCCCCTTCTTCTTCTTTTTTCTTCCACCCATGAACCAAAGTTACCAAACAAATAAATATTTGTTTTCCAAACCCACGTGCATGTCTCAATATTAATTCCATATCTTTCATTTACTTGCATTTCTTCGTCCAAATGTCCACTTTCCGATCATATTCAACCTGTCACTTAAATAAAATACTTTTCACACAATTAAATGTAAAAATCCTATCCTATCCATCATGATTAAATACGAAAATGACCAAATATCGCTTATAAATATCTATATAAATATGCGATATCAAATCCCCCAAACTTGCCTTTTTGCTTGCCCTCAAGCAAAAACTGTTTTAAAAGTAATTATCAAAGCCAAAAATTAACATAACCAAACACCTCACGATTTTTATGGGATGTAAAATCACACAAAACTCTCAAACTAGTCTAAAAGGGTGTGTAAAATATTTCTGTAGAATCGCTCAATTGCTCAGTCATGGTGAATATTCTATCATAGGCTTGATAAAGTATCAAATCTCCACCACTAGAGTCTAGGTACAACTAAATGGGGACTTTTATTCGGGTTATAATTTACAGGTAAAGACATGTGAAAATATATAATATGGAGTGTAAATGGGTTAAATAAAAATATACAAAAAGCTTAGATTAAATCCGAACTAAATATAATCTCTAACGTACTGGATTGCTCAATTTCTCTTCAACTTATACTTTTTCTCCGAATACGAATTTCGTATATAATACACGACTCATAATACACTATTTCTCTTAAAATCTACAACTAATAATAATTTTTTTCCGCTTTTCTGTTTTTTCGATTTTTTTTCTTTTTTCCTTTTTTTTTTTCTTTCAGCCTAGTACATGCCTTACAATATAATATCTCTCGTGGTAAGTACACATGCTCAAAAGGCTAACTTTATTATTTTTTTTCAACTATTTCTCCAAATACAAAATAATACAAAGCAATAATATAACTTCTCTTTTATGCCTAACTTCACTTAATATATAATAGCAATCAAAAAACTCAGTTCGGATCTAATCTAAAAAGAAACGAAAATAAGGCGAGTGTACAAATTATATAGTAGTATTTAGAAACGAAAAAGTTAAGGCGCAAAGTGGTTTACTAGAGTTTCTAACACTAAAAGTAAGTGTTACAAGGGTTAGGCGGAAAATATATAAAAAGAAACGAAAAGGCTAATTAAATGGGTTAAACCTAAATTCCCCTATCATTGTACCAAATCACACTAAGTTACCCTAATGAAATTGCTCATATGTGGTCTCGAAATATATAACAATGTCAAGTTCTAAAGTCATCAACCATCGGCACACTCAAAGAAATGAAAAAGTAGTATTAAAAATAAATACTTTCAAAGGCTCAAACTCTCACTATTTTTCTGAGTGGGATAAAAATGCGCTTGGTTATGCTTAAAGTTTAAGGTAATTACCGACTAGACACGTTATATTTTTCTATTTTTTTTTTCAGTTTTTCGATTTTTTTGTATTTTATGTTTTTTCTGACTCAAAAACTGTACAGAATAACACAAACCTAACACGGTGGAAACTAAGCTAAGGGTCGAAAAATAAAATTTGGAATTTCCCGATGACCCCCCCAAACTTAAGTAACACATTGTCCCGAATGTGTTAACGACTAAAACCTAAGGGAAATTACAAAAATAAAATCTAAAAATAAAAATAAATACAAAATAAGAAAAGAAGAAAGTAGAACCCGGTCGTAGATATCGAAAAATCTTCGGTGAAAAATTGTGCTGAACTGAATGCCAGTCCCAAAACCGATTGCTGAACTTACTTCAAATCTATAAAAACTAAAATAGAAAAACTAAACACAAATATTAAAATCATAAAAGAAAAATAAAAATTCCAAATTACGACGGAATAAAAAAATAATAAAAATAGTCTACTATTTTTTAAAGTCTAATAGAGGAATATGGTAAACAATAACTTTACAAAAATTACAAAAAAATCTCTGACTTTTTTTTTATTTTTCTGTTTTTCAATTTTTTTGGTTTTCTTTATTTTGGTTTTCTAGGTACCTAAAAGCTGAAACTGCAAAAGAAAATGTTAAAAACACCTAAAAATAAATAATAAAATAAAATAAAATAAAAAATGAAAAAAAATGGAAAACAATTTAACTACGAAAAAGTAAAAATAAAACCCGGGTTGCCTCCCGATAAGCGCTAGTTTTTCGAACGAGTCGTTAGCTTGACTCGATATGCCTCCACTTATGATTACATGTAAAGGTCGAGATTTCTCTCGCCTTTCTTTCCCACGTGTTCTCCATCATCCACGAATTGCTCACTCGACTCATATCCGTCATGGTCGCCAAAAGTCAACGCTTCCTCCCTGACATCGAACATCTTGGTTCGCTTCACCCAAGCGTCATGCCACTCTCGAGCCTCAGTAATCAGTAATAAAACATCTCCAATTTCCCAAACATCATCACATTTTCTTTCATTGAATTCCGTCTTCTTAAATTCCTCCCATGTTGTATCATCTCCGATATCCCCAAATTCCTGCAAGATATTCTCCTTTTCTCGACAAGTTAAAGAAAATAAATCAAAAGGGTCGTGAGAAATACCGTGACAATTTTCCCCCAAACTTGAGTTTGACTTCTCGAGCTCTTCGTTAAATGGAATCCTTTCCTCCAACAACGTTGCACCCGGATTATTCATTAAGTATTCAATTTCTAATAAGTCTAAATCCGGGTCGGATTTTTCAAATGTCATGCTCGTAGAATTTTTCTCAAATTTCTCCAGCTCCATTTTCAAGATGGGATCAAAATCCTCGAGCTCCTGATCTTCCTCCTCTTCAACAACAACTTGTCCTCCAAGCATTTCCTGCACATCTAAATCAAACATTTCATCAAAAACGTCAATACGAAAACAGGTTTCATCAGTGGAGTATGAATGTTTTGGTCTATCTAATTTAATTATCATTCTTTCCTTCCCATCCCCCAATGAAATTTGTCTATCTTTCACATGAATTATAGCATCTGCGGTATGTAAGAATGGTCGACCTAGAATTAATGGAACTTTGATATCCTCTTCCATTTCTAAAATAACAAAATCAACAGGAAAAGTAAATTTGCCTACTTGAACCAACATATTTTCTGCAATTCCTACGGGATATTGGAAAGAACGATCCGCTAATCTAATGCCCATTTTAGTCGGTTTTAACACCCCTAAAGCTAATTTAGCATAGAAAGAATATGGCATCAAATTAATACTAGCTCCTAAATCCCCTAACGCATTACACCAATATGTTTTACTAAAACCACAAGTAATTAAGAAACTCCCTGGGTCGTTCAACTTCGGTGGAATTTGGTTCTTAACAATTGTCGAACATTCCGCATTCAAGAAAGCGGCTTGCTCCTCCGATTTCCCTTTTTCCGTCATAAGATCCTTGATAAAATTTGCGTAGTTAGGCATCCCTGCTATCAAATCAACAAGAGGAACGTTAATATTAACCGATTTAATCATGTCACAAAATTTACCGTACTGCTCCCGCATTCTTGCTTTTCGTAATCGTTGGGGATATGGAACATGTGGTTGGTAAGCTTTGATTGGAACTTCCTCCACTGGTTCAGGTGTTTTAGTCTTTGATTGAACTGGTGGTGCCTCGTCCTCATCGTCCTCGATCTCGAAATCATCCACAATTGGTTCTGTAGTGGAAGGTGGCGTCCTGGCTGGCAGTTTCTCTCCGGTTTCGTTTTGATCTTTTCCGTAAGCATGTCCTGAGCGTGTGGTAATTGCGTTCACGTGCTCGTCTCTGTGTTTTTGGCAGGGTGGCATTCCGTCTCGTGGTCCTTCGGTTCTTCCAGGATCTTGATATTTAGGTGTTTGATTGGTGGAACTATTTCCCTGATTCTGTTGTCGTGGATTTGGTTGAGTATTGCTTGGTATTTGGCCCGGTTGCCGATTTGAGTTCCGCTCGTTCATCCTATCGAACCGTCTCTCTAAGTCTTGATGTGTTGCCTGCGGATTTCTCTGTCCTTGCTCGATTTGATCAGTTAAAACTTTAAATTGTTTACGGACATCGTCATTGGTTGATTTTTGGGTGTGAATGAACGATTTCAATAGATCTTTTATGCTGAAATCTTCATCTTCGTTCTTCGGTGGATCGTATCTTTGTCGTGGTGGGGAGCGTGTGTTATTCCTTTGCCATCCGTTGTCTCGATTCTCACCCCGGTTGTAGTTACCTCCGTAGTGTGGCCAATTTGCTCCCCGATTAGGATAGCCATAATTTGCATAATGGGTTTCCTCCACGCGACAATCACTTGCATAATGCGGTCCCCCACAATTTTCGCACCCATGCTTGATCACATGTATCTCTTTCTCTAGATAAGTCATTCTCCTGTCAAGCTTGTCTGCTATAGTCTTGATCTCTTTCAGAATATTACATGCATCACTGCTTCCTTCTACTTGAGCTACCTGTCCTCTTGTACGTCGACCTCTACCATCGTCTCGATACTCCCTTGATAAGCTTATGACTAGCTTATCTTCCATCAAATTGTATGCTTCATTGGTGGTTTTGTACATAAAGTCTCCCAAGCCGACTAGATCCAACTCATTTTGTGACTCCTTGGTTAACCCGTAGAAGAAGATCTCTATGATGTTATCCTTGCCCAGACCATGACCATAACAATTCCTCAGCATTTCTTTCAATCTAGCCCACGCCTCAGTAGACGTCTCTTCATCCTCCTGTCGAAATCCTCTAATATCCCGTAGCAATTTCCTACCCAAGGCGGGTGGGAAAAATCGTTTGATGAAGGCTTCGCGCATTTGTGTCCATGTTGTGATTGTGTTTTCTTCGAGTTCTTCAAACCAAACCTTCGCATCTCCGGTGAGAGACGAAGGGAATAACCTCAGCTTGACACTGTCGCTTTTACCTTGACCGTATTTGAACATCTCACAAAGCTCGTTGAATTTGGCTATGTGTTTATGCGGATCTGAATTGTATCGTCCATCGAAAGTATTGTCTTGGATCATCTTGAGATGGTGACCTTTGACAACGAAATCATCACCCAAGTCCGGGGTGGTGATTGCCGACCCTCGGGTGGGTGGCACTGCTACAGCTGCGGCCCGTCGGTGCATTGGCATGTCCAAAGGATCCATAGCTGGTTTCGGTTCCGGTTTGTTTTCACAAATTATCTCTTCGACCTCCGGTTCTGTAGTGTTTCCTCCTCCTTCTGAAGATGAAATATCTTCAAATTTTACTAGCGAGAACGGTCCAAAACCTGGTGGTGTCTGAATCAATATGTTTCCTTTCTTCTTGCCTCGCTTCTTTGATACTCCTGGATTGGATTTTGGACTCGCGAGTGGTAATCCCGAAGCCCTCGTGTTCATCCACTACCTGAATACCTACAAAGACAGAAACAAGAAAACCGTAAAACGCACCGGTGTAATAACAATTAAAAGTAACTTCCAAGTAAATAAATACTCAAAAGGATCGTATCACAAATTCGAAACAAAAACTAAAAATCAGTCCCCGGCAGCGGCGCCAAAAACTTGATGTGTAAAATCTAGTCTTAATTTTAACCTACTAATTCACGCCTCAGGGGCAGTTTTGTTAGGTACTGCATTAGAGGGGGAAGTTAAAGGGAAGGCAGTCAAAGGTGTAAAGTTCAAGGAACCGGCAGTTGTAGTTCCTTCGCCAAAGCCTATCCGCGCAGTCAGAATGAAGTCCGCTGAGTTTGTTGGTACTCAGCCTGGTACTTTTAGGCAATCTCCTCCGGCATCAGCGGTCAAGCGCCCTCGTTCCATTCCTACTTCACCTGAGGGCTCTTCTGATATTCCCTTAGTAAAGAAGTCGAAGAAAGCAGTTGTGATTACTCCTCCATCCACCACTATCATCACTACTACTCCACCAACCACAATCACTACCACCACTACTCCTCCTCCACCTCCAAAATTCACACCAACTCCACCCATTTTCACTACTTCCTCACCAATAGTGACCTCTACTCCTTCGGGCAGCTCCTCTCGCCCTGAGATCACTGTTGGATTGAGTGATATGATTAGACAGATGCAGCTTCAGATGGCAAATCTCCAGAGCTCCCACAGCGAGCATGAAGCAAGGATTAAAAGGCTCGAAGGTGAAGTGAAAGCTCGAGAAGCAAAGATTGCATCATTGGAGAAGAAGATTGCAGGTTTCGAGCACGAGGTTTCAGCGGTTCGGGGAGATTATGAAACCATCCTCGAGCGCCTTGATGACGCGTTAGATGAGCAGAAAGAGCAGGAAGGGGAGAAAGACGATGACGATGATGAGGATGATGATGCTGAGAAAGATGATGCACCGAAAGATGATCAGGAGGGTAAAGATGATCAAGATGATCAGGGCAAGCCTGATGACGATATGGGGGGTGCCGAAGCTCTTTCACGTATGAGCTCAGGAGATCAGGGCAAGGAAAATCCTTCGGAACAGGCGCAACACGGTGAATCTGCTTCCGGTTCTGCAAAGGATCAGGGATCTCCAGCAAAGGAAGCTCCCATTCAGGGGGAGTCAACTAACCCTAATCTTGCTCTTGTTTTGATTCCTTCAGGTACACACAGTCAGATGCCCGCTCAACCAACAATGTCCATCCAAGGCTCTACTGCTGTAGTTCCAAGGTTTGATTGTGCCCCGATGGACGATGACGATGCAACATCTATGGTTCTCGGGCGAAACAACCCGTTCGAGGATTCCGAGGACGAGGTTGATTCCGCTCGGTTAAAGAAGGCAACCGCATCTCAACCAACGACGGGAAGGAAAGAAAAATGTAGGTCCCAGTGGTCTGATCTACAGGATTAAACCAAACTAATCATGAGGCGGAATCTCGTAATCAGTTTATATCAAACAGGTTATAAACGAATGCAGTAAATAATAACAAACACGTAATACCCGAATTCCAAATACTTTATATATTGAGTCACTCAATTACAATAAAGTATTCTCAGAACTCTCTCAGTCTGTCTTCCTGTCTCTGATCATTAACCATTCACTAACTAATTGATTAGCCCTAAACCTAAACTCAATGTCTCTTTATATAGAGACACGTTCACAGGCTTGGGCCACTAATGGGCTCATGGACTATGCAAAGTCCATTAACACCCATGACAGACTAAATAGCCCACTTAACAATACAATCTTATTGGGCCATTACAAACTCAAATAAACTATTACTAAAGACTTAATTAATCTAGAACAACTGTCACAGATATTGCACCAACAAACTCCCCCTTGACTGTTGCTTCTAGATTCCGTTATACGCTCAAAGTCTTTATAGTCTTGTTCTCCTTGTGTTCCTTGCAGGTTCTTCTAACTCATCATTGTCTTGAATAACTCCCCCAGAATTGTTGCAATAATTCAGTCTTCTCCTTTTAAGCTTGTAAAGATTCAGTCTTCTCCGTTTACGCTTTCAAAGAGTTAGTCTTCTCCGTTAATGCTTGTGAAGAGTTAGGCAACTCCATTTGTTGTTGTGAACTTCGTTCTTTATCAGAGTCTTCATCACAAGTTGACTCAACTAAGTTCAACGCCTTTTCTTGTATTCTCCGAGCTTCCATAAATGACAACAAAACTCCCCCTGAGCTGTCTGACGATGAACAACGTCTCAAACAACAGTTTTCAAGAGTAGAGTCTCGTACGCGCTTCTTAACCTGCAACAAATGTAAGTAAATATAATTTATTTTTTTTTATTTTTTTTTTTTTAAGATCGACATGAAATTTTTGAGATTTTCATGTCGATTCTATTTTTCATAAGAAGATATTACAAAGTTACAAAAAATATCAGCAATGTTAGCATTAATCAGTTATGGTGGGGAACCCATTCCATAACACGTCTTGATTGTCCTTTCTCATTCACGTAGACAAACTCCTTTAAGAAACCATCATCTTTAGTCACAGTAGCTTGAACTGTAGAATTCAGATGGTTCCTCGGTGGACAATAAGATCTCGATTGCCGATAAAAAGAATGGACTCTCTGACTCGGTTCCCGATAAAATAAATTTACTTTCTGACTCGGGCAGTATGGATTAGAACTTCTGAAAGACGGTCGAAATGGACGCGGTTGAAATGAACGATCATTAGAAACACCCGTGTGTTCCTGTTTCTTAATCCACTTTTGCGGCACCTGTTTCCGTACAGGAGAATATGATCGATCCATTGACTTTCGAACAGGCTGCACCTGCTTCCGTACATGTGAATGTGAACGAGCCTTTTGTTTAGTCTTCGGTGAAGACGATCTGCTAGCTTGCTCTTTCTTTGGAGAGTACGATCTGTTAGCCTGCTTTTGCTTCTTCTTTGGACATACCGAAGCCACATGACCATGTTCCCGGCATTTAAAACACTTCAAGTCGTCCATGGGCTGTTTGGGTTTTCAGTTTTCAGTTTTCAGCTAATGTACTCATTTTTGTCTCCGAAACACTTGACTCAGTTTGATCGTCCCTTGTAGAGGAAGATTCACAAGAAGAGTCAGCACTGTTTTCCTTCACGTCACATTCAGCTTTAAGAGAATTGTAATTGTGATTAAAAGGAGGAGGTGTTTCATTGTATCCCAAACCTGCAGTGTTCCCACTAGCGCGTTAACGACTTAAGATTAAGTTCAAAGTACTGGAAGAGGTACGAAACTGTTCGATCTTCCTTTCCTGTTCAATTAATCTTATTTGACAGTCATTTAACTCTTGGACCTTTTCAGCAAACTTTTTCTTTTCAGTTTCAAGACATTCATATAGTATGTCAATTTTTTGTGTCAAAAGACCGACATTTGATAAAAGTTTCGTTCGATCCGTCTCAGTGTTATAATATTTCTTTGAAAATTCATCCTTTTGATAAGTTAAATTCGAGATGGTTTGGTTGAGTTCAGTTTGCCGAGATTCCAAATTGGATACTGACTTGGTCAGGTTATCGTTTTGGAGTGTTAAAACAGTGTAAGATTTGCAGAGCTCTTTTACAGATTGAAGATCAAGAAGTACCTTTGACTTCTCGGTATTGAGATCGAACATCTTTTCAACGAAGTTTTCATTAGATAGGTCCAACGTACAGCTGCAAACCTTTGATTCATCTTCAACATTTTGAAAATTCTCTTCATTCGTGCTCATTTCACTTGTAGTACTTGAATCACCTGCAGTACCACGAGCTTCACTGCGAAATTCCTCAATAGATTCCATTGATGTTGATTTATATGCTCTTAATCTTTCAATCACCTTCCAAAGAGTTAATTGTTGACGATAATAATTAGAATCGATTTCATCTTTTATAAATTTTGTCCATACCTCCCAATGCTTAGGCAAAGCCTCCAAAAATCTCTCTATTGTTTTTATATCTCCAAAATATGTACGATATTTGCCAAGTTCTGCAAGGAGATCAGTGTATCTGGTGACAGTTTCTTCAAAAGTTTCGTTAACTTTAGCTGTGAATGTGTCATATTCATTTCTAAGAATGGCTTTTGTACTTAAACTTGGTTTATCAGCTGGACTATCATATGTAAAAGAATACATTTCTTAAATTTTTTGTTAAATAAATTAAGTTCAAGTAATAAGTCCAATAATCGAGTCCAAGTTCAATTAAACAGTCCAAATCCAATAATAAAAATCCAGTCCAATTAAAGAAGCCCAAATAGAAGGCCCAATAAAACAATTTATGGAGTCCGTTGAATAAACAGCAGCCAAATCCAATGTGAATACTAAATTCTGCCACCACGAAGATGAGTCAAACCAAAAAGTCAAACGAACACCAATTTCAAGCAGTCACGAACACAATTAGACCTGCAACGAAGATGTATCAAAATTAACCAACGAAGAACCAAAACAGCTATGAACAAGTATTCAAACGAAGACGATGTTTGTTCCGTTTTAATTGCTGCCACGAAGATAAATTAAACGAAGATGATGATGTTCGTGAAGTTATCAAATCGTCTTCACCGAAGATGATAACGAACAAGTTATGTGTATGAAGCTAAACGAACATCAAACGAAGAACCTGCGAACACCAAAGGAAGAACCAGCGAACTTCAAATTATCAATTTGTCACGAAGATGAACCTTGTTCGTCGATTATATAAACAATTGAAGACGAAGATGTAGCTATTCTCAGTAGCCGAAGATGATCTTCGTCCCAATTTCTTTCGCCGCCACTGATTTAGACGAAGATGATCTTCGTTTGTAACCGTTTACCTTGACGAAGATGATACGAAGATGAGACGAAGATAATAATAAGTTACAGAGCCGACGAAAATGAAAAATGGCGAAGATGTCGGCGACGATAAGGAATGATTTTTCCCAATTTAACTTCGATGTGAAAATGGCGAAGATGTCTCCGCTGCCTTTTGCTTTTGTTGACTGTGTGTTTAATTTTGTCTTCAATCGCCGCCACCCACTTTTTTTACCCCCCTATTAATTTTCGTTTTTAATTGTCTCTGTCTCCAACGCTGCCTCTTTCTTTTCTTTCTTTCCAAAGCCCAGTACCAGATTCTAAATACTTTGAAGCCCAATGTGATCACAATGTGAAGTCCAAAAATGCTATTTTCATTTCTCAAAACAATTTGCAGTAACGAACCTTAAAAATAATTTAATAAACCCTAATTTTAATAACAGCCGCCAAAAAACTTAAGAACCCTAGTTAGCAGCCGCCGGAAAAATGAAGAACCTTAATTCCCAGAATCGAGTAAAACCTGATATAATCCTGAACCAAATCTCGATAGAGAGCAAACGATGCGTTTGCTCTGATACCAATTGTAGGTCCCAGTGGTCCGATCTACAGGATTAAACCAAACTAATCACGAGGCGGAATCTCGTAATCAGTTTATATCAAACAGGTTATAAACGAATGCAGTAAATAATAACAAACACGAAATACTCGAATTCCAAATACTTTATATATTGAATCACTCAATTACAATAAAGTATTCTCAGAACTCTCTCAGTCTGTCTTCCTGTCTCTGATCATTAACCATTCACTAACTAATTGATTAGCCCTAAACCTAAACTCAATGTCTCTTTATATAGAGACACGTTCACAGGCTTGGGCCACTAATGGGCTCATGGACTATGCAAAGTCCATTAACACCCATGACAGACTAAATAG
Organism: Senecio squalidus; assembly: GCA_910822075.1. NCBI lineage: Eukaryota > Viridiplantae > Streptophyta > Magnoliopsida > Asterales > Asteraceae > Senecio > Senecio squalidus. Next base: position 43,946,080 of record CAJVGC010000432.1, read on the forward strand.
CCCACTTAACAATACAATGTTATTGGGCCATTATAAACTCAAATAAACTATTACTAAAGACTTAATTAATATAGAACAACTGTCACAGATATTGCACCAACAACAAAGATGCTTCCTCTTCGGGTTCTAAGAGGAAGTCTAAAGCAATGTTAGAGCCATCACCTGAGATTCCAATCACTCCAGCTCCTCCGGCGAAGAATTATGTTCAATATGTTGATAGCAAGGGGAGGGAGATTGATCATCGGGTGTTTGAGAAGGTTGGTGTTACTGCGGGGTGTAAGTTGGTCGGGCCGTGCAAGAAGTTTATTTTATCATGGCGCTACCTCGACAACACTGACTTCTTCGCATTGCTAAGAACTGACGGCATTCAGTATATGCGGATGAAGTATGCCACTTTCAGCTCCATGCCTTATTACGAGCTGGAACGCTTAGCGGATATGGAGCCGAAGAATCTCACTTCCGATGCTGCCAGACTCTTCTATACTCAGCTGAGGGAAGACATCTTCTACAAGAAGTATGTCAACTTTACCCTCACCAGGCCTGAGAAAAAGAAGTTAAAGCGTCGAAATCCAGTGACAGGGAAATGAGAGGTCCGACATATCTATCCAGAGGTCAAGCTTCTCAAGCGCATCAGAATGCCTTCATTGCCTCAGGATTTCCTGGAAGATATGGAGGATTGGTACTTCGACGAATCTACTCGGGAAGCAGTGATGCTAGATTTTGTGGGGCACGTGATACTAAGGATCTATGATCCCATGCACCTCCTCTGTCTTTCCGAAGGTGATTTGAAGCGCTTGGATGATAAGATGATTGTGTCTATGTGGAATGAAAAATCGTTCGCTTATGTCTTCGCCCATGTAGTCCGTATTTGTGTTGAAAACGGCTACCACTCGAAGAATATGCCGCTGGTGCAGGAGGATGCAGCGTAGATTTTTGTTTGCAGTAGATTAGCTGATTTTTGGTATTTCTTAATTCTCAGCTCAAACATAATCTATTTTGTCTGTATTATATGATTCATCTTTTGGTATGAATGTGTTTGTTATTCTTGAATTTATGTTTGTTTGTATGTGATGCGTGGTTCGGTAGGTTTTCATTTCCTATTTAAGTTACGTGGTCCGACTTATGTTACAAGCACATATTTTCAAGTATAATAAACACTTTTATATTGAAAAGTTTAAAGCGTTTAGACTTCGCAACATATAACAGTTGCGAACTCGAACAAAAACGGTTTTGCTTAAATGCAAAACTCTTTTCAAAAAGAGTATAAAGTTTTGAAAACTCCTCGAGTATAAAGTTAAATAATCTCGACTGAGTATAAATTTTTTTGAAAACTCATTGAGTTAAAGTTAAATAATCTCAATTGAGTATAAAGTGTTCAAATTGATAAAAACCTAAATCGTTTGATCGTGACTTCGAAATCTTTCTTTTTAAGTTTTTAGGATTTGTATAGTTATGAAAAATCAGAAAAACAATAAAAAAAATCAGACAAATATAAAAAGAGGGGGAGAAAGTTTGTAAAAACCTTAGGAAATGATAGTACATCGCAGATTTTAAAAATCAGAATCATAAGTTTTTGTTCGATGTATTAGTAGGTACGCCCAATATCATATAAACAATTTTTTGAACCTGTTTCTAATGGGTAACACGGTTAAGTTTGTTCATCTCAATGATAAGCTGAAAACTTTCGGTGTGCCTGGAATCTGTCACCATAGGATATTAGATATATATATATATATATATATATATATATATATATATATATATATATATATATATATATATATATATATATATATATATATATATATATATATATATATATAAATAAGTATCTGAGAGTAATAGAAAAAGCGAGGAAAAGAAAAATTGAGAGAAAAACAAAAAATATAATAAATCGCTTTTATCTAAAACTCAAAGAGTTTAGATAATTATTAAAACTCAAAAATTCCTTGAGGCGCTCCTGGATTCTATAAGGTTGCGAAATCATAGTTTCCTTGAAGTTAGTATAAAGGTGAGGAGTTATAAATAATTAAATCTAAGTAAAACTCGTAACCCTTAATGCTTACTTGATAAACGGCAAAGACAGGGGGAGAGTAGAGTCAAATAAGAATTCCATAACTCTTGGTGCTTACTTGATAAACGCCAGAGAGACAGAGGGAGGAATTCACGAGTCAATAAAGCTTATTAAGCTTCAATAAAGTTTATAAAAACTTAACTAAAGTTAATAAATAATGAAAAATGCATAAGTGCTTAAACTTAATACTATATGTATTCTTTTTCAATACTTAGAGTAGTTAATAAAATAGGAATAAGGTGACAGTTTTCCGAAATAAATACTGGAGGTTTGATGACGCTTTGAGGGAAGTTCGGATTTAGCTAAGTGTAAATATAAGTGGGATCCATATAAACAGTTGTAATTTAAATAATCAGAAGATTTTTTGTATGATATCTATGTTGTATTTAAGAGGACAAATATACTAATAATCGGCTGATTCTTGTGATTCGACTTCTGCGATATGATCCTAAAAGCAAACTAATCCCTAACGAAAAAGATTTGCTCTTTGTAGGTTGCTAAAGTAGTGTGAATAGCTTATAGATGAAAACCTCAAAAAGATTTTTGGTTTTAGGTTAAGAAAACAAACAAAAACACAAAAAGATTTTATTTCTGCGTTTATTTTCTTCGTTGTCACGTATCGTTCATGGTTAAAAGGTTTTATCACGTGTTTTCTGAAAAACAAGAAATTTTATCAGTTTAAAGAACAAAAACACGTATTTGGTCAGTTTTGTCTTTGTAAGCTAGGTTTACAGAGTTAAACATCGGATCTTGAAGAGTTTAGCACTTCCTGGAAGTCAAGGACTCGAACTTGATATTCATGGAGCCGCGTTGCTTAATGATGAAGATTAGCTGTCAGAAAGATTCGCAAGTTATCGGTTGCAGACTGTACACCGTACAAGTTCTCTGTGAAGTTTAAAGGATCAACTCTCGATCTCTCCACACCAAAAGTTCAAGAAAATTTTGAAGAATACAAGCTACATCCAAGGGGGAGTTTGTTGGAACATTATTGTCTGTAGTTGTATTCATTAGAATGTGTCGTCGAGTTAGAATGTATTTAGATCGAGTTGTAAAAGTCCAAAACGCATTTACGTAAACAGTTACCCTAGGGTAACTAACAGTTACGGAGAGTAACTAAGTTACGCTCACGTAACTGTTAGTTACGCGCGTAACTGTCTCCCAAGATAGTTACGTGCACGTAACTGTTTTAGGGTTTCGAGGTGACTATAAATAGCAGCCTCGGGATCATAAATGCGGTTGTTGAAAGTTGTCAGAGCTGTCAAATCAAGAATAGATACGTGAGCTTAGGTCTAGGTCACGTAACTGAGTGTTCTTGACTGTTAAAGTCTTGTAATCGATTGTTTAGATACTATTCGTGTTTGTAATCAAACACGTAAGCTTAATAGTATCATGCATTTGGTTATCTATGCTGTTCTTCACCATTTACATATACATATTAGTTATTCCGCAATTAGTATGTTGTAGGGTTCAAAGGAGATCGTGAAATAGGCGACCAACAATATAGAAGATAAAAATAAACAAGTGGTCCAAAAGTGTTATGGTTGTCAAGTATTTTCAATGCCATCGTGACAACGAGTGCTTTCGGTGCCATGGTTGGGAATAACGGGCTAAAATACTATGAAACTTTATATCTCAGGTTCTCAACGCTACCCATGTGATTTAAATTGGTTAATATTTGCAAAATTAACGTATAAGGACATGTAATCACAATTAACTTATACTACTGATCATGTATTAACATTCAAAGCTAGAGTAAGAACATATATATACATAACCCACCAGTTTGTACAAATGTGCCTATTAATCTCTTATGTCTATTTGATCTACAACTACTAGTGCAAAACTGTTCATCAAATATTTTTGGAGAATGGTGATCTGTCCTTAAACTATAAAATATGTAATTGGGCAGTAAGTTGGATGAAAGCTTCTTCTTGGTAGGGAATAGTAAGGCCTCCTGTTGGATGGCTGAAACCAAATTCTTCCTCCGACCTTCGTAATAAATCTTGAAACAATGGTTGATCCAAGTAAGACAAGGGAACCACAAATCGTTTTCTTTGAACTTCTCCCACGTACACAGCCAAATATCCTTTGGGAACATCTCGGTGCTTGTTGTTGAGTTTGATTAGCTGTTTTGCATTAGCAACTACTGATTGCAATCGGAAAACACCCATATTTTTTGGAACGAAAAGAAGACTCTTTATAGAATGATTCGGTGTAGTTTGATGGGAGTCTCGAGTATCTGGCTTATATTTATAGCTATTGCTTCCGCTGGCCATTCAAATGGAAAAATCCATAACTCAAATGGATTTAAAATCAGGCCTACCTCATGTGAAGCTGCACATGGCTTTGTTCAGTTTGTTAGAGTTGGAAAATATGGTTCCTCTATATATAAGACGTTGCCCTACATGTCTCTATGACTCTGAGGTTATGATCGAGCGACACTTTGGACCTACATCCGTATTGAAATAGGATACCAGCTGCCCAGCTGCCCAACTTGGATTGTGAGGATAAAATTCAACACAGCCACATTACCCTTTTAGAAGTAACGATATATAGAGACGGAAATTAATGCTATATGATATTTCTTCCAACCAGGTGTAAATGTCAATATATATATTCTTTACCTAATCTTACAAATAATTATATTCTTGCATCAACAAAAGCTTAACCACAGCTTCAAGAGATACCACATGGGTAGGCTACACAAAGACTGGTCCGGTACAATATTTCAATCACCGCCTATTGAAATGTTTTTATCTTGTCGGAGACACATATTTTGTGTAATTTGGTATGCAATAACTTTAAACAGAAGTGCACGCCCCTTTAAGACTTAACATACTGATATGCTTGGAGAGGGTGGATGTGCTTGGAACATCGCCCAGTAATTAGGTTTAACTTGTTCCGAAGTGAACATGTTTAACTTGTCTTAAAGCACTTGTAACAATTGCCATTGTTATCCCTTAATTTGAGAATCTAAAAAAGATTGATATAAATAAGCGTGAATAAACTAACTGGACATCCCGTAATTTCGAGGTACTTAATCGTTACCGTTTACTTTTATTTATATCGCTTTAGTTTTGACCCTTCGATTTTACTTGTAATTACTCACGTTCATTTCTATTTGTCGGGTTTTATGTTATTTATTGCTTCCTTCGTGACGGAAGCGTTTTATTTTACCTAAGTGCCGATTAGTTAGTATTCTCTTTTAATAAGTTAGGTTGTTTATGCCTTGAAAATAAATTAAGATTAACGCTTAAAATTATTACCAAGTTAGTCCATTAACAGGAGCTAAGGTTAAATCTTTTACAAAGTTAGTCCTGTAAGAGAAACTAACGGTAAAACTGTTACAAATTCAGTCCTTTAACGGAAAGTTAACGGTTGGGTGTGCGCCGCAGTCCTCCCTGACTGTAGCAAACCATGCCAAAAACGTCATTTTCATAATTCTTGAGATTCCTCACCGTTTTACCACGAGAAATGGACCAGGAAATTGCCCAAAATGAGTATGTTTGATCTAGATTTAGATCTTAAACACCTCTAAACACCTTTCTCTTTCCATAACTCAATTTAACATTCCATACACTTTCTTTTTCATTTTCATTCCACCACCTCTCAAACTCTCTCAAATTCTCTCCTTATTTCCAAAAAATATGAGAGGTTGTAACCATACTTTGGTGTGAGTATTCTAATTAGAAGATTTATCATTCATTTCCTACCATCACTCTTTCAATATCACAACTTTTGGTAAGTTTTTCTTCAAGAAATCCCATTCTTACCACTTCTTCTTCTTCTTGTTTATCATAATATTTCTAACATAAATCTTGTACTACAAGGTTCAATTTCTCCATCTTCTTCTTTTCGGGTTTCAGCTTCCATCTTGAAGTTTCATTATTTCAACTTTGGTAAGTAAAAAAAAATCCTCCATCATTTCTCTAGCTTCCTTTCATTTGTGAACTCTAATCTAATGGTGGGTTTTGTTTGTGTGTTGGAGCCGGTTTTCTCATCACCACCACCATAGCAGCTCACTTCCCGGATCCGTGTTCATGATTCTGCCTCGGTGATTGCAGATTTTGCGGAAATTGTTGGTACTTCCTAAATTTCTCCTTATTTTCCTTTTTTTGTTTTCGGTTTTAGCCTTTAATATGATAAACATCATGTAAAATGGTTTATTTTGGAAGAAAACGTAGTCTTTGGACTAAAACCACTTAGTATTTTCATAATATAAGTTACTAGAAGTTTGAAACATTAAGATGTATAAAAATTGTCTGTTTCACTTAAGTAACATATTAAGAATATTAATATGTAAAAATCTAGATATTTACTTTATATAAAACCTTATAAGCATGTATAAGATTTAATATGACATTTGGGACAAAATGTATAACTTATCATAAAACATAAATCAGGTAAAACGCTTAAACAGAATACTGTTTTGGCCTTCAGTGCGCCGCAGTTACTTCTTACTGCGTCGCAGCAAGTAGCGGAACAAGCCCAGTGGGCCGCAGTGGTGACTCACTGCGCCGCAGCTGTGACTTCAATACGTTTTCTAGCTGTTGGCATTACATGGACTGCGTCGCAGTAGCTTGTTGGTGCGCCGCAGTGAACACCAGGACATGAAAATACATATTTTGAATAACTAAAAACGTGTATAAGTATTTTATTATACATAAAAGTAGTAACTATCGACAAATAAACGTGTTTGGATTCAACGACGTAATGGCAAACATAAATGTCGTATTTATTATTATAATGATCGTTAAACTTATATTTTCGACAAACATACTTTTCGTCGGAAAAACGCGATCGTAAGCTTAAACTTTGTATTATAAAGTATAAATTTTCGTAAACATTTTATAAAATCGTTTTCAAAACTATTTTCACTCAAAATATTTTAAACTCTTCAAATGTCGAATGTTGACTTTAGTTGACTTTGACTTCCTTTTTGAAATCGTTGACTTTGACCAAGTCAACTATCTTTTGATTGACATTGTTGACTTTGACTAAACTTTGGCACTAGTATTCATCTTTCAATCGATATTTATGTTAGTCATTTTTGGCTCGAAATATCATTCCATTCTATAGTCTTTATTGACTTCAAATTATCGATATTCTCCAATAGTCATTATTGACTCGAGATATCACTATCTTCTACTCGTCAATTTCAATTCGAAATATTATCCTTTTGAAAACACTTGAAACATACTATATTGTTTAACGTTACTTAATTAATAAAGCTAAACCGTACTAGACTTATAGAGATACTTAGACGTTTGTTATGTCGTTGTTATAGGGAACTTAAGCGTTGGAGCGATCTCTCCGCTTTGTCAACCCGGCACCGCTTTTCCTTGACTTGTGAGTTATTCGAGCCCCATTTTCACTACCTATCTTTGGGCTGGAAAACGTTATTTGAAAACTTGTTATTACTTAAATCTTGTAATTACCAGAGATTGTATGATCATTAGGCCCTATTAGGCCCCCATGTTATACTTGTTAACTCTTTGAGCCACGGTTTGCATATATATAGATCTATCTTAGCTTTACCAAACCCTCATTACTCGATAGGATGTCCGTATGAGTGGATGTTATGGTCGTTTGTGATTATTTGTTGCCTTTGGTTGATCGCCTTAGGATTGGGGTTACTTATTTTGGTTAGAATCAGGTAAATGTTTTACTAGGTAATATACGTCGCACTAGTGTTGTAAAACAATATACTGTGGAACTTATTATTGTTATTGTTATACTTATTTAAATTGGGTCAAAATTTTACCTTTTAACTAAATGCGAATAGTTCACCAACGTGTTGTTGATGTCGTTTTTTACGCTTTTTCAGGAGTTTGAGGTTACCCTTTTGTGATGGCATGCTTATGTTGCTTTGTGGACTTATTGGATCTTTTATCCATTTTCGTGGAACAATGACGTTGTGATTAGTTCCTACGAGATCCATGTTTTGTACTTTATTCAGATTTGTATTTTGATACGCTTTTGTAGTATGCCAAAACATTGTAACTTTGATTTATATTTATGATTATGATGTGCTTTGTTATAGTAAATGTTGTAACCTTGACTTCTGATTCTTTTTAACTGTACACCTCGTGTTTTCGCTTTGAGCGAGGTGTGACATACATGATTCTTCTTTTATTATCGAAACAAGAAATGCTCTTTTGTATCCCAAAATGATATCATAAACCCAAACAATTATAGGTTTGTAATAATTTTTTTGGAAAATAATTGTTGGATATACTTATAAGAGAGATCTACAATTAGGAGTTAATATCTCGTCATTGAATCATTAGCTTGTTAACATATGGAAAGAATTATGAGTTACCCTTCTATTATTTATAGGAAGTCGTTATCCAGAGAAACAAGATATCCCTGTGGCATTTTAAATAGCTTTTAGATAATGTTATTGAAAATACTACAGCAAAAGAAATATATTTTAACCACAATACTAAGGGGGAGGCCACTAAAGCGTTCAGATACTTTCATCGACCAGAACACCGTTTAAATCGCAGATTATTTCCATTGATGTTAATTAACACATGTAATTTAACTAATTTAACGAGTACATGATTAAAATATACGGAACTGCATCAAACACAAGAATTTTTAATGCAAAGATATTTATGAGGACACCAAATTTCATGGTGATCGTCGAAAACCATAAAACTGTATGGATGATGGCAGTTCTTAATAATTTAAAACTGCAATAAGCGAGTGATTTTTTTTCCACATATAAACATTTGAAAACACTAATTTAGTGAAACTAGTATCTGATTTCCTCTGTTTAGAACTCACCAATTATACTCATTCCGAACTCTAAACTAAATAATTCTACAAAATTGTGCTTCCAAAATGTATGGATGATGGCAATTCTTAGTTCTCAAATTATGCATAGTAAGATTAACGAAATCGTAACGCCCCCCCTTGTTGGATGGTTGAACCTAAAATTCTTCCTCTAACCTACTTAACAAATTTTGGAACAATGGTTGGTCCAAGTAGGATTGGTATTTCAATAAGTCAAACTAAATGTGTATCTATAAATATATGAGCCTACACGATCGCATACATAGATATTTAAATACGACTATACGTTTCATTATTTATTAATAATTGGTTAATATGTTACATTAATAATTAATAAAAGAAAAGGTTTATTATGTAAATTGGGAATTGTATTCTAATCAGAATACATAACTTCACTAATATGATTTCTATTATCTTGAAATTGCATCATCTTCATATCTTCTTCTAGTTGACTTTTTCTGTCTTTGCCTTTTATCAAGTCAGCATCAAAGATTTTGAGTTCTTAAACTTTTCTCCATATTTGTTTTAATGCAAAACATATTTATATGTAATAATTTATAATAAATATAATTTTTCTTTCTTTTCAACTGACATAATTGATAACGCAATTGACATCATCAATATTTTTGGTATTTTGAGCAACTTATAAACCACAGGTTACTAAAAATAAGTCATGTGTCAAGATTCATAACTTGAAAGAGAAATGCATGATTTGTATTTTTATTAAGATAAGTCATGTGTCAATATTCATTAAACCAATAGCTTGAACAAGGAAATTGAATCTTATTGTCAAAGGCTTTTGTAAAAAGGTCAGATAAGTGATTGTGTGTGTGAACCTTAAATTAATATCGGTGTGTTTGGTCTTAGAGTGTTGGATATGATTCTTACTTACGAACATTGCATCAGTGTTATTTATGTTGTTGGATGCGTTCATAAAGTTAAGAGCATAGTCTAACATTAGGTTCTATATCCATAGAACTTGGGAAGTGCAAGAAGTTGCTCAGCTTCAGCAAAAGATTGTGAGACAGATGTTTGTTTCTTACACTGCCAAGAAACAAGTCTATTTCCTAGAAATTGACATCCTCTTCTGGTTGACTTCCTATAAATATTACAAGTGACATCCACCATAGTCACTATCTGTAAAAGCATAGAAATCAAAGTTTGAATTCTTAGGGTACCAAAGTCCTAGAGTAGGTTTGCCCTTAAGGTATCTAAAAATCCTCTTAACAACAACTAAGTGGGAAACATTAGGATTCGTCTGATATCTAGGACACAAACACACTTCAAACATTATGTCAAGTATACTAGCAGTCAAATACATCAAAGATCCTATCATAGACTTGTACATATGTTGATCTACATTCTAAATGAGGACTAACTTAGCTCTTGCGTCAACAGGGGTGGGAGTAAATTTACAGTCAGTGTATCCAAACTTAACTAACATATCCTTCACATACTTAGACTGGTTAATAAATATTCTATTATCTAATTGTTTAACTTGCAAGCCTAAGAAAAAAGACATTTCTCCCATTGTGCTCATCTAAAACTTTGAATGCATAACTGACTCAAATTCTTTACAAAGCAAATCATTGGTAGAGCCAAAGATATCATCAACATATATCTGCACAAAAGTAGAATCTTGTTCTATCCTATTTATAAACAATGTTTTATCTATAGTACCTCTAAGATATCCATGATCAATCAACGACTCAGAAAGTGTGTCATACCAAGCTCTAGGTACTTGATGTAAGCCATAGAGAGCTTTATCCAACTTAAGCACTCTATCTGGGAAATGTGGATCTATGAATCTAGGTGGTTGAAACACATAAACACTTTCCTCTAACACTCCATATAAGAAAGCAGACTTGACATCCATTTGGAACACTTTGAAATTCTTATAAGAAGCATATGCCAAAAACAGTCTTATAGCATCAGTTCTACATACATGGGCAAAGACCTCATCATAGTCTATTCCTTCTTCTTGAGTGTATCCTTTAACTACAATTCTAGCCCTATTTCTCACTACAATACCTATGTTATCCTTCTTAACCTTAAAGATCCATTTAACTCCTACAACATTCTCATCAACATGCCTATCAACTAAAGTTCCTACTTCTTGTTTCTTAAACTATAGTAGTTCCTCTTACATAGCCTCTACCCAACTATTAATAGTCAAGGTAATATCAACATTCTTAGGCTCAACTTGAGAAAGGAAGAAAGAAAACAAACACAAATGTATCAAGCTAGATTTTCTTTTTGTTTTGACTCCTTCATGCAAATTACCAATTATATTACTCAAAGGATGATTTTTTGCGAACTTTTAAAAATGGGTTTGCATCCTCATTAATATTAATAGGTAAGTTTGTTTGATTGAAGTCAAAATTCTCAAAAGATAAAGGATTAGAAGTTTCTTCACTGTGTTGTTCACGGCTTTCTGCATCCGTGTTACCATTTTCTCCTTCAGAGTTAAAATGTTGATCAACTTGTTCAGCTTTCGAGTTAAATTGTTCAATTTCAGAGTTCAAATCTTGATCTTCTTGTTCAGCTTCCGAGGTAATTTGTTCAACTTCATATTTAAATTGTTGATCTTCTTCAGAATTGAAATCTTGTGCTTCAGGGTTAAAAGTTGAGTCACCAGTATGTACTTCCAAATTGAAGTATGTACTTCAATTCCAAATTGAATTGTTGATCATTAGAGATCACTGGAATATCTTCATTTCATGAATGTTAGTATGAGTAGAAGTCTCCTCTGTTTGACCAATTTGTGTATCAGTTAGAATAGTATCTTGAATGTCACACCCCGCAAAAATGGCGGAACCGAGGTGTACAGTGTATACGGTATCAGAGATTCAAAGGTTACATTAAACATAAGTAATCCATACATAATCAACATAGATAAAGAGTTTGAAAAAGAATACGATATTACAATCCTCCGAATATATCAAAATACGGCTACAGCGTTTGGGATACTAAGGAATTAAATAAAGCAAAATAAATTCCATGCAAAAGTCCCACGTAGCCAAGCAAGCATAGCATCAAATAGAGTGACCTCAAATCCCTGAAAAGCGTTAAAATACGACGTCAACATAAAGTTGGTGAATTATTCGCAATAGTAATTGAAAATATATTAGTATAAAAGTTTTCAATAGGTTTTGACCCAAAAATGATACGATTTGAAGATAAGTCATTTGAAAATGAAGTTTCAAAATATACTTGAGGTTTACAAAACCTTTTGATAAAATACTCATACTTATACCATAAAATACCATAATCATTTCATAAAAATACCATACTCAATTCATAAAATACCATACTGGATAGATAACATAATACCATACTGGATAGCTTTAGGAACATACAATACACCTGAACCATAACAATACTGGCAACTAACCCCACCTAGTGTCTTAAGCTAGGTTGTCCTCGAAATCAACGGTCATAACATTACTAACACGGACAGGGCGCATCCATCATCCATCGTGTTAGAAATGAGGGTTTGTTAGACCCATATAGCGCTATATATACGAACCGACGGCTAAAAGCTAACAGGTGTGTATACGGGGCCTTGTACTACCACAAAGGCGGTACAAGTTTGGGTAAGACCATCTAAAGCATTCATATCCACAATACATACCATAATACATACTCATAATACATAATATACCATAAAAATACATTTATTTATAACGCTAATCATGCCCAAAAAGTATAAAAAGGTAAAAAGGGCAACGAATAACTCACGGAATAGCAAAGCAATCCAAACACGATATGTCGGGAAATAATCAGATACGGTCAAGCTTCCACGTCTAAGTGCCCTAAACATCACGTAAATAAACATGTCTAAGTATCTCTAAGTCTAGTGGGGTATGCCTTAACGATTAACGTCTCATAATATGCTATAATATGTTTTAGTTACGAAGAGTTTATGATCCCGATGGTTTAAAGGAAAGATATAGCATTACGTAGCAAAATACAGGTTTTCGACCAAAACCGTGTTAATAGTGTATATTATAAAATTGACATATGTTTTAGGGTTAAAGCATAAGGTTTGAAAGCGTGTAACACTTTAATTACGTTATAACGTCATTATAAATGGGTTTGATCAAAAACCTAATTAGTTACGCTAGGAACAGTTACTCTAGGAACAGTTACTTGAGAGTAACTGAGTTACGTGAGAGTAACTGAGTTACGTGAGAGTAACTGAGTTACGTGAGAGTAACTGAGTTACGTGAGAGTAACTGAGTTACGTGAGAGTAACTGAGTTACGTGAGAGTAACTGAGTTACGTGAGTGTAACTGAGTTACGTGAGAGTAACTGAGTTACGTGAGAGTAACTGAGTTACGTGAGAGTAACTGAGTTACGTGAGAGTAACTGAGTTACGTGACGTAACTGAGCTTTTCGAAAAATAGCTTTCGGGATACGATTTCTGAGTGTTTTAGGTGTCAAAATCATCCATAATTGAAACCCTATGTCCAGAATATGTTTAGGTATAATAACCCTCAATAAAATCCGAGTTTTGATGGTAAAAAGTGATGTTTCCGAGATTGAATCAAAATAATAAAGTTTAAAACCAAAACCGAGAAATACTTACCCGATCGTGGTGAAATTCAGAGGATAGATGGAGATGAATACGGTGAACAATAATCTAGCCTCGAAATTGGATTTCAACGGTCGGATCAATAGTTATTTTAGAGAGAAGGGAGAGTGTTTGTAGGTGTTTTCTTGAGAGAGAAGTGAAAGAGGAGAATGGGGAAGAAAAGACAAAAAGGTTGGTGACTTAATAAGACAAAATAGTAGGTGGGATCTTTAGGACTAATTTTGTAATAGAAATTTCCCCATAGGACTAGTTTTGTAATAAATTTCTGAAAGGACTAAAATTGTAATACTTTTTAAACGTTAATCTTAATCGTATAATTAAGGCATAATTCCCCTAAACTTATCATAAGAGCATACTAGACTTATACTAAAAGCACTTAGAACTATACGTTCCCGACATAAAGATTCGAATCACATAAAATACAAATACGATACTTAATAAATACGGGAAATACGAATACGATACACATAAAATACGAATACGATAAAACATAAAAGGGATACAATAGGGTCAAAACATAAACGTAAATAAATAAAACAAATACGTGACGATAGAAATATACCTAGAAATTCGCGAATGTCACATTGAACCAAACCACTCTCCTGATCTGCATTTTTTTCATAATCTTCCAGTTCATGTTTTGTGGCTCTAAAAACTCCCCCTTAGGCATCAAATATCTTATCTTTAAGTTGATAATCATCAGTGGAAACCTTGGATACAACAAAAACTTCTTCTTAGTTTCAGTTCTTTGTGCGATGCATGAGTGAGGTTTAATACCATATTGCATTTTGTTTATGTTTTTGTTTTTCCAAAGTAGTATATAGAAGTGGTCAAAAATTAATTCTAGTTTTATGGTTCTCATGTATTTTCAATGCCATCGTGACAGCTAGTGTTTTCGGTGCCATGGTTGGAAATAACGGGCTAAAATTCAATGAGCCAATATGAAAGTTTATGTCTCAGGTTCTCAACGCTACCCATGTGATTTAAATGGGTTAATATTTGCAAAATTAACATATAAGGACATGTAATCACAATTAACTTATACTACTGATCATGTATTAACATTCAAAGCTAGAGTAAGAACATATATATACATAACCCACCAGTTTGTACAAATGTGCCTATTAATCTCTTATGTCTATTTGATCTACAACTACTAGTGCAAAACTGTTCATCAAATATTTTTGGAGAATGGTGATCTGTCCTTAAACTATAAAATATGTAATTGGGCAGTGAGTTGGATGAAAGCTTCTTCTTGGTAGGGAATAGTAAGGCCTCCTGTTGGATGGCTGAAACCGAATTCTTCCTCCGACCTTCGTAATAAATCTTGAAACAATGGTTGATCCAAGTAAGATAAGGGAACCACAAATCGTTTTCTTTGAACTTCTCCCACGTACACAGCCAAATATCCTTTGGGAACATCTCGGTGCTTGTTGTTGAGTTTGATTAGCTGTTTTGCATTAGCAACTACTGATTGCAATCGGAAAACACCCATATTTTTTGGAACGAAAAGAGGACTCTTTATAGAATGATTCGGTGTAGTTTGATGGGAGTCTCGAGTATCTGGCTTATATTTATAGCTATAGCTTCCGCTGGCCATTCAAATGGAAAAATCCATAACTCAAATGGATTTAAAATCAGGCCTACCTCATGTGAAGCTGCACATGGCTTTGTTCAGTTTGTTAGAGTTGGAAAATATGGTTCCTCTATATATAAGACGTTGCCCTACATGTCTCTATGACTCTGAGGTTATGATCGAGCGACACTTTGGACCTACATCCGTATTGAAATAGGATACCAGCTGCCCAACTTGGATTCTGAGGATAAAATTCAACACAGCCACATTGTTTCATTGTCACTACCCTTTTAGAAGTAACGAAAATATGGTTACGTGAGAGTAACTGAGTTACGTGAGAGTAACTGAGTTACGTGAGAGTAACTGAGTTACGTGAGAGTAACTGAGTTACGTGAGAGTAACTGAGTTACGTGAGTGTAACTGAGTTACGTGAGAGTAACTGAGTTACGTGAGAGTAACTGAGTTACGTGAGAGTAACTGAGTTACGTGAGAGTAACTGAGTTACGTGAGAGTAACTGAGTTACGTGACGTAACTGAGCTTTTCGAAAAATAGCTTTCGGGATACGATTTCTGAGTGTTTTAGGTGTCAAAATCATCCATAATTGAAACACTATGTCCAGAATATGTTTAGGTATAATAACCCTCAATAAAATCCGAGTTTTGATGGTAAAAAGTGATGTTTCCGAGATTGAATCAAAATAATAAAGTTTAAAACCAAAACCGAGAAATACTTACCCGATCGTGGTGAAATTCAGAGGATAGATGGAGATGAATACGGTGAACAATAATCTAGCCTCGAAATTGGATTTCAACGGTCGGATCAATAGTTATTTTAGAGAGAAGGGAGAGTGTTTGTAGGTGTTTTCTTGAGAGAGAAGTGAAAGGGGAGAATGGGGAAGAAAAGACAAAAAGGTTGGTGACTTAATAAGACAAAATAGTAGGTGGGATCTTTAGGACTAATTTTGTAATAGAAATTTCCCCATAGGACTAGTTTTGTAATAAATTTCTGAAAGGACTAAAATTGTAATACTTTTTAAACGTTAATCTTAATCGTATAATTAAGGCATAATTCCCCTAAACTTATCATAAGAGCATACTAGACTTATACTAAAAGCACTTAGAACTATACGTTCCCGACATAAAGATTCGAATCACATAAAATACAAATACGATACTTAATAAATACGGGAAATACGAATACGATACACATAAAATACGAATACGATAAAACATAAAAGGGATACAATAGGGTCAAAACATAAACGTAAATAAATAAAACAAATACGTGACGATAGAAATATACCTAGAAATTCGCGAATGTCACAGTCTCCCCAAGTAAAAAGAAATTTCGTCCTCGAAATTATCACTTGGTACTACCTCCGGGGGAAAGGTGAGGATACTTCCGCAGAATTTCATCTTCGCGTTCCCACGTGAACTGATGTGCGAAATCGAGTATATTTTTAAAACAAGAAATACTTACGACTCGACTACACAATCTTAGGCAGTGGACCTAATCAAGTATAGTATAGTTTTAGGTAAATCAGGTTCGTTCGCAGGGACTGATGGTTGAAATCTAATTAATAACTAATAAAACAAGAAGTGGGTTTTGTGACCGAATTGTCACGGTGCTTAAACTACTTAAATTGAAATACTAAATGATTCAGATGAATCGCTGAAAAAGATTTTGGTTTGTAAACGATTTATGAAAAATACATTCACTTGGACTTGATCACAATTACTACGGTTATCACTTAATTACTAACAATGTTGAACTACTTAAAAATGTATTTAACTTGAACTCTCGTTTCCCATTAAAACTTTAACTGTCTCATGTATAGTTACCACTCTCGTGAATAATTTCTACGTTTGACAACTAAGCAATAAGTACCTAAGCCGATTTTATGATTTAATCTTATAAAGCTTCCTCTCGAATAGCCTCTTAATTAACTAAACCGATCTCTCTTAATCTAGTTAACTAACAACCACAATCACGTTTTTATTGTTCAACTCTTTAATACTAGTTCCTCTCGAATACTAATATCTTTAAACTAATTATAGACCGATTAGCTATTTCATAAACTATTTTGTAATGTCACAAGTTCCTCTCGAATACCTATGATGAATTACTAACAGTTTATATAAAAGATTAAACAATATTCAAAAACTGATTACAATTGGTTTTTCGATTAAACATAAAATCCAATTCAACATATTCGTAATTAAACAATAACCTACATAATTGATCACATCATCCAAGTGAACGTTAAGAAATTTAGCTACTCATAATGATAAAAACGCAACACAATTGAATTGAATGAAACATCTTTATATTAAAAGTAGTAACGAAAAGTAATAAAGTACCAATGATCCAAATGCTTAAACAACGGAATTGTTGAATCTAAAAATACCAAAAAGCATCCAAAATTCGTCGGTCCAAGCTAGGGTTTAATACTTCAATAACTATGCGTATGATAATGATAATAATAATAACAAACCCTAAACTGTTTTATTAAACGTCGAAAACAAACAGCAGCACAAAATGCCGCGGGACGGGCGTCCTGCCTGGGGGACGGGCGTCCCCCGCTGATTTTCCAGATGTCGTGTTTTGCTGCTCGTTTTTGCTTCCTTTCTTGTGACCGATTGCTTTAAGTCTCAAAATAGAACGGGAATACAACATTGACCCGTTTTCTTCACTTTCAGCTCCAATTATGCCACTTCCTCTCCAGAACTTCGGCTAATACCTGTATAACATTTTAGTACCAAAACTGCCCGAAATTTCCAACATCCGTTATGAATTAAACTTTAAAAAGACAAATTTCGCATATAATAATATGACTAAAATATGCGATATCAAATCCCCCCATACTTAACCTTTGCTTGCCCTCAAGAAAATCCAGTTCAATTCAATTACCAAACCATGATTTAAAAAGCATAACCAAACACCTCACGAATTATTGGGAGTAATTCACACAAATCTCTCGAACTAGTCTAAAGGGTATGTAAAATATTCTGTAAATCCGCTCAATTGCCCAGTCATGGTGAGTTTTCTATCATAGGCTTGATAAAGTATCGTTTCTCCACCACTAGAGTCTAGGTACAACTAAACGGGGACTTTTATTCGGGATGTAATGTACAGGTAAAGGCATGTGAATAAATATATAGAGGTTAAATGGGTAAATAAGTAAAAGTATACAAATAAACGTAGTATACATCTAAACTTAGAATGAATCCGAACTCCTAAACGCTAAAGAACCAATTGCTCCATATAACTTCAAATTCTTCCGAATTACATAACTCAAAATACAATTACTTCAACTTTATTTCTTCAAATACTAAAAATAGATAAAACTACATAAGTTTACAACTTTTTTTCTCTTTTTTCTTGTTTTCTCTCTTTTTTTTTTTTTTTGCTAACAAATAAATATATGATACAAAGGCTAACGATATTCGATAATTTCAATGCCTTAACACTTCTAACTTCAATCTTCATGTACACACTCAATAGCAATCTTAAAACTAAGTTCGGATTCATCTAAAAATGAAAAGAAAGGCTAATGTACAAAATATTTAGTGGATTTAAATGAAACGAAAAAGTTAGGCGCAAAGTGGTTAACTAGAGTATCTAACACTAAAAGTAAGTGTTACAAAAGGGTTACATGGAAATTAGCTAACCAATGTGATTAAGCTATAATTATTTAACAAGAAACGAATAGGCTAAATCAAATGGTTTATTCCTAAGTTGCCCCTAAAGTTGTACCAAATTACACTAGGTTGCCCTAATGCAATGCTCATCTATGGTCTCGAAACGTATGACTATGTCAAGTTCTAAAGTCATCAACCATCGGCACACTCATACAAAAGAAAAAGTAGCATTTAAAATGAATGCTTTCAAGGCTCAAAATCTCACTTTTCTTTGAGTAGGGTATAAAATGTGCTAGGTTATGCAACAAATTAAAAATTCTCAAGACATGTCATCATTTTTTTTTTTTTTTTTTTTTTTTTTTTTTTTTTAAATACAATACACTGACTAAACTAAACACAACGGATGTTTTTCCTCAACCCCCCATACTAGAGTTGGACAATGCCCTCATTGTACAAAACGATTCAAAACACAGGAAAAACATCACAAACAAAAAAGATAAGGTACATTAACATTAGTTAGCACAAATAAATAAATAAAAACAAAAAATAAACTAAGAAATAAAAAGAATTAAGAAAAAGAAATGTTTATCTGTAAAGACCACCAAGCCATGTCACTCGGGTGGGGGAAAAATAGATTGTTCCCCACCCCCTCCGGAATACGTACCAAACTGCATCGGGTCACTAGGACCACCCTGATGCGGAGGCTGCTGCTGAGACTGAGGGGGATAGTAAAATCCGCCCTGACGATGTGCTGGAATGAAGATATCCGGTGGAGCATAGGCCGGAAAAACCTGACCCATACTCTGAGCCTCCCGCTGCGCCCACTGATCCATATAGGGCTGATAACGCTCCTGATGATAGGTCACACGAGCCAGCTGAGAACCCATCATCCGCTGATCCTCATAATAGTAATCCTGGAATCGCTGTTGAGATGTCTGCATCGCAGTCAGCTGTCGAGATAGAGCCTCCATAGAATATTGCTCACTCGGCTCATCAGCTGACTCCGCATCTGGCTCAGCATCTGGCTCAGCATCACCAGCAGCATTAGACCCACTGCCAATCAAGTTTCCATAGCGATCAAGCACTGAAATATTCTTCAAAGCAATAACATCCAACGTACGAACCCCGGCTACTGCACCAACTGTAGCATCTAACTGTGCCCTATCAGCCACCCCTAACTGAAAAGCTAAATGGCATATAAAAGCGCCACCACACACTGCCTCATCTCCCTTACCATATGCCCTGGTGTATAAGTAAAGTGCCAAACATCTGGCAAGGTTGCACGGACGGCCAGCTAAAATACAGTAGAGATAAAATAGATCTTGCTGGGTACAATTATTCGGACAGTTTGCTCTAGCCGAAATGGACTCAACAATCGCCCGGAACAGTATCCGGTGCATCGGTTTTAGCATGACTGCCTGTTTAATACCCTTATGATAATCCTCGGTACTAATCTCATACTGTCGCCAAAATAACTCAGCGGTCATCCCAGCAGGCCAAGTCGCTAACCCCTGAGTAAAATTTACTCCCAAAACCTCCTCCTCTGTGTAAATACCCATGGAAACACCAAACTCGGCATAAGACATTGTAAATGTCTTACCGCCTAGTTGAAAAGTCATAACTGTTTCGGTGGTAGAACCCATAGCTGTATTCAACCGAAAACTGCAATAAAATTCTTCTACTAATCCCGGATAAACCCCAGATCTGATTGCAAAAAGTCGCTTCCAATCCGCGGTCAGAAGCTCCTCTAACTCATCCTTAAAACGCAATCTCTCAAGAATCGCCCAATCTAACGTCCGATGTCCAATCATATGCTTCTGTCGAAGCGCTTCCAAGGTAATTTTCGGCTCATACTTCGCGGGTATATCCATGCGGTTTCGCTCCTCCTGTGGTGGCACATTTCTGCTACTTCGTGATTTCTTAGCTACACGTGGTCGACTCATCTACAAAACAAAATCACATATACAAAAAAGAATACAAATGTTAAACAACAAACTTTACATTAAAACTTCATTCCCGTGCCATATGCCCCTCATAATACTAAATAAATGATTATAATACCGCCATTTTAACTGCCGAAAATACTAAAATAAAATTTCAAACTAAGTTTAAAAATTTCAAGTTTAACATAATCAATTTAAGCAATCAAACTAGACGAAATCATAGTATCAAATTAACCATTAACAATAAAATTTAAAAAAAAATTTCAACCCCCCATACTAGTGCAAACTTAGGGTGAAAATTTTCAAGCAAACAATGCAATTTAATTGTCAAAATCACTTATCTAGGCTTCCTTTTACTTCCTAAACTCATAGAACACCAATACACACAAAACCCCCAAATCAATTTCAAAATTTAAACCTAGGGTTCATAAGCACAAATCCTTAATTAAATGGTTTCTAAAGCAATAATCATGCAACAAATCAATATAGAATCAAAGAATTGAATAATTAAAAACAATAGAAACTAACCTTGAATTTAGATGCAAAAAATTGAAAAAGATTGAAGGAAAATCGTGTGTGTTTGCTATGGCTCGGTTAGGATAAGAAAAGGAAGAATATGGGAGATATAATGGGCAATAAACAGCAACAACAAACAGCGACTGGCCCAGGCCCGTGTAACGGGCGTCCCTCTCAGGGGACGGGCGTCCCGCGCGATTTTGTGACGGGCGTCCTAAAATTGGAACGGGCGTCCTGCGGGTTGTAACGGGTGTTCCAAAGTGTGGGACGGGTATTCCAGTGGCTATGTTTTTTGGCAAATTTTTGGGACGGGAGTCCCTCAACTGGGACGGGCGTCCCTGCCTATCTGATCGTTTTTTTTTTTTTTTTTTTTTTTTTTTTTTAAATGAAACAAATACTAAAACTTAGAAAAACTTAAAAATATGAAAAACATGAAACGGAAGACGTACCTTAAACGTGACACGTGTACTTCCAAAATAAAAATAAAAATAATGCAAGTTACCTCGGGTTGCCTCCCGCAAGCGCTAAGTTTATCAGTCGAGTCCTTAGCTAGACTCGTGGTCCTTTTGCTTACTTGTCAATGGTATAAAAGCCATCCTCAGCCAACTCCACATGCTCCTCATCTTCCTCATGATATAACTTCAGCCTGAACCCGTTCACAATAAAGGTCTCACCATTTCCGCTCCACAGCTCCACATACCCCGAAGCATAAGCTTGCCTCACAATATATGGACCTTTCCATTTTGCCTTAAGCTTTGGTGCCTTAAACTTGTATTTCATCTCAAACATCAGCACCTTGTCACCCGCTTTGAACTCTTTAGGTCTGATGTGTCTATCGTGCCAAGCTTTCGTCCTCTCCTTGTAAAGCCTTGAATTGTCGTAAGCTTGCAATCTCATCTCATCCAACTCATGCAACTGTAAAAATCTTTTTTCACCTGCTAAGATCAAATCCAAGTTGCAATTTTGCAAAGCCCAGTACGCTTTGTGTTCAATCTCTAAAGGTAAATGGCAAGTTTTTCCATACAGTAACCGATATGGTGTAGTACCAATCGGTGTTTTATATGCAGTCCAGAATGCCCATAAAGCATCATCTAACTTTTTAGCCCAAACCTTAGGATTGTTATTAACCGTTTTCTCTAAAATTCTTTTTAAAGCACGGTTTGTGTTTTCCACTTGTTTGCGGGTGATAAGAAGTAGAGAATCTATGAGTGACCCCATACTTCTTAAGCACCTTAGCAAGTTGGTGATTCGCGAAATGACTTCCACGATCACTGATTAAGGCCTTAGGAACACCAAACCTACTAAATAGTTTTTAAAAAAATCAATTACCACATTAGCGTTATTCGTTGGTAAAGCCTTTGCCTCCGCCCATTTTGACACATAATCAACAGCAACTAGGATATATAGATATTTATGGGAAGGAGGAAAAGGTCCCATAAAATCAATACCCCAAATGTCAAATACCTCACATACCTGAATGCCTTGTTGAGGCATTTCATCCCGTTTCGAGAGGTTACCTTGACGTTGACAAGCATCACAAGTCTGAACCAATGTTTGTGCTTCCTTGAATATTGTCGGCCAATAAAATCCTGCATCAAACACTTTCTTCCCTGTAGTCGATGGTCCATAATGTCCACCAGTCGGTCCATGGTGACATTCATCCAAAATTCTCCGTGTTTCTTCTCCAGCTACACACCTGCGGATCATTCCATCTGCACACATTCTAAACAAATACGGTTTATCCCAAAAATAGTTCTTCACATCAGAAAAGAATTTCTTCCTTTGCTGATGTGTCAAACCTTTTCGCATAACACCTGCAACAATATAATTAGCAATGTCTGCATACCATGGATCATCAAGTACATCCGAATCATCATCTATCCTAAACAAATGCTCCTCGGGAAAAGTATCTCCTATATCATTTTCCCTAAGTTCCTCAAGTTCCGGATTTTCTAATCGACTTAAATGGTCAGCAGCTAAGTTTTCAGCTCCCTTCTTATCCTTAATCTCTATGTCAAATTCTTGCAAAAGAAGAATCCAACGAATGAGTCTAGGCTTAGCATCCTGTTTAGAAAACAAATACCTAAGGGCTGAATGATCAGTAAACACTATAGTCTTGCTTAACACTAAATAAGGACGAAACTTATCAAAAGCAAAGACTACTGCTAACAACTCCTTCTCTGTGGTGGTGTAATTCTGTTGGGCGCTATTTAGTGTTTTACTAGCAAAGTAAATGGGTTGAAAATGATTTCCTTCCCGTTGTCCTAACACAACACCTAAAGCAAAATCACTAGCATCACACATTAATTCAAAAGGTAGATTCCAATTAGGTGAAACCATAATAGGTGAATGGGTCAGTCTATCCTTAAGAATATCAAAAGCATTTAAACAATCCTGATTAAATTCAAAAGGAACATCCTTCTCCAAAAGCCTAGTCATGGGACGAGTGATCTTAGAAAAATCCTTAATAAACCTACGGTAAAAACCCGCATGTCCAAGGAAACTCCTAACAGATTTAACATTGGTCGGTGGAGGCAACTTAGCTATAACATCAATCTTAGCTTTGTCTACTTCCATACCTAAACTAGACACCTTATGTCCCAACACAATCCCCTCCTTAACCATAAAATGACATTTTTCCCAGTTTAGCACAAGATGCGCCGCTTCGCACCTTTCCAACATTTTATCTAGGTTAATCAAACACGACTCAAATGAATTCCCAAAAACAGAAAAATCATCCATGAAAACTTCCATGGAAGTTTCAATCATATCCTGAAAAATTGCCAACATACATCTTTGAAACGTAGCAGGAGCATTACATAAACCGAAAGGCATCCTACGATAGGCATAAGTACCAAAAGGACATGTAAAAGTGGTTTTTTCTTGGTCTTCAGGGTCAATGGGAATTTGGAAATAACCGGAAAATCCATCTAAAAAGCAAAAGTATTCGTTTCCGGCCAATCTTTTAAGCATTTGGTCCATAAAGGGTAATGGGAAGTGGTCTTTACGTGTTGCATCATTCAATTTCCTATAATCTATACACACACGCCATCCTGTCACCGTCCTAGTGGGAACTAACTCATTTCTTTCATTGGTCACCACAGTCATCCCCCCTTTCTTCGGTACACAATGTACCGGACTCACCCAAGGACTGTCAGATATGGGGTAAATAATACCCGCATCAAGAAGTTTGACAATTTCTTTCTTAACTACATCTTTCATATTAGGATTAAGCCTTCTCTGTCTTTGAACTACAGGTTTAACATCATCTAAGAAATTAATCTTATGTTTACAAAAATGAGGGCTTATTCCGGGTATGTCAGATGTTCTCCAAGCAAAAGCTTTCCTATGGGCTTTCAACACAGTCATCAAACGAGATTTCTCATCATCCGAAAGTGATGATGAGATTATAACAGGAAGTAAAGATGTACCTTCGAGAAAAGCATATTCCAAATGCGCGGGCAATGGTTTAAGCTCAACATCCTTTGGAGGATTCTCGATAGAAGTCTTTATCTTCTCTTCAGCATCCATTTTGATCTCCTCATGACTCTCCTCAACAATTGCATCCTCTTCAACATCCAAAGCCAACATCTCCTCTATCTCTGCAATAGTGACATCTCCATAATCACTAATCCCCTTCAAAACTTCTTCATCTTCTTCAAGCAATTCCTGTAACTCTAAGTCCAAAATGTCATCAATAACATCAATTCGAAAACATGTATCATCATAAGAATAAGAATGCTTTAAAGCTCGATCTACAGTAAAAATAATCCTTTCCTCATCAACCCCCAAAGAAATTTTCCCATCCTTAACACGAATGGTAGCATCCGCGGTATGTAGAAATGGTCTACCTAAAATTAAAGGTACTTTGCTATCCTCCTCCATTTCTAAGATGACAAAATCAACGGGAAACACAAATTGACCTACTTTCACTCGCATATTTTCAGCTATACCTAAAGGGTATTGGTATGATCGGTCGGCGAGTCTAATAGCCATACGAGTAGGTTTTAATGCCCCTAAATCCAATTTAACATACAATGAATAAGGCATAAGATTAATACTAGCTCCTAAATCAGCTAATGCCTCACAAGTTATTGCTTTACTCAAAGTACATGAAATTAGAAAACTCCCTGGGTCTCCTAACTTTGGTGGAAGCTGATTTTGAATAAGTGCTGAGCACTCTGCATTTAAAAACGTGGCTTTAGCTTCCTCCAACTTCCCTTTTCCAGTTACAAGCTCCTTGATAAATTTGGCGTAATTTGGCATTCCATATTGTTCCTGCATCTTCTCCTTCCTCAAACGTTGAGGAAAGGGAACTTTCGCCTTGTATGCTTTCAGTTGAGGTGACACAGCTGGTTTAGATTGAGCAGCTGGTGTAACCTCCGGTTCCTCTTCTTCCTCATTCTCCTCCACTTCAACATTAGAGTCCTGCACAACTGGACTAGTAACACATGCAAAATCATTAGTATTACCATAAACTCTACCAGACCTTGTGGACACCGCATTCACATGCTCGTTTCGATTGTTAGGAGGTTGAGATTTTGGCCCTCCAGTCTGCCAAAATGGTTGCTGCCTTGGGTTCTGTTGTGTGTTACTTGGCAACTGACCACTAGGCCTAGCAGCATGTTGATCACTTAATCTCTCCAATCTCTTCTCCAAATCACTAAGTGCTGCTTGTTGATTCCTTTGTCCTTGCTCCAATTTCTCATTAAGGACCTTAAACTGGTTGTCTGTTGCTTCATTCTTCACTGACTGAGTTTGAATGAAGGTTTTCATCATGTCCTTCAAACTGAGATCCTCTTCTTCCTGTTTTTGACCAGATGATCCTGACTGCTGTTGATTCTGGTTGCTGTTCTGATACTGATTCTGGTTATTCCTTGGGTACCTGTTTTGAGAATTTCCAGAATTGTTAGCATTAAAATTATTATAACCAGAATTAGAATTACCCGAATTACGGTTATGAAAAGCGGTTCTCTGAAATGCTCCTTGGTACTGATTTTGAGCAAACTTCACATCCTCACTTTCTGCTTCTCTTCTAACATCACAATCTTCAGTGTAGTGCAATCCCCCACAGTAGTCACAACCATTTGCCATCACACTCATATCCTTCCCAACTCTACTAAACTGATTCTCTATCCTCGAAAAATTATTATCCATTTTACTAGATAAAGCTTTGATCTCAGCCATCATCTATGTGTTTCCACTACTACTCTCAGCACTAGCAACTACCTTCTTTTCTCCTCTTTCTCTACCAAACTGATTATGTTCTCTAGAAAAATCCATTAGCAGCTGATCATCCAACATTTTAGTCGCGTCGTTTATGGATTTGTACTGAAAACTTCCTCCTCCAGCTAAATTTAACTCCCCCTGCGACTGTCTGTCTAATCCAAAGAAAAAGATATCAATGATCTGCCCTTTATCTAACCCATGCCCATGACAACCTCTGAGCATATCCTTAAGTCTACTCCAAGCTTCCACAATAGTTTCTCCTTTTCCTTGCCTAAATCCTCGTATATCATTTAGTAAGCTCCTTGCCAAAGATGTTGGAAAAAATCTTGAAACAAATTCTTCTCTCATTTTTGCCCACGTATCAATTGAGTTTTCCGCTAACTCTTCAAACCAAGTGAGTGCCTCTCCCGTGAGAGATAATGGAAAAAGGGATAACTTGACATTATCATCCATTCCTGCCCCGTATTTTACAATTTAACATACTTAGCCACGTGCGCATGTGGATCTTTTCTTATCCTTCCGTCAAAATAATTATCCTGGATCATCTTTAGATGATGACCCTTCACTGAAAAATCATTCCCCATGTTTGGAGTACGAATCGCCGAACCCGGTGTTGGCGGTACTACCCTAGCTCTCTGATGCATCGGTGCATCATTCGGATCAGCCATCTCAGTTATTATCTCTACTTCTGAATCTGAATTGATTGAATCCTCGAAATTCTCTTCTAGATCCTCCGTTTCTAACTTAACTGGTGATGGTGGTGTAGTGTTTGGTTTCTTGTTGCGCCTTTTCTTTGAAAATCCTGGATTAGGCTGTGGACTTTTAAGGGTAACCCAGAAGCCCTTGTGTTCATCCACTACCTGTAATCTCTGAAAAATCACAACTAAAAACCGTCAAAAGCACCTGATAAACAATTAAAATAACTTTCAAGTAATTAATACCTAAAAGGATCGAATCAAAAATTATTAATTAAAAACTACAGTCCCCGGCAGCGGCGCCAAAAACTTGATGTGCGAAATCGAGTATATTTTTAAAACAAGAAATACTTACGACTCGACTACACAATCTTAGGCAGTGGACCTAATCAAGTATAGTATAGTTTTAGGTAAATCAGGTTCGTTCGCAGGGACTGATGGTTGAAATCTAATTAATAACTAATAAAACAAGAAGTGGGTTTTGTGACCGAATTGTCACGGTGCTTAAACTACTTAAATTGAAAAACTAAATGATTCAGATGAATCGCTGAAAAAGATTTTGGTTTGTAAACGATTTATGAAAAATACATTCACTTGGACTTGATCACAATTACTACGGTTATGACTTAATTACTAACAATGTTGAACTACTTAAAAATGTATTTAACTTGAACTCTCGTTTCCCATTAAAACTTTAACTGTCTCATGTATAGTTACCACTCTCGTGAATAATTTCTACGTTTGACAACTAAGCAATAAGTACCTAAGCCGATTTTATTAATCTTATAAAGCTTCTTCTCGAATAGCCTCTTAATTAACTAAACCGATGCTCTCTTAATCTAGTTAACTAACAACCACAATCACGTTTTTATTGTTCAACTCTTTAATACTAGTTCCTCTCGAATACTAATATCTTTAAACTAATTATAGACCGATTAGCTATTTCATAAACTATTTTTTAATGTCACAAGTTCCTCTCGAATACCTATGATGAATTACTAACAGTTTATATAAAAGATTAAACAATATTCAAAAACTGATTACAATTGGTTTTTCGATTAAACATAAAATCCAATTCAACATATTCGTAATTAACAATAACCTACATAATGATCACATCATCCAAGTGAACGTTAAGAAATTTAGCTACTCATAATGATAAAACGCAACACAATTGAATTGAATGAAACATCTTTATATTAAAAGTAGTAACGAAAAGTAATAAAGTACCAATGATCCAATTGCTTAAACAACGGAATTGTTGAATCTAAAAATACCAAAAAGCATCCAAAATTCGTCGGTCCAAGCTAGGGTTTAATACTTCAATAACTATGCGTATGATAATGATGATAATAATAATAACAAACCCTAAACTGTTTTATTAAACGTCGAAAACAAACAGCAGCACAAAATGCCGCGGGACGGGCGTCCTGCCTGGGGGACGGGCGTCCCCCGCTGATTTTTCCAGATGTCGTGTTTTGCTGCTCGTTTTT
>CAJVGC010000432.1:43974745-44073800 GCA_910822075.1 Senecio squalidus
GATCACATTATGTTTTTCTATTGCATTCATCCAAATAAAACACTATCCTAGTAAGATCATTGGTGTCCTGTTAATCATCTAGCTTCGTGTAAAGAGGCTAGCTTATTTTTGTTACTGGATTTACGCTTATAATTTTATTATTCGTCCGGCAAAACATACCCTTGTCCCTTTGGACACCCAATCCTTCCCCAAGGAAATTACAAATGGGATGAGTTGACGGAAAAGATGAATGAACCACTCATTGTTAATTTATAATAAAAATCCTCACCCCACAACACTACAAGAAAAAAGACCTTTAGTGACGACCTTTTTCTAGTGACGACCCACATTTCGTCACTAAATGGATGATTTAGTTACCATAAAATATGTCGTCACTAATTTTGATCAATATTCCAAAAACAGTGACTAATACCAAAAGTGGTCACTAAATGGATGGTTAGAGACCAAAATATGGTAGTCACTACGTATATTCGTTGAGTTAGGTAAAATAAGTGAGTTGAAAAAGTTTAGTGACAAAAAACATGGTCACTACGTGAGATTTTAGAGACCAAAAAAATAGTCGTCATTGAATTGGATAGTTAGAGACCAAATATTGTGGTCATTAACAGATGATTGTTAAGTTGAAAAACTAGATGTATTGAGTTCGATGGTATGTTAATAGTATCATGAAAATATTTAATTATTACTATGTCTTTTTTGTTTTTAAATCATGATATATTTAAAATATTTAATTATTAGTATGTCCTTTTTGTTTTAAAATTCTCTGTGCATAAAATTTGTTTACATAACGTGTATATTGATTTTGTATTTTGCATAAGGGTTATAAAAAACGTATGCTCGATAAAGTTTTTTATTAAAAAAAAATACAAACATTGTTAAACAGAATTCTCCCACCCCTTCAAATATCATCTTCACCGAGTTTTACGCGATTCTCATTTTCCCCCAAATCTCAAATCCATTCCTCTCTCTCTCTCTCTAGAATCTCGCTCGTGTTTATTTTCAACGAGTATACTAATGTCGGAGCAAACGACGACGATTGATTACGTGATGGAAGCCGCTTCCGCTCCTCATTTTTCCGGCTTACATCTCGATTCAAGATCCAATTCATCATCGTTAATCTCCGATTCAATCAAACATCCTTTCGTAATCGGTATATTTAATTTAATTTAATTTAATTTGATTATTTGATTAATTAATTATGAATATTAGGTGTTTCTGGTGGTACTGCTTCTGGTAATATATAACGCAATTCTAAGCGGAAAAAGCTTAATTAGGAGAATTTTTTGATTAATTTGTGGATGCAATGCTGATATCAATTGTTTCATGATCTGTAAAACCTACTTAATTGATCGATCCATGAATTTGATGTTTATGTCAAAGTGATTAATTTTCAGTTTTTGAAGTTTAGGCGGTTCTAACTTAACTGATTGTGAAACCTAGGGTTTCACGTTCGATTTTATACCTTCCGTTATATGCTTTCATATTTTGGTTCATTGTATACCTTACAATCGTTTACGATTTTAAGTTTGTGTATTTTGATTGTTTAACCGAAGTTGAACACAAGGCGTTCGATGAAATGCTGGACTGAAAATTAGCTTTCTTCATTGAAGTATTGAACATGAAAATTAGCAAGTAACATTATCATATTTATATGTAACGTTTTTTTGTGTTTTTCGTTGGTGATATGTTATAAATGATGAAAAGTTTATCGATAATGAATTTGATGATGTTTATCTCATGACAACACTTGACCCAATTCCTTTGGAAGCTTATACTCTTCAGGTAACGATTTCACCATATAACTAACATATGATCTTGCTAGTAAAATCTAAAAATCAATACGATTTTTTTTAAGTTACAATTTATGCTTCTATAAATGTTGTTAGTAAGTGTGTGTTACTGTTTTGATGTAAAACTGTCCAGATCTAGAGATGGAAGGCAGCGAAAGCGAGTCGATTTTCGATTCCTTAAACTTGAACCCTCAGTTATTCATTAACTCTACTCTTAACATCGTTGACCAACTGATCGACGACGCTTTCGATCGTCTTCACCAGTCAGTATAATCTAACTATTTATATTAGTTATAATAATAATAATGTGTTTTTTGTATGCAAATGATTTACTGTCGTCTTCTTACAGCGAGGCAGCTACGCAACTTAAGGTCAATGCTTTAATATTGGGAACTGTTGATTCCTATGGACATCTTATCGTTTCCAGATTGGCTACTAATGGTAAAGGTATCCCTTTTATTCAACTAAACTAATTATCATAAAATGCTATTTTCTTTCTTCCCTAGATTAATTTAATAATTTAATTTGAAGTCAATTATGCTCGTGCTTGATTAATTTTCAGATGTTGAAAGGCTTACTTTTTCTGTGTCACCTCGGGATTTTGGAGTTGGAGAAGCAGGATGGGCAGGGCTTTGCTTCAGTCCAACTCAATGGTCAACGGTACATCTTTGATTTAGTAAAGCTATTTAAAAGTGACTATAGTTTCTTAATTTTTCTTCTTTCAACTGTTTTTCTCATTCATCTTTTACTATAATATCACACTAAAATCTCAAACACCGATCTTCATCTGCACGTTTCAGACTGCTGTGGCACATAGCTTTGGCAAAAGTATCCATGTATATGACCAAGATCTTCATCTTCGCACTTTCCGTACGTAAGTTAACTGATTACTACCTACTTGATAATTTCCGGTTGCTAAATTTTTAAGTAATATATGTTTTCCTTTATCCTTTTATTGCATCTTGGACTCTTGGTACATGTTACATAAATATAATTGTTCTAGTATAAATATGTACCTTATACATAGACTTGCTAGGATTTTGTTAGACTTGTAAATTTAGAAGTCTTAAACATAAAGAAGTACGGCCCCTTAAGAGGAAGAAAATGAATACCCGAGAGTCCAAGACAAAAAAAATGTACATGGTAAATGAAATTAAATGTCCCTCAGACCTCAGTTGTATAGAAATCTACTTTTGATTAAGAGGGTTTCCATTTTGGTAACGAGTCATAATCTATGGACTTGAATAAAAAGTTACATTAGCATTGTCTATAATGTTGCATCCTCATTGCAGATTGTGGTACCCTACTTCGGTAAACTATATACAAAACGTATACACTGGAAATGAAAGTTCAATTTTGGCTGTAACAGAAGGCTGCCAGGTACTTTTTATTTTATTATTATTAGTATTATTTTTTTTTTCTTAGTCCCTCTGTGCTCAATTATGGGGAGCGATTTTTCCGTTTTCTAACGTACTGATAAAAATGGATTTTCTCTCTTTAAATCATTTAAGTTTGCAAAAATAAATAATAAAAAATTCTGCAGTTGTAATGGGATAATTGGTAAATAGGAATGATAGTGCGCTAATTCAGTATCTGTGTTCAGGATGAAGCACCTGCTGGTGATATAATGGATGTTGACGCTGTTGGTAACCCTGATCTTGATGCACAATTGGATTCCTTGAGAACAAAACTTACTTCGGTAATATGCAATTAATTATTGTTGGTTTATCGAGCTCTTTCTGATGATCGATAAACAAATTTTCTGTTTGGTCAATAGGCTGAACAGGAGTCTGCTGCATTGACGAAAGAGATCCAAGCATTGGAGAGACAATCTGTTATTAGTAACCGACTAACCGTCAAGCAGCTTCAGTTAATGAATTAACAAAGCTGTATGAGCAGATTTCTGAGGATAATGCATTTAAAGGTATTATAAGGTTTTTATGTTTATGTTCGGGAAGTTAACGTTAGATGAATAATTTTTCTTATTTTCTTAGTATGCTTTTGCTTCTTGCAGAGCTGCAAAAACTGACGCAGTTGAAAATTCCAGATGCACCTTTTGAAGGTGACGAGAATCCATCATCGCAGGGTTTACAAACTCCTCAAGAGAAGGTGCGTCTAAGCTGCTTACGAGTTTTACATCAACTTGCGGCTAGCACAACTTGTACAGAAGCAATGGCGGCCACTAGTGTCGGAACAACTCAGGTACAAGCTTACGTTTTTTTCTTTTACCCTTGTATTTATAAAATTTGTTCCAAGTTCCTCGTCAAGCTCCTGGAATTGGAAATTACGTTTTTTTCTTTTACCCTTGTATTTATAAAATTCTTCGTTGCCGTAGAAAGAGAAAACTGGAAGTTTGATACTCTATGTGATCTTAATGATACTCTTACAATTACCCAGGCTGTCATTTTCTGCAACACAAAACGAAAGGTAATACATCATTGGTCTCCTTCTCTTATTTTGTGCTATTATAGATAATATTAAAATCTGTTCTCTGTTTTTTTGGGCTTATTAACCGTCACTTTGTAATGCTGTAGGTGGATTGGTTAACTGAGAAGATGCGTGAGAACAATTTTACTGTATCAGCTATGCATGGAGATATGCCTCAGAAAGAACGAGATGCAATTATGGAAGAGTTCAGATCTGGTGTTACCCGTGTTTTGATTACCACAGATGTGTGGGCCAGGGGATTATGGATAAAATGCATCGCCAAAAGGTTGCTGACGTCGAAAAGCTTACACAAACTGTACGTGAGCTTGAAGAAGCTGTTCTTGCTGGTGGTGCTGCTGCCAATGCAGTGAGAGATTACCAACGAAAAGTTCAAGAGATGAATGTAAAATTCTGAATCCATCCATTTAGTTAATTAACGTTACACATTCGTGTAATATTCTTTTGTCATGATAACTAATTTTCCGATTTTTAATATGTAGGAGGAACGGAAAACTCTGGACAGAGAGCTAGCTCGTGAAAAAGTTACAGCAAATAGAGTGGCAACAGTCGTAGCTAATGAATGGAAAGATGCCAATGATAAGGTGATGCCAGTAAAACAATGGCTTGAGGAAAGAAGGTTCTTGCAGGTATAATGGAATGTTCACTACTTACTTTTCTATAAAAGTTATATTTTTATATTTTTTTTCAATTGATTTGCCAGTTTTGAAAACAGGGGGAGATGCAACAGTTACGAGATAAACTAGTTATAACCGAGCGTGCTGCAAGATCTGAAGCACAATTAAAAGTATCTCTCTGTATATCATCATTTCTAAGATGTTGTGTATATACTTTCATGGCTGATAAATTTCATTAATTAATTGTATTACAATAAATCTTGGAGCTTCTTTTTGTATATACTTTGGATGAGAAATTTATGCCGCCAAATGAATTTAATATTTATATTTAATTGCTGCAAATACCAAATATTAATTAATTATATAAAAAAATATTGATTTTTTTTTGTTGTATTGAAGTAGTTAGTGACCACATTTTTTAGTCTCTAACATTAGACACCAACAGATTTGGTCACAAAATAGAGTTAACGGAGCCGTTAACTCCGTTAACTAAGCTTAATAGTGACCACTTTCACTTGTTTAGAGACCAAATTGGTGACCACTTTTTTGTCGTCACATATATAGTGACCACTTTGTTTTCGTCACTAATTAGAGACAAGTTATGTTTTTGGTCACTAATAAAATTAGCCACGGACCTTTAGTGACCATAAGTGACGACTTTTATTTTGGTCACTAAACTCCTTAGTGACGGAATTTTTCAACTGTTAGTGACCAAACGTGTTTTGTCACTAAAAGGCATTTTTCTTGTAGTGCAAATTGCGCATAAAGTTATGTAAAAAAAAACAAGTGTAGTAAATAACAATATATATTACACTACAACGGTTAATGCACTCAAAACTCAATCTAGTTTACAAAAGTACTAAATTGAATTAGTTAACAAAAAAAATTGTTACTGAGTTTTGATAAAAACGTTAAATTGATCGCACTAAAATGAAGAATAAATTTAAAATGGTGATTTGACCTTAAAGTCGATAATAGCCGGGTAAGTAATTAAAGAGCGAGAAATGACATATAATTTATTATTAGTTAGCCGGTTATTATTAATTTTATATTTTAATGATCAATTTTATTTGAGTCTTAATTTTCTCAATTGTAGGTATATATTCATATTTATTTAATATTATTTCAATGTTTTCCTCATTTAATAAGCAGTTGATAAAAGAATATGATAATTTTTATAGATTTTTATCAATGTCAAGGTGGATTTACTATAAACAATAATTGCATGAAAACTACGATTCGATTTTTTTATTGGGATAAATTGGTATACGTTATCTAATGTAGGGAATGGGGTATTTAGAAACGTTTAGGTAGTATTTGATTTTGACTTAAAAAACTTAATATGAAATTGTTTTAATCTAATAAGTTAAGAGAGACATGTTTGTTTTTAAGATAATCTGGACAACATAACTTAATTGTGAAAGTCATTGGAGTGTTATAAACCCCATTTGGTCATTGATTTTTTCCGATTTTATTTTATAAAATATTATTTGATAATTAAATATAATAGTTTTTAATACCATAGTAATTAGTTGTTAATTTATCATATCTAATTATTATTATTTTTAAATTATAAAAAATTGTTTTAATAGTAATTTTATTAGTTATATCATAAATATTAAATCTTGCATATTTACTAGTAGTATGATAAATAGTTTGATCTAGACTTCGTAAATAGGTTTTATTTAATTCTTCTTTATATTTTATCAATTTTTGTTTAATGTTTGAGATTTAAACATATTATATGAATTATTAAATTTAAATCCTTATAAAATTAATTATATTTTTAAAACACTAATATATATGTTATCATATTATTAATTTAGGATCTTCATTTTAAAGGTTTAAAAGTAAAAAACCGATATAAAAGGTAATAAAAATGTTATTTCCTTTTAATTATCATTAAGTTTATTTATTATATTCATAAAACAAACACCGATAGTTTTTTTTTCACACATACATTATTTACTTAAACAAATGATATATCGATACAGGATTTAATAAGATAAATAAACAAACAAGCCATAAAAGAATGAAGAAAAAAAGCTCTTGAATTTTTAATCTTTATTAAACCATAAATTGGTCAGAGCTTCGGTTTGAAGATTAGTGAAACTTTTTGGTTGACAAACAAGGACGGAACTTCATGGAGGCCGAGGGGGTTGTGGCCCTCCCAAAGTTCGGGGTTTATAGTGTAAATGTATTATAACTTAAAGGTATTTTTTGTAATTTTCGTGTTTGGCCTTCCCGGGAAGTATTAGTTGTTTTTTAATTTAGTTGTCTACTTTTGAACTTTCGGTAGTTTCAGAGTTTCGACCCCCACTTAAAAATTTCATGTTCCGTCTATGTTGACAAATAAAACTGGACATTTCTTAATTGGTGGCTTATCATTCCACCTTAATCTATGAGCTACAAACCGATGGAGTTGACGTTATTAGCGTTATTTAACTAATTGAGTTTCTTATTAGACTTTCTATTCTAAAGTCTTTTATTATCATGGATTACGTTGAAGAATGATTTTTCGGTACTAGATTACGATTCACGATTTTCGTTATGGCAAGATAAGATGTGGGCTGTGCTCGCTCCGATGGATCGATCTTGATGATGATTTGTTAGATGAGGAGGTTTCAACCAATAAAATATGTAATCATAATAATTTGGCAGATATAACGACGAAAGCGTTTCCAACAACTAAATTTGGCTTGCTCAAGCTTGGATGGTATCGAATTCTAATTACATTGGACTGTTCCCACGCGATAATTTCACGATAAAAGGTTCATGAATCATAATGATTTATTAGTCATTACGACCTCAACATAAAGTTGGTGGGTTATTCTCAATTTTATAAAATACATTAGTTATAAAAGGTTTTGACCCAATTTGAAATATATTTAGAAAAACACTAGTAAAATATATAACTTGATTTATAAACAAATAACATAAGGTAATAACATCGAGGCAACAACCCCCACTTTAGTGGTTTAAACTTAGAATAGTAATACACCTGAACCTAACAATCAAGGCAACAACCCCCACCTTAGTGCGTTAAACTAAGGTCATTCTCGAATAACATACGGTAATAACATCGACTCATAGGGACTGCACAACAACAAAATCTCATATCAGCAATGAGGGTTTGTTAGACCCATATATATATATATATATATATATATATATATATATATATATATATATATATATATATATATATATATATATATATATATATTGAGGTTCAAATGGGATCCCTAATTTTCTAGAGATCTAGGGATCCACTTTTTAACCACCCATTTTTCCTTATATCTTTGTTTTTTTTTTTGTTTTTTTTCTAATATTTTTTTTTTACCTTTTTATTTACTTTTTTTTTTTTATTTTTTTTTTCTTCCGAAAATCACATTTGATTTTCAACCTTACTTTTAAAAATCACATGTGATTTTCAATCTACAAATCTTTTATGGGTAAAATCATATGTGATTTTAACCTACAAACTATTTTGCTTATAAAATCACATGTGATTTTCGAGAAACAAATATTTCAAGTGTGACTTTAAAATTTATAAATTTTGGTTTTTGAAAATCACATGTGATTTTCCAAAAAAAAAAAATTCACGTGTGATTTTAAAATTTATAAATTTTGGTTTCTGAAAATCATATGTGATTTCAATTTTTCACAAAAAAATCACATGTGATTTTGAAAAAAAAAAGTTAAGTAAAACATAGCAAAAAAGAAAAAAAAAAAAAAAATATTAAGTGGAAAATGTGTGGCTGAAAAGTGGATCCCTGGATCCCTAGAAAATTGAGGATCCCATTTGAACCTCACCCTATATATATATATATATATATATATATATATATATATATATATATATATATATATATATATATATATATATATATATACGGGTGGCTCAAATAGAGTTGACATGCATGTAACGAGGCCTTATACTACCACTAAGGCCATATAAGTAAAGGTAACGCTAAATCTAAGGTACAATAATCTACATTCGTATAAACAAGATATATTTAAGTTCAAATAACGCAAATCATGCCCAACTATAAAAGCGGTAAAAAGGGGCAACGAATAACTAACGAATCAGTGAAAATACGTCAGGTAGACAAACGTCATGAGAATAACGCTCTACCGCCTAAGTGCCCTAGCATAAAGACATCGAAAGTCTAAGTATCTCTATAACGTAGTAGGGTTTAGCCTTATATGATAAACGTTATATTATATGTTATATTTTAAAAGTGTTCGAAAGAATAATATATCGAGTTAAAGATATCGAATAAAAAGATAACGATATTTCGTGTCAAAATGACGAGTTAAAGATATTGATATTTCGAGTCAAAAGACGAGCAAAAGATATTGATATTTCGAGTCAGTAATGACTAATAAAATATAACGATTTTTCGATTCAATAATGACTACGAGAAGATATCGTGTATTTAAGTCTATAAAGACGATTAGAAATGAATGATGTTTCGAGCCGAAAACGACTAACATAAATACCGAAGTTTAGTAGAAGTCAACCAAGGTCAACATCAAAGGATAGTTGACTTGGTCAAAGTCAACGATTTTTGAAGTAGTCAAAGTCATCTAAAAGTCAACATTCGACATTTTGAATAATTTAAAATCGTTTGAGAGATTTAAATATTTTGAGTAAAATAGTTTGAAAACAATTTCATAAAAGTTTAATGAAAGGAAAGTTTATTATAAAAATCAAGATTTAGTTCGCGTTTCGAGAAAAAGTATAATTATCGAAACTATATATGTTTAACGAATAATATATTAATGAATATCGTGTTAATGATTGCGATTACGTTTTTGAGACCAAAAACGTATATTTGTCTGTATATACTACTTTATGTATAATAATATGTGTACTTATATACTTATTTCGTTCAAATTACGTGAAATTACGAAACAGTAGCTAACTGCGGCGCACTGGGACTTTAGTGCGTCGTACTGAGTTGTGGACAAGACATTGCGGCGCATAGGGACATCAGTGCGTCGCACTGTGTTTGTGACCAAGCCGATGAGGCGCAGTAAGGCAACAGTGGCAAAAACCGGTGCCGATAAGTTAAATTTAGTTTTATATGAATATGTCCATAGTGTAATTTACATATATAGATGTTTATATAAGTTATTTGTACATTATATATACAAGTTTTTACATAATAATACTTAGAAATACTAATTAAAGTGTATATAACCTTTTATAGGTATAATTAGTCCAATTTAGTCAAAAAGTCCAAGAGTATGAGGATAACATTTTTGGTAGAAATTTAGTAATAGTTCCTATATGACAATTATCCGATTTGTTTACATATAAGTTCATAATATACCATTTTTAGGCTAAGAGATGTCACTAACTGGTATAATATGTCAATTTTTATGTTTTCATCCATTTTAACCATTTTAACTTTTTATATAAGTTACTTTAGTGGATATTTAGTGGAATTAAGAAAACGAAAAGGAGAAATTAATGGTTTATTAGGGAGTACTGAAGACCTCCGCAAAATCTACCAAGAGTCGCCAGAATCGTCTCAAAATCTCTCGGAAATGAACTTCACAAGTGGTGGTGAGGAGGAAACAAACTCCAAACACAAAAACAACCACTTGTTACAAGTGAACATAAGGAAAAAGTATTAAAATAAGGTTTAAAGATGATTTTAACTTACCAATCTTCAATATGTGAAATCCTCCATGATTATGAACAAAACGAGAGTGGAAGATGAAGATGTGGTGGATGAATTCCTTGCAAGAACATAAGAGTTTATGTTAGAATCTTCTTTGTAACAAAGGAGAAGAATTAAGGGTAGAAAAGATGCAATTGGGGTTGAAAAAACTTACCAAGTGAAGTGTGATGAAGGAGAAGATGATGTATGATCTTCTTCTAACACAAAAACACTCTAGAATGTGATTAATATCTCACCAAAGTTATGGAAATGGAGAGAATTTGGGAGTGTTTGAGTTAGAGAGAAGATGAAAGAAAGATTAAATGGTGATGAAAATTGTTAAGGATGGAAACATGGCATGAGAGATGATGTAAGTTGGTCAATGATCCACAATTTACTCATCTAATACCATATTAGGAAGGTTTGGGGCAGATTCCACGTGTTTGCATGTGTTTGTGGAATCTCAAGAAAGCAAAAAACGTTTTTGGCATGGTTTGTCCAGACCACGACTACGTCGTAGTCAGTAAGGACTGCGGTGCGGTCTAACGCTTATTTAACATCCGTTAGTTGCCCGTTAAAAGGACTGAATTTGTAAAGAATTTAACGTCAGTCCCGTTAAAGGGCTAACTTTGTAAAATTTTTTTAACGACAATCTTAATCTTATAAACGAAGGCATAACTCACCCATACTTATCTTACGAGCATACTAAACCTCCTAGGCACTTGGGTACTAAACGTTTTCGTTACGAAGGAGAAAAACAATACGTAATATAAAAACCCGACCACATAAAATACGTGATAAAACGAAATAGAAAATAATAAAAAGAGTCAAAACAAAATATCGATAAATAAAAAGATAAACGAAACACGAAATGGTACCTCGAAATCACAGTTGTCACATTTTTCCCTTGCTGCAATGTCATGAATCTTGAGCAATATGGAATGGTCCCCCCCCCCCCCCCCCCCCCCCCCCCCCCCCCCACCCTAACATATAGAAGATAAAAATAAGTTAGTGGTTTCCGATTTCAGTCGTATGGTTGTGGAGTATTTAATGGTTGGTGATGATGTGATGTTGCTACGACACCGAGTTTTTTTTGGGTGCCATGGTTGGGAATAATGGTCCAACATACAAAGAGTCGATATGAAATTTTGAATCGCAATGCAACCGATGGCATGTTTTAAATGGGTTAAAATTTTCCAAATTAAACATATAAGGATATGTAATCACAATGAAGTTATTCTAATGATCATGATTTTTATGACTTTCAAAAGCTAGGGTAAGAACAGTAAAAAATAGAACATATATATACATAAACCACCAGTTTTTCACAAATGTGCCTATCAATCTATATACGTAATTTTAGTCTAAAAAAACTAGTACAAAACTGTGCATCCAATTTTTTGGAGGATGACGATCTGTCCTTAAACTATGATATGTGTAATCGGGCAGTGAGTTGGATGAAAGCTTCTTCTTGGTAGGGAATAGTAAGCCCTCCTGTTGCATGGCTGAAACCGAATTCTTCCTCTGACCTTCGTAATAAATCTTGAAACAATGGTTGATCCAAGTAAGATAAGGGAACCACAAATCGTTTTCTTTGAATTTCTCCCACGTATACAGCCAAATATCCTTTGGGAACATCTCGGTGCTTGTTATTGAGTTTGATCAGCTGTTTTGCATTAGCTGTTTTGCATTAACAACTACTGATTGCAATCGGAAAACACCCATAATTTTTGGAGCGGAAAGAAGACTTTTTTTTAGTAGAATGAAGTAATACAAATATATTGAAGAAGTGGAAATTGGATTAGAAGGTGTGGTTTGATGGGAGTCTCAAGTATTTGGCTTATATTTATAGCTGGCCACTCAAATGGGAAAATCGATAAATCAGATGGATTTTAAAGTAGGCCTTCCTCATGTGAAGCTGCACATGGCTTTGTTAAGTTTGTTAGAGTTAGAAAATATTGTGTTTGTATATATAAGACGTTGGCCTACTTGTTTCTGGGACTTGTGAGGTTATGAACGAGCGACACTTTGGACCTACATCCGTATTGAAGTACGATCCCAGCTGCCCAACTTGGAATGTGAGGATAAATTTTAATACAGCACATTGTTTTCTCACTACCCTTTTAGAAGTAACGATATCTCATAAAGATGGAAATTAATGTTATATGATATCTCTGCCAACTGTGTGCCCATACCCAAAGGGTAGTGTAAATCTCAATATATTCTTGACGTAGAAAAAGGTAAACGCATTCCAAAAGTTGAACCACAAATACAAGACATACCACATGGGGTACGGACTAAATACATTCCAGACTGGTCCGGTTCAATACTTTAATCACTGCCTATTGAAATGTTTTTATCTTGTCCAAGACACGTATTTAATGTAACAGGAGTGCATGCCCCTTTAAGACTTAAGAAACTGATATGCTTGAGAGGGGTGTCAAGCCTCGTATACCCTTGAGGATGGGTGTGCTTGGAACAGCGCCCATTAATCAACATCTAAACCTTGTCAACACGCAAAGAGGTTTAACTTGTTTTAAAGCAGGTGTAACAATTGCCATTGACATCCCTTACTTTGAGAATCTATAGAATTCTTCTTTTATTTCCGAAATAAGTACTGCTCTTTTGAACCAAAAGACTCATAAAATATTTAACCAGATATAGTAAGGGCGAGGCCAGTAAAGCGTTGAGATAATTTAGTTAACCAGATTGGTTTTATAAGTCTTTTTAAATCGCAAATTATCTTCATTGATGTTAACACATGTAAGTTTAGTAAGTTAAGGAGCAGGGGATTAAACAGATAAGCACATGCCTCCAAACAACACATCATTATAGTGCAAAAATATTCATGAGCAAATCAGATTTCACTCGATCGGCAAAACTAATATAGCTGTATGTTTAAATAATTCAAATTTGCAGTAAGAGAGTGGTTTTTTCAACATATATACATATGAAAACACTAATTTATGGGTAACTATAAGGGAAGTCCTCTGCTACAACTTCACCTACTATACTCATTATGAAATCAAAACTAAAAAATTCTACAAAATTGTGTTTCTAAAATAAATGGATGATGGCAGTTCTTAGTTTCCGAACTATGAAATGTGGAATTGGGCAGTAAGATTAAAGAAAAGTTCTTCTTGGCAGGAAATTGTAAGCCCACCCATTGGATGGTTGAACTCGAATTCTTCCTCTGACCTAGTCAATAAATTTTGGAACAATGGTTGGTCCAAGTAGGATAAAGGAACCACAAATCGTTTTCTTTGAATATCTCCTAAGTACACAGACAAATATTCTTTGGGAACATCTCGTTGATGCTTCTTATTAAGTTTGACTAGCTGT
This sequence comes from Senecio squalidus, assembly GCA_910822075.1. Lineage (NCBI taxonomy): Eukaryota > Viridiplantae > Streptophyta > Magnoliopsida > Asterales > Asteraceae > Senecio > Senecio squalidus. Next base: position 43,988,615 of record CAJVGC010000432.1, read on the forward strand.
TTCAAGATAATGAAAAGATGTAACTAGTTTGCAGAAGTACTGGTTGTTGGTCATCCTTCCAATCCAATCAATATACACTAGAACTGCCTACTAGTTTATGTAAGGTGACGATCAAGACTAAGGAGCTCATCGAACAACACTTTGGACCTACATCTGTTTTGAATTAGGATATTGTATATGAAAATTCATGTGCCATTGTTATTACATTAATATAATTCAATACTCTTTGTGAATAAAATTATTTTTTTGATTTTTATAAAATATTTAAAAGACGGAAATATTATCTATAATATATCAAATTATAAGAATATATACTGTTAATTTTAAATAATAATTTTTGTTTTAAATAGAATTACTTGATAATAATAAATTAAAAGTAATTATATTATTAATATTAATATACTTAAATAAAATGTAAAGACATATTTTTAAAGATCCGATATCGTAATTAAGTAATACGGTTAATAACCGTTTACCGTTATAACAGAAAGTTATAATACCACATGTTGTTGTATTAAGTATAAATATATTCATTTGGTACGTATTATAATCATAACTAACTACCTATGACTTAAGTCGACAACACTTAAAATGATAATTAACTCTTATACGTATTATAATTAAGTAATACGATAAATCGTACCCTAATGCTAGACCTTAAATCCTAAACTCCTATCCTTAAACCACCGTAACCCTAGAAACTTAAACCCGAACAACATTCATCGTGTACTCGCCATTTATCGACTATTAGAGCTAACACGAGTAAGCCAAAGTTGTATAGACCATTCATCTATCGACCATTCATCTATCGACCATTCATCGACTATTAGAGCTAACCTGAACAACATTCATCGACTACGTACTCACTATTCATCGACGATAACACTACTAACCCCCAAACCTAAACCCCAAACCTTAAACCATAATCCTAAACCCTAAATATATATTACAAGACATACATGAAATCCTATCAATGATTTGATCGATCATTGCTTTACTTGTAACAATGTCAATGTATACTCTTACACATAGATCTATTCAATCGACTACTCACCGTTGCTCATCGACAATCGCAAAAACCAGTAGATAATTCCACGGTTTAATAACTTATACATGATATAATTTAAATTAATTATCATTACTAATATTATTTAAACGTTTTCATTATTAATATAATTATATAATAAAAAAAAAAATAATGAAACGACCTTTAGTGTAGGTGAGTCAACAGAAGTCAGCCTAATTGGTTTTGCCCGCCACACTTTTGGATTTTTCCCGGGTCACATACGGCGACGATTTATCGTCGCTGAAACCAATTGTCGTCGCCGAAGCTACTGGTGTGAATTAATTATATGTTCTTATCTCTTTCAAAACCCCCAAAATACCCAAACAAAAATCACACACACTCCATCGCCATTTTTACCATTTTCGGGTTTTTTCTTCAATTTGGGTTTCCTCCACCGCCACCATGACTCCACCATTCCACTCCCACCACCAAATCGGCACCACCACTCCAAACCGCCACCACACCAAGCCACCAAACCCCCACCACCACTCCACCATTCCTCCACCGCCACCATCACCACCATTCCGCCATTCCTCCACCACCATCTAGGTTTGTTTCTTTTTCTTTTTCATAAACTTAATTAATGTAATTTGTTAGATTATTAATTTGGGAATTATTTTGTTAGATTTTTTATTTATCCGGTTATTGACGTTATCGAACATCTCTATTAAAGGTTAGTATCAAAATTAATTTGGGTTTTATTTTTGTTAATATGAATTTGTATAAATAGTATGTATATAAGTTTGTATAATATAGTTTATTTCATAAATTGTATGATATTTATTTGATAGAATATGTGTTTGAGCAAATAGTAGCAGGCTCAGTAACTTGGGTGTTTGGGATTCAACCCCTTGACCTCCTGCTTAGCAGTGCGAACCTATCAAGCTCTTGGCGAGCCTAAGGTGGTCAAGTGGCTGGTTGGAGAAAGATGATCGGAATATGTTTACTGCGGGAAGTGTATAGGTATTCCGGCCAAGCTGACTACTCAGACATTGTCTTAATTTAATCATATTCCCATATGATTAATCGACAATGGATATTTAGAATTAACATTTAAAAATTATATTTAAATATAAATCAAGGATTAAAACATGAAAAATTGGATAACAATTATATAAGAAATGAAATCACATATCCTCAATATTATTCATTCTTAATAAAATTGTTTATTACATCCATATGTCCAAATATTATATCAATCACAGATTACATGAAACAACTAGATAAACGAAGTCCTATACCCTCAACCAAGTGAGTTAGGTTCGTCTTTACCACACCTTGGTGAAAGGATTAGCTAAGTTGTCATCTGTGTGAAGTTTGAGTACTTGAATTTCACCATGTTCGACTCTTTCATGAATATAGTGAATTTTCTTTAGAAAGTGTTTAGCTCCCTTTTGAACCCTCGAGTTCGTTGGCTATGATCATTGCACCAGTTTTGTTGCAATATCTATCCAAAGGAGTCTTGGTTGTGGGAACAATACCAAGTCCAGAAACAAATTTCCAGATCTAAACAACTTCCATTTGCATCTCTGGAAGATGGAATATACTCAGATTCTGTTGTAGAGATGGTTATTTATGAAATCCAGCATCACAATATCCAATATTAGCCTCAGGATTTCCACCATACATAAGAACCATATCTTTAGTAGCCCTAAGGTACTTCAATATGTTCTTTACAGCAATCCAGTGTCTTTCGCCTGGATTCTATTAAATCTTGTTAACAATGTTCTGTGCAAAAGCCACATCAGGACTTGTGCATCTCATCACGTACAAAATATATCCTTTTGCCTAAGCATAAGGTATCCTTTGCATACGCTCCACTTTTTGAGGTGTAAGAGCATTATCCTTGATGTTGAGATTAAGTCTATCTTTCATTGATAAATTTCCACGTTTGGAATTTTCTATACTAACTGCTTAAGTATATCATCAATGTAAGCTTTTTGACTTAACTCAACTAACCGCTTAGATCTATCTCTCAAGATCTTGATTCCCAAATCAATACTGCTTCTCCTAAGTCTTTCATGGCAAAACATTTTCCAATATGAGATTTAACATCTTCAAGCATTGGAACACTGTTTCCCATTAGCTATATGTCATCTACATATAAGACTAAGAAAGTAACATTACTCCCACTGAATTTGATACACACATGGCTTATCGAAATTCTGAACGAAATCAACCTTTTGATTTCTTCATCTAATCTTTTATTCCAACTTCTTGATGCTTGCTTAAGTCCATAAATGAACTTCTTTAGCTTGCATACTTGTTGGAATGTAATGTACTAATAAAACCTTATTTTGATTCATATAGACGTCATCGTCTATATAACCATTTAGAAAGGTTGTCTTGACATCCATTTTCCATATCTCATAGTCATAGAACTTCGCTATGGCTAAGAGAATTCTAATAGCTCTTATGTCTGCCATTGGGGAAAAGGTTTCCTCATAATCTATACCATAGACTTGAGTAAATCCTTTTGCCACGAGATGAGCTATATAGATGTGTATTTTCCCATCCATGTATGTTCTTTATCTTTAAAAAGAAACATTTGCAATCGATAGTCTTGGCATTTGGAGTTTTATCTACCAAATTCCAAACTTCGTTTGCATTCATGGATTGAATCTCCAAATTCGCAGCTTGAAGTCATTTATCAGCGTCTGGACCTGATAATAACTTTCAAGTTTCGAGGTTCATTAAGATCCCCTTATACGTCACCATCCTCTAGATTAACGTTTAAGTTCAACCTAGAAGGTGCACGTATAGTCCTTTCGGACCTACGAATTGGAGCATCAACAATTTGTTGTTGAGACTGAACTTGTGGCTCAATCACAACTTGAGTCGGACTAGATTGAGGCATAACCTGAGGCTCAACTCTATCCCCCCCGAATGTTGATCACCAGTGTGAGTAGAAGGTGATGTATCTCCCTCTTGAACCTTGTCAAGTTCTACAACCCTCCCACTGTTTCCTTGTCCGATAAGCCGTGTTTCGACAAACTCGGAATATCGTGCAACTTGAACAGTTTGTTGGAATCATATTGAGAATGCATAAAGCAGACTATAGAGCATAATCTCAAAAGATAATGGCAGAATATTAAGGTTCATCATCGATCATACCCTGCCAAGCAAGGTTCGATTTCTCCTCTCCGATACACCATTATGTTGTGGAGTATAGGAAGGAGTAAGCAATTGGACAATTCCACATGCTTTGATATGATCCTTAATCTTTAGGCTTAAGTACTCACCACCACAATCCGATCAAAGGATCTTGATGGTTTTGCCGAGTTGATTTTCTACTTTCGTTTTGAAACACTTTGAATGTTTCAACCACCTTATGTTTATGTTTAAGCAAGTTAAACATAACCATAACTGTTGAAATTATCCGTAAATGTAACGAAATAGTTAGCACCTTTCTTTGACACATGTCTAAAGGGATCACATACATCAGTATGTATGATTCCTAAAAGATCAGTTGCCCTTTTCGTCTCATACGGAAAAGGTTTTCTTGTCATTTTGCCCAACACACACAAGATTCGCATTTATCAAATAAAATATCATTTGACTTTAAAAGCTGTGAAGCCTTTTAATGCAATACTTGTATATGTCGCAATACAACAATGTCATAGATAGGTTGAGTCCAAGTTGGACTTAACGCATTTAGTGCTAATAACATATATAGAATAATAATTTAAAGAAGAATGAGCATGCAAATCTATTTCATATATGTCATTAATATCAATCATATTAATATAATAACATTATGTTTGAACCATAAACACCAAATTCATTATTCTTTAAAACGTAAACTGAAACATTCCCCATAACATAAGTAAGTGCATAATAACAATTGTCTAATACAATTATTATGGCCTAGGGTAAATGTAAGTCTTAACTTCTAATGGCTTTCATAACTACACGTTTGACTTAGCCTACGTATAGTTATAGAGATCCATTCTTCAGTTTCATCTTTGCTCTAAATCCTTGTAAGGAATCACAAATATGAGTACCACATCCAATGTCAGATACTCATGTATTTGTTTTTAGAGAAAAAAACATAATTCTATAAGTGAAGATATCCGAAGATCCGACGTTGCCGACTCTCTTCTTATCTTGCACCTCGGCTAGAGTAGGAAAATTACTCTTTCAATGCCTAATCACTTAACAGTGATTTCAACCATCATCCTTAGTCGGACGTTCTCTTTTCGCTAGAGGGGTTAGCTTAGGCTTGTGAATATAAACAATTGCTTATTTATTCGTTCCATCTTGTTTAGCTTTGCCATTAGCTTGCGGTTGTCTATTCTTATCTGAAATATACCACCATTGACCGCTAGGATCTGGTTGGTAACCGATTAGGAAGGAATTTCTCAAACTCTACGAGCATCATATGAAGTTCTTGTGAATTTTAGCCATACCATGCATATTGTTGTTAGGTGTAAATTCACCAATATCTTGTTCAAGGCAATTTAGAACAACAATAGTTTAATGATAGGGTAATTCATCCTTTCCAAATGATTAACTTAGCTTGTTATGTTGACAACGTGAGTCTATACTGATGTTCCAGCAACATGTTTTCACTAATGTAATTCTTGAATCAAGTCGTTCAATTCAAGACCGACTTGTTTCTCATACATAATGTGAAGCTTAACAATCATTATATCTGACTACTTATCGCTGCTTGATAAGTTGCCCGAGTTATCTCATCATAAGCATTCGGCTCAAGAGATATCGGTTTATTAATGACTGGTAATTACTTCATCGCTCATAGAACGATTCTCAGCTGATGAAACCAATCATTAAAACTTGGTTCAGTAAGTATTTCACCTTTGAAAATTGTTTTGATTTCTGACATAATCCCGCTTAAATAGGGATTTTGTGCCATTTCTACAAAACAGAAGAAAGTTCTCATTAGTACTTTCGACATAAGGTTTCTTAACAAAACGTAAAACCCATGGTTTACTTTCCGTTAAGACTAGGACCCAATTGACATATTACCGTTCCATCAGTTGATCTGCTAGGAACTAAATAATACTCAAAAGGTAAGTGACGATCCGTAATTGCATTTACAGGTGTAACTCCTAGAAAATGGGACTTAATGTCATAATTCGATCCGAGCATCAAAATGGTGATCGTAACATTAATCATGTTTCGTCGCATCTTAGTGCTATCGGCGTTTACAGTCTCACTGCATGACCCGATTTAAGTCATCCGACTGAAGACTGCAGATAGTCCACTACAGTCTCACTATGAGTGGTAATCCGCCTTGGATACACTTCACCTACGTCTCACGTAGAGTGATGAGCAAGTACAAGTTGTCTAAGCAATACGGATAGCAATTGACTTAAATTCCATGGGTGTTAAAAATATACGTACGCAATTGTCATGCAACAATTTCGTAACGTAATTTAATTAAAAACAAAATGTTTTTATTTTACTGGTTATTAAACGTGTTTCTATGATTACCTAATTTATACAACTAATCGTAACATGGTCATCATTAAAACCCTTTCGGTAGCTCTACGAGAGTACGACCAGGAAAGCATGTGAGGTGTAGCGAATGGTTCAACATTTCTTAATAGCATTGCCTCATTAGGAGTGTACCCCACTCCGCATAACTTTCCTAGACATCGTCCCCTATTGTAGGTGAGCCTAGTTGGGTAATAATACACTGAGCATGTACAATCTAGTTATAAATTACCAATCACACGCTTATTAAAATGATGGTTTTTAAGATATTTTGTAAATTTATACGTTCCGTCGCTGGACCAAATTACGGTATATAAACCCAACCAAATGCGTTATAGAACGTATAAAAGTGCCAAAATAAATTAATAACTCGTCATAATAATTCTTTAGTCGTATTATTAAATTTTGTTTCTTTCAAAAGACATTTGACAAACAATATTTATAACAAACAATTTAGAATTATTCTACGCAACTAATTGGGTAATGCCTAAAAAGTCTCTATGGTTATTGTTTACATATTGAATCACTCCCGTTTCAAAAGAAACGGACCACATACATCCGTCCAAATAAACAAGTTTGGATTGCGTAAGCTATCAATATGTAAACAATTCGTATATCAAATAAACCACACATAACTTTTTATCATACAAATCCTTTTGTGTCGCACATATTCAATTAACAATTAATAATATGTCACTAATTCAATTTACTTTTTAACAAATATAATATATCTAATTATGCTTACAAAGTTATGCATGTAACTTTATAAACATAATTTTGCATAAAAGTAAATAAGGTAATTAAACATCAAATTGTAAGGTAGATTGATTTCAAATTAACTTTTTAATTTTGTAAAATCATACAATAAACCAACCCTAAATCCCCCCTCAATTTTGATGTTTTAGATCCAAAATAATATTTACCTATGTTTTGGCTGATACCACTATAGGTATACAACTAGAGTCATATTGTCAAACAATACATGGCAGCGGAATTTAGGATCACATAGTAAATAATAAATCGGATAAAGAATTACCTTGAATTAGTAGCAAGCGAAAGTCGTAGATCTAAGTATAAGATCTAATCTACGGTTACGTACGCGACACCTTCTTTTAGCAACAGACTAGTATGCTAGTACACGTTTAATTGCTTTGTACAACAATTGTCTTAGCAACAACTCTTTATTACAAAAACCAAATAAAAAAACAAAACCCTTTTTTAAATAAGAATAAACCGATCGGCTAACGTTTCAAAAACCTTAGTCGACATTTGTATTTTTGTAATTAATTAGGGTTTATTTATAGGTTTTCAAATCTAAGAGTTTGAGTTATATTACAATAAGGAAACCTCCTTATTTACATAATAAACCCTCTATTTAATAAATATTTACACTTAACCATTAAGTAATATTTAATAAATAAATTAAACCTGTAGTCGTGTCTAAATGTCGATGTGTGCGCTCCCGTAGTCTCACACATTTACGGACACACATTTGTTAAAACTATTCAAATACCAACAGCGGGTAGGAGCTATGACCAGGTTTATTGATATCAGAAATTAGGTTTGAATAAACAACTTCAGTTGAGAAGGTACATTGGGTATGTTTATTACTTAATCATCCGAATTTGATATAGTAAGGGCGAGGCCAGTAAAGCGTTGAGATAATTTAGTTAACCAGATTGGTTTTATAAGTCCTTTTAAATCGCAAATTATCTTCATTGATGTTAACACATGTAAGTTTAGTAAGTTAAGGAGCAGGGGATTAATTAAACAGATAAGCACATGCCTCCAAACAACACATCATTACAGTGCAAAAATATTCATGAGCACATCAGATTTCACTCGAACGGCAAAACTAATATAGCTGGAAGTAAGTTTAAATAATTCAAATTTGCAGTAAGAGAGTGGTTTTTTCAACATATATACATATGAAAACACTAATTTATGGGTAACTATAAGAGAAGTCCTCTGTTACAACCTCACCTACTATACTGATTATGAAATAAAAACTAAAAAATTCTACAAAATTGTGCTTCCAAAATATATGGATGATGGCAGTTCTTAGTTCCCGAACTATGAAATGTGGAATTGGGCAGTAAGATTAACGAAAAGTTCTTCTTGGCAGGAAATTGTAAGCCCACCCATTGGATGGTTGAACTCGAATTCTTCCTCTGACCTAGTCAATATAATTTTGGAAGAATGGTTGGTCCAAGTAGGATAAAGGAACCACAAATCGTTTTCTTTGAATTTCTCCTACGTACACAGCCAAATATCCTTTGGGAACATCTCGTTGATGCTTCTTATCAAGTTTGACTAGCTGTTTCGCACTAGCAACAAATGATTGTAATCGGAAAACACCCATATTGTTGGAGCGAAAAGAATCTGTTTTCAAGATAATAAAAAGATGTAACTAGTTTGCAGAAGTACTGGTTGTTGGATTGTAAGGTATACTTTGATGGAGGTGTCATGTAGTTGGCTTATACTTATAGTGTCTATACCTTGACCCAACCATTATATTTGAGAATTCTATTAATCTTATGGTTATCAATAAGGGCCTAACTCGGGTCATCCTTCACATGGCTTTGCTCAGTTTCGTAGACTTATTATCCCTCCAATCCAATCAATATACACTAGAACTTGGCCTACTAGTTTATGTAAGGTGGCGATCAAGACTAAGGACCTACATCTGTTTTGAATTTGGATATTGTAGAAGAAAATTCATGTGCCATTGTTATTACATTAAAATAATTAAATACCCTTTGTGAATTAAATTATTTTTTTGATTTTAATAAAATATTTAAAAATTGAAAATATTATTTATAATATATCAAATTATAAGTAATATATAATGTTAATTTTAAATAACAATTTTTGTTTTAAATAGAATTACTTGATAATAAGAAATTAAAAGTAATTATATTATTAATATTAATATACTTAAATAAAATGTAAAGACATATTTTTAGAGATCCGATATCGTAATTAAGTAATACGGTTAATAATCGTTTACTGTTATAACGGAAAGTTATAATACGACATGTTGTGGTATTAAGTATAAATATATTCATTTGGTACATATTATAATCATAACTAACTACCTATGATTTAAGTCGACAACACTTAAAATGATAATTAACTCTTATACGTATTATAATTAAGTAATACGATAAATCGTCCCCTAATGCTAGACCTAAAATCCTAATTAAACTCATATCCCTAAACAATCGTAACCCTAGAAACTTAAACCCGAACAACATTCATCGACTACTCGCCATTTATCGACTATTAGAGCTAACATGAGTAAGCCAAACTTGTATAGACCATTCATCTATCGATCATTCATCGAATATTAGAGCTAACCTGAACAACATTCATCGACTACGTACTCACCATTCATCGATGATAACACTACAAAACCCCAAACCCTAAACCATAATCCTAAACTCTAAATATATAGTAACCGACATACATGAAATCCTATCAATGATTTGATCGATCATTACTTTACTTGTAACAATGTCAATGTATACTATCACACATAGATCTATTCAATCAACTACTAACCGTTGATCATCGACAATCGCAAAAACCAGTCGATAATGTTTTTCCACATTTTAATAACTTATACCTAATATAATTTAAATTAATTTTCATTACTAATATTATTTAAACGTTTCATTATTAATATAATTATATAATAAAAAAAATAAATATGAAACGACCATTAGTGTAGGTCAGTCAACGGAAATCAGCCTAATTGGTTTTGCCCGCCACACTTTTGGATTTTTCCCGGGTCACATACGGCGACGATTTATCGTCACTGAAACCAATTGTCGTCGCCGAAGCTACTGGTGTGAATTAATTATATGTTCTTATCTCTTTCAATACCCCCAAAATACCCAAACGAAAATCACACACACTTCATCTCCATTTTCGGGTTTTTTCTTCAATTTGGGTTTCCTCCACCGCCACCATCACTCCACCATTCCACTACCACCACCAAACCGGCACCACCACTCCAAATTGCCGCCACACCACTCCACCAAACTGCCACCACCACTCCACTATTCCTCCACCGCCACCATCACCACCATTCCGCCATTCCTCCACCACCATCTAGGTTTGTTTCTTTTTCTTTTTCATAAACTTAATTAATATAATTTGTTAGATTACTAATTTGAGAATTATTTTGTTAGATTTTGTATTTATCCTGTTATTGACGTTATCGAGCATCTATATTTCAGGTTAGTATCAAAATTAATTTGGCTTTTATTTTTGCTAATATGAATTTTTATAGTTTGTATGTATATAAGTTTGTATAATATATTAAATTGTATGATATCTATTTGACAGAATATGAATGTATAGAATTTTTATGAATTAAATTGTATGATTTTTATGATATGATAGAATTTGTATGAATTAAATTGTATAATTTGAATGTATAGGATTGTATGATTTGTATGTATAAAATTGTATAATTTTTACTTAGTAATTTGATAAATTGTATAGAATTGTATGGTCTGTATGTATAAAAGTTTGTATAATGTAGGTTTAGTGATTAATTTCGGAGTAATGATACCTTAGGTCTGAATTTAATCGATCCAGTAGAATACGTGTCCGAAATTAATTTAGTAGAAATGAATTTCAGAAAGTCCCTATTTTGGGACTGCTTTTTTAATGTTTTGTCTCATTTAGTACATTTATGAATATTTATTAAATCTATACATTATAACTATTTTTTTTAAATTGTAGAAATACTTCGACATGAAGAAATTGTTGATGGTGTTGAGGAGGAGGCTCTTGCTAGATCCATGGTGGAATGGACTTGCAAAGATAGATATAGGGATGCATAATATCAAGTAAAGAAGGAACATTTCATAAAACGAGGTGGGTACGAGGCGCTTGTTTATCTTAGAGAAAATCCCCCACATGGGGTTAATTACGACGACATTTGTATTGCGTTTATATACCGTTTGACAAATCCGAAGCACATGAGCGTTTCAGAGGCAAACTCCGTTAACAGGAGCAAACAAAAGTTCCAAAGTAAGCATGGAAGTCAATCGTATGCGTTGAGGAGGGAAAAAAAGGGTAAGTAATTTTTTAATTGTTAGTTTTAATATTATTCATATAATTTGTGTTTAATTTGATATTATATTAATTTATTTCATTTGTTTGAAGCGCGAGGAACAACCCTAGAAGAAATATCCAAGTCTTATCGATAATTGGCAAGAAATACATACGGATAAATGAGGTGGCACTTGGACCTCAGATGAAGCGTATGATTTTCATGTAAGTAATTAGGGTAAAATGATAAAAACGGGTAAAATGGGTTAAAGTGGGAAAAATGGGTTAAATGGATAAAACGGGTCAAAGTGGGCGAAATGGGTTAAACGGAAAAAATGATAAAGATGGGTAAAATGGGTCAAAGTGGAAAAAATGGGTTAAATGTATATAACGGGTCAATGTGGGCGAAATGGGAAAAATAAGAATAAACATGGTTAAAATTGGTCATTTGAGTCAAATGGGTCAAGGTGGCGAAATGGGTGATATATTATTAACCAAATACTAGAACTTATAACTATTTTTATTTGGTTTCTTTTAAGAAAAGAATGGTGAATTTGAAGACCAACTCACCGTCTCGTACAAGCGAAGAGGAAATATTGGAGGAGGTTTTGGGAACTCGTAATGGGCACAATCGAGGTCGCGGAAGTAAATTAACAATTTCTGTCACGGGGGGTCCTTGATATCTTTATCTTCGAGAGGAAAAGGGAAAGCGAAAGTGCAAGAAGAAAATTTGGTGAGTATGAGTATGAATGATTTCACCGAATTTCCAACCAATAATCAAAACGAGGAGGACGAGGACGAAGAGGTGCCGGAGGACACCGATGAAGATGATAATTAAATGTGTGTTTGAATAATTTAGAACAATTTGGTACGATTTGGATCAATTTCGAGCGTTTTATGTATGTTATCGACATTTGTATGATTTTCATTGTTAAATATTTTATGGTTATAAGAGTTTGGATTATTTGAATATTCATTTCTTTTTTAAATTTTTTGTTGGGAATAAGCTGTTTAGAATAAACTGTTTGGATCGAAATAAGCAGAGACTTAGGAAATAACCAGAAAAAAATAAGCTGCTGTTTTTTAGATGAAAGACCTTTAGCGACGATCTATCGTCGCTGAAAACGTCGCTAAAGGTGTTATTTAATAATAATTATTTACTTAAATAAATAATAATTAAATAATTAAATAAATAATATTAAATAATTAAATAAATAATATTAAATAATTAAATAAATAATATTAAATAATTAAATAAATATATAATTAAATAAATAATTAAATAAATAATAATAAATAATTAAATAAATAAATAAATAATTAACTAAATAATAATTAAATAATTAAATAAATAATAATTAAATATAAAAAAAATCGTTTTGAAAAAGTCAAGGTGGGACCCGCAAGTCGAAGCTTTTTCGTAAAGGAAATCGTCGCCAAATACTTTCCGCGACGGATCTCTTGCGACGACCGTTCAACGACGATTTGTCGTCGTCAAAAGCTTTTGGCGACGATTTTTCGCTTTTGACGACGATTTTTGCTCGTTTATCGATAATTGGCAAGAAATACATACGGATAAATGAGGTGGCACTTGGACCTCAGATGAAGCGTATGATTTTCATGTAAGTAATTAGGGTAAAATGATAAAAACGGGTAAAATGGGTTAAAGTGGGAAAAATGGGTTAAATGGATAAAACGGGTCAAAGTGGGCGAAATGGGTTAAACGGAAAAAATGATAAAGATGGGTAAAATGGGTCAAAGTGGAAAAAATGGGTTAAATGTATATAACGGGTCAATGTGGGCGAAATGGGAAAAATAAGAATAAACATGGTTAAAATTGGTCATTTGAGTCAAATGGGTCAAGGTGGCGAAATGGGTGATATATTATTAACCAAATACTAGAACTTATAACTATTTTTATTTGGTTTCTTTTAAGAAAAGAATGGTGAATTTGAAGACCAACTCACCGTCTCGTACAAGCGAAGAGGAAATATTGGAGGAGGTTTTGGGAACTCGTAATGGGCACAATCGAGGTCGCGGAAGTAAATTAACAATTTCTGTACGGGGGGTCCTTGATATCTTTATCTTCGAGAGGAAAAGGGAAAGCGAAAGTGCAAGAAGAAAATTTGGTGAGTATGAGTATGAATGATTTCACCGAATTTCCAACCAATAATCAAAACGAGGAGGACGAGGACGAAGAGGTGCCGGAGGACACCGATGAAGATGATAATTAAATGTGTGTTTGAATAATTTAGAACAATTTGGTACGATTTGGATCAATTTCGAGCGTTTTATGTATGTTATCGACATTTGTATGATTTTCATTGTTAAATATTTTATGGTTATAAGAGTTTGGATTATTTGAATATTCATTTCTTTTTTAAATTTTTTGTTGGGAATAAGCTGTTTAGAATAAACTGTTTGGATCGAAATAAGCAGAGACTTAGGAAATAACCAGAAAAAAATAAGCTGCTGTTTTTTAGATGAAAGACCTTTAGCGACGATCTATCGTCGCTGAAAACGTCGCTAAAGGTGTTATTTAATAATAATTATTTACTTAAATAAATAATAATTAAATAATTAAATAAATAATATTAAATAATTAAATAAATAATATTAAATAATTAAATAAATAATATTAAATAATTAAATAAATAAATAATTAATTAAATAATTAAATAAATAATAATAAATAATTAAATAAATAAATAAATAATTAACTAAATAATAATTAAATAATTAAATAAATAATAATTAAATATTAAAAAAATCGTTTTGAAAAAGTCAAGGTGGGACCCGCAAGTCGAAGCTTTTTCGTAAAGGAAATCGTCGCCAAATACTTTCCGCGACGGATCTCTTGCGACGACCGTTCAACGACGATTTGTCGTCGTCAAAAGCTTTTGGCGACGATTTTTCGCTTTTGACGACGATTTTTGCTCGTCGCTAAAAGTGCTTATTGTTGTAGTGGGACTTTTTCTTCGCCAACTTCCCACCAGAGTTGAACAAGGTTTATCTACATGAAATGTTCACTTAAGTAGGACAGTTAGCCCAGGTATACGTGGCTCAAAAGGTGAGTAAAGCGGGTAAAAAGTTCTGGTTTGATCGTTTTTTCAGGGTTGATCGTGATTTTTATAACTTTCAGAAGCTACGGTAAGAACAGTAAATTGAAATGGAACATTTATATACATAAACCACCAGTTTGTACAAATGTGCCTATCAATCTATATACATCAATTTAGTCTAAAAAAAACTTGTACAAAACTGTGCATCCAATTTTTTGGAGGATGACGAACTGTCCTTAAACTATGATATGTGTAATCGGGCTGTGAGTTGGATGAAAGCTTCTTCTTGGTAGGGAATAGTAAGCCCTCCTGTTGGATGGCTGAAACCGAATTCTTCCTCTGACCTTCGTAATAAATCTTGAAACAATGGTTGATCCAAATAAGATAAGGGAACCACAAATCGTTTTCTTTGAATTTCTCCCACGTATACAGCCAAATACCCTTTGGGAACATCTCGGTGCTTGTTGTTGAGTTTAATTAGCTGTTTTGCATTAGCAACTACTGATTGCAATCGGAAAACACCCATATTTTTGCAGCGAAAAAAAGACTTTTTTTTAATAGAATGAAGCAATACAATTAGATTGAAGAAGTGGAAATTGGATTAGAAGGTGTAGTTTGATGGGAGTCTCAAGTAGTTGGTTTATATTTATAGCTGGCCACTCAAATGGGAAAATCGATAAATCAGATGGATTTTAAATGAGGCATTCCCATGTGAAGCTGCACATGGCTTTGTTCAGTTTGTTAGAGTTAGAAATATTGTTTTTGTATATAAAGACGTTGGCCTACGTGTTTCTGGGACTTGTGAGGTTATGAACGAGCGACACTTTGGACCTACATCCGTATTGAATTACGATACCAGCTGCCCAACTTGGAATGCACTCCAAAAGTTGAACCACAAGTTCCAGACACACCACATGGGTAGGCTACACATGGGGTACGGACTAAACACATTCCAGAATGGTCCGGTTCAATACTTTAATCACTGCGTATTGAAATGTTTTTACCTTGTCCGAGACACATATTTAATGTAATTTTGCACGACATAACTTTCAACAGGAGTTCAGGCCCCTTTAAGACTTAAGAAACTGATATGCTTGAGAGGGGTGTCAAGCCTCGTATACCCTTGAGGCTGGGTGTGCTTGGAACAGTGCCCATTAATCAACATCTAAACCTTGTTAACAAGTAAAGAGGTTTAACTTGTTTTTGAGGTAAACATGTTTAACTTGTTTTAAAGGTGTAACAATTGCCATTGACATCCCTTACTTTGAGAATCTATAGAAGACTGATATAAATAAACATGAATAAACTAACTAAATTGGTTAATATGATTCTTCTTTTATTTCCGAAATATAAATAAACATGAATAAAATAATTTTTGGATTTTTAACTAAGGGAGACTTCAATTAGGAGATAATATACCGTCATAGAATCATTAAAACAAGGGAAAATGCACTGGATGACCATTGTACTACCTAAAAATATCCGTATAGGTCATTGTACAAAATTTTCGTCTATCTACCTCACTATACCGCAAGTAACCTTTTAAATTATAACCTTAACTTTAAAAAACCATTTAAATAGATAACTTTGGTGACCTGCAACCTTTTGGTAACCGCCACGTCATCGATTTTATAGATAATTATGAAAATACACAAAAATAAAAATTGAATGTCATGAATTAAAACCCACCATTTTTTCCTTCAAATTTTCCAACCAAAAATGGATTCCAATCTTCAAGATTCCCAAACCCCAGATTCAAAATCCAAATCTCAATCACACTTTCAATCCCAAAAGTCCTAATTCCAACTCATTTCGAATCCCCCCCAAAACCCCAATCTTTTTCCCTAAATTTCCAATCAAAAACCCTAAAAATCCCATCAAGTTTGAATGTTTTTGTAAACCCAGTTCACCAATCATCAAAATCTTTCCAAAAATCCAAAATTTCAGCAAACCCACTTCAAATTCAATTACCCAGTAACCCATCTCGCCGGAATGATCCGCCGTCTGCCGTCGGACTCCGCCGTATCTCCGTCGTCTGGTTCCGGGCATGATCACTGTCCAACGCATCTACGCTAGCGACCAACATCTCTATTTTCTTCTTCCTCTCTCTCTCTCTCTCATGTTTGCGATTGCGAGTTCTAGAATTCTCAACAGATTTGAACATATGAACAAATTGGTGGTCTGTATTAAGTATTTCAGTTACTTTTTCGTTTTAAGTTAGGCGGATGTTTGATTTATGTTTGGGGTTTCAATGGTGAATGTTTAGAGAAGAAATCTTATCGTTTTAGGACTGTTTTTAGAGAATCAATTGAAGGTTTAAACATGATCTACGGTTTTAGGATGTCGGAGATGGTGAATCGGGTGATATTGGGGGAGATAAGAGGTGTTTACAGTGATGGGGATGCTCTGTGAGCAAAGAAAATTGTAAAAAAAATTAAAAAAAAATGTTATCGTATGATATAAACTGATGATGATGATGAAGAGATGATGATAAACTGAAGAGATGATGACACTCGCCGGTTGATTGATCTAGGGAATGTAAATAATTCTCAAGAACTTGGATTCTTAGTTGTTTCTGTCTTTCAACATGGTGTCGCCGGATTTTATGGTGTCGCCGGATTTTTTGGGTTCATCAATTTCAACATGAGAGAGAAAGAGAATTAGTGGAGGTTAACCTGTTGGTCGGGTAACAATGGTTTAAATAACAGGTTACTTGCGGTATAGTGATGTAGATAGACGTAAATTTTGTACAATGACCTATACGGATATTTTTAGTTAGTACAATGGTCATCCAGTGCATTTTCCCTTAAAACAATTATAGCTTGTTTACATGATAGAAAGTCTTGGTGTATATACATTACTTATGGAACAAATTATGAATTGTCATTATCCGGAGAAATATAATGTCCTAAAATAGCTATTAGATAATTTTATTGAAAATACTTGATCGTACACTTAACCTCGGATCAATAATTCTAAGTATTTAGGATTAACCGGATAATGGCGGAATCATGATCTAGTTTATGAATCATTGAATTAAGAAAATAAGATCATCATGAATTCACTAAAAATTGATTGTATTCAATGCTTTGAATTGGTCGGAAAGTTTGTTACAAATGAATTTCTCTCTCTAGAAAATAATATTTTCAAGCACACCTTACTTGTAACCCTCTCCTACTATTTATACACTAAGAATTACAACATAATTACAAATAGAACATCCTAATGTTTATTTAAAAACAACTCGGATGAACTAACTATCTAAGTCTTCACTTTAACTTTAACACGGAAGAACTTCACTCTAACTCGGATGCTGAAAATTGTTCTTCAGAGTTAAATTATTCAGTGGTGACTTACTTAGGTTTAACGCGGATGTTGTTAATTGTTCTTCCGAGTTAAACACCTAGTTCAAAACACACTATGATGTAGATTTGAAGCTTCATCCAATCATCTACTTTGCCCCAACAATCTCCCCCTTAGATGATGCTTCCAAATTCTTCATCTTCTTTGCAAAAGCACACTACACACCTCATCTATCTACATTTCAAATCTCAGATTCTTCATGGTTATCCTATTCTTTCTCTGATCAAATCCATCTGAAACTCATCCACCTTGATAAATGAGGACCATCTTTATGTTTTTCATGATGTTTGAATGGCATCTGACCTAGAGCAATGATGTCTTCATTACGTTAGTCTCTGAGATCAAAATCATCATATAATTTTGTCATATGACCCATCATCTCTTTGAATCACAATTTTATCATTTGGAAAATCCATTCACTATCCTACTACCTCCTCCCTCTGGTAATTTCTGTTTCTTGGCACATGGTAGAGGTATTGTGTCTATCATCATTTTCTTCCTTTTTCTTTCAAGTTTCTTATCAAAATCAACAAAGTTTTTCTTTGCACATTCTTTTAAAAAGTCTTCATATTGCTTTCCGTGTGGATACATACCATGATTCACCATTATGATCTTGTGTAACTGTTGCGCATCATCTTTTGTCATATTCAACAAGTCAAAAGTTGAACAATAGTAAGTGCAATGAGTGTTTGCTCTTTTCAATACTATTGCATTATGGTTTGGATTAAATCTCTCGCTTCCAAGGATTCCTTTCTTTGTATATTCAAGCAAAATCCTTTGGCTCTAGTCTCTTCTTGAGAAGGATCTTCCATTTTTGTACTTTTTTTCAGTTTGTTGACTGCTACTTTCTTCAATTTGGAAAGCCATAATTATCCAATGAATTACCTTGTTCATTAGTAGAATCAAACCAAGTTTGCAGTTTATCTATAAGTTTTTGTCCTTCAGGATCAAGAACATAATCCTTCTCCTTCTTCACTTCTGTTTGAAACACCACATCTTCCTTTTGCTTTGCAACCAACTCTTCTAGAGTAACATGTTGACCAGAAGTTTATTGTTCTTCTTGCTTCTTCTTCTTTTCTCCGTGTTTCATTGATTACTGCTTGTTGAGCTTCCTTGATCTTTCTTTCATTCAAAGATTCAGTCTCAACCATTCTCTCTTTCTTCAACTCCTCCAATTTCTCTTTAGTTTTGACCTCTAGAAAAAGATTTTCTAGAGTCTCAGTTTTCATTTCCCCCACTGACCTTGTAGTGAACTTCTTCAAATGTTTCCTGTAGATTTCTTAATTCATACTTCTCCTTCCTACACCAAGTTGTTGTTTGATTTCCACCAGAGAGTCTTTTTGATTGATTTCCAAGCCACATACCTTTTCTTACTACCGGATTGCGGAATACTCCTTTCAGCTTTAACTTCAACTTTAACATTTAATTGATCACTTTCATTCATAGTCTCATCAACATTAAATGGATACTCCTTCTTTCCATTTTCATCTACATTCTCAAGCAATTGTTCTCCACCAAAGGCTTTATTACAATATTCTTCAGTTTATGGAATACCCACCTTTGGTTTTCGCAATGTACTTCCGTTCTTCATCCATAAATCCATCATAAGAATCATCAGACTTATCTTTAGCTTTAATGTTAGATGGTTGTACTTCAAAGTTAAATTTCATTCAAACACTCTTCATCTAAGTTAATGGTTTGAGTTTCAGAGTTAAACTCAACCTCCTTTCCCCTCATGCTAGACTCTACCAAATTCAACTTAGTAGCATTCTCCAAGTTAGTATCAATCAATATCTCAGTCTCAAAAACTATCTCACTTACAATCCTTTACAATCTCTTCAATCTCAACCTCTCCAACATCTTTCATAACAATCTTTTTTTCAAGACTAAGTACTTCATCATCAGCTTCAGTCATGTTCACTTCTGTATTTTCTCTTCCAATAACTGTTTCAAGTCTTAAAGTATCAGTCTTCTATTCATTCATATCAATATATCCCCCTACCTTCGATGCATCATCCAAATGGTTTGACTTAAGAAGATTCATCTCACCTTGTAGAGCCAATATTAGCATCAATTGTGAGATGTTTTTCATATTTAAACTCACAATATAGCATCCAACTATTTTGAAGTAATGTTTTCAATTCTTCATTCTTTGAATTTAGCTCTAAAAGCTCAAACAATCAAGGACTTGAACTACAAGATCCCATCCTTTTCTTCTTGAATGATACACTTGTAATGGTGAACTTGATCATTGAACCACTGATGTTTTCAATGAGACTTTGGAAGTAGGAAATGGATATGTGAACTTTACGCTTTCAAAGTTGACACCACTAATATCTCTCATTAATGGAGTTAATCTATTTGAATTGAAATGGTAATTAAACAACCTCTCCTTTGTATCATTTGGATCAATGGGTTCTTCTTGTTGTAACATGAAAGGAAAGAATGGTGTAAAAGTACATGAGAAACCAGTTGCAGTTAAATTCTTCTTCTTACATCAATGTGTTTCGTTCACTCATGATACATTTGATCTTTAGTCAAATGAATTGAAATTTGACTATCACAATGTATGGTAGTAATTCCTTGTTGTAGAGTTAATTCACCAAATAAGCCTCTTAACCATAAAGCTTCTTTGATAGCTTCTGTGATTTCCATGTATTCTGCTTCAATAGTAGACAATGCCACTACATGTTGAAGAGTATATTTCCAACTAACGGCTCCACCTCCAATACAAAAGACATAGCAAGTAAGATATCTACACCTATCAAGATCACTAGCGTAATCTGAATCCACAAAACCAAGAAAAGTGTTGTTGGTTTTGCCAAACTCCAAAGAATTGCTTAAACTTCCTTTCAAGTATTTGAGAATCCACTTCACAGACTGCTAGTGTTATTTTCCTGGATATGCAATGTACCTGCTAACAACACTAACAACTTGTGAAATATATGGACGAGTACACACCTTTTCTTACATAATGCTTCCAAATGCACTAGAGTAAGGAACTCGTGCCATAAAATCTTTGCCTTCTTCTGACTGTGGCGATTGAGCGGCAGATAACCTGGAATGGCTTGGTAGAGGAGTAATTACACGTTTTGCATCCTGTATACCAATTTCACCAAAAATTTCTTGAGATAGTTTTCTTGAGTCATATATAACTTACCACCTTTTCTATCTCTCCTTATCTCCATGCCTAGGATCTTTTTAGTTGGTCCTAAATCTTTCATTTAAAATTCACTATTCAACATTTTCTTCAAACGATGAATATATGTAGGCTTTTTGTTGCGATGAGAATGTCATCAACATACAACAACACATAAATGAAAGAACCATCGTCTAGATTTTGATGGCAAAAAACAACTATCATAAAGGATTCTAGTGAAATCATGATTCAACATGAATGAATCAAACCTTTTATACCACTGTCGTGTTGACTGCTTCAAACCATACAAAGATTTCTTCAACAAACAAACTTCATCACTCTTTCCTTCAAATTTAAAACCTTGAGGTTGTTTCATGTAGATTTGTTCATCTAATTCGCCATGTAGAAAAGTTGTCTTGACATCAAGCTGTTCCAATTCCAAATTAAACATGGCAACCAATGTAAGCAATACAAGAATAGAGCTTTGTTTTACAACGGGAGAGAAAACATCATTAAATTCAACACCCGGTACCTGACTACAGCCCTTTGCAACCAATCGTGCTTTAAATCTTGCACCCTCAATACCTGAAGCGTCGTCTTTTCTTTTAAAAACCCATTTCCAACCAACAATTTTCTATCCTTTTGGCAGTGTCACAAGATCCAGACTAGCATTCTTTTGAAGAGATTCCATTTCCACGGTCATAGCTATCACCCACTTTTTTGAATCAACACTTTGAATTTCTTCAAAGTAAGTGGAAGGTTCATTGAATTCTTCTTCTTCTGCTACATTTCCATATCTTGGTGGTGTTCGAATCTCCCTTTTTGGTCAATTTACGGCGCTGGAATATTCTTCATTCTCATCAGGTTGAACTAGAACTTGATCTTGTTCATCAACTTCATCATTCTGGACCGGAGAATTAGGAGGACTTGTATGCTCAATGTTAAGCTCCGCCTGATCCTCAGTATTCTTCTCTTTTTCAAGATTGCAAGGATTAGTAGACTCTTTCTTAGTTAACAACATAGAATTTATAAAATGTTACATCTCTACTGATTACGAATTTTGGCGCTTTAGGGTCAGGATACCATAATCTATATTCATTCACCCCTGAAGTGTAACCGAGGAAAATACATTTCTTGGATCTTGGTGGTAACTTTCCCTTGTTAACCTGCATAATAAACTGGACACCCAAATATTCTTAAATTAGAGTAATCAACCAGAGTACTTGACCAAACTTCCTCTGTAATCTTGAGATCATGAGGATCACAAGAAGATCGATTGACTATGTGACAAGTTGTTGTAATTTCTTCTGACTAAAAGTAAAGAGTCAACCCGACATGGGAGACCATACGTCGGGATTTTTCCAAAAGAGTTCGATTCATACGCTGGGCTACACCATTTTTTTGAGGCGTCATCCCAACTGTACAATTTCGTTCAATACCTTCGTTCTTGCAAAACTCACTAAGTGCGAAGTGTTTTGAAATGTTTTCTTGTCTGTTTTTCAATCAAAATTTCAATTGTTTGAAAGTTAAGAAAACAATCATCCTTATGCTTCAAACAATATACGAAAAATTTTCTTGAGTAATCATCAATAAAAGTTAGCAAAGGAACACGAGAAGGACCCTAAAGATCAGAATGAATGTAATCTAAAGTACTTTTTGTTTTATGAATAGCAGGTGAGTTGAAGTTAACTCTTTTATGCTTTCCAAAAACACAATGTTCACAAAAGTCCATTTTACCCGTACTTTGACCACCGAGGAGGCCTCTCTTGCTTATCAAGTTAAGCCTTTCTCACCCATGTGTCCCAAACGTATATGCCACAACTTTGTGACATCGGTATCCGAGGATACATAGACTGCGACAACACCCGTAATTGTGATTCCCTGCAAGATGTACAAACTTCCAGAATTGAAAGCTTTCAATAGTATAAGAGCACCCTTTGAAACTTTTAAAACTCTACCTTCAGCTGAATACTTGAACCCTAGGGAATCAAGAGTGCCTAAATAGATGAGACTTTTCTTCATATGAGGAACATGTCTAACATTAGTAAGTGTTCTAACAATGCCATAATGCATCTTAATTCGAACAGTGCCTTTGCCAACCACTTTGCAGGGAGCATCCTTCAAAACAATTCCACCATAAAATGATTCACACTAAAAGAATAATGACCTTTGGCGACGACACCTACAGCGACGACAAAAAATCGTCCCTAAAGGCCCACTAAAAGACAAAAAAAAAACAACTTTTTAACTTTTTCAGACACAGGCCTTTAGCGACGACCCTTTGGCGACGACTTTCACCTTTAGCGACGACACTATTTTAATTAATTAACAAAAACATTAAAAATTCCTGCCAAAAAGGAAAAAATCGTGCCTAAAGGCCTTTGCCGACGATTTGTCGTCGCCGTAGGTCTATCTGACTTATTTATTTAATTAATAAATAATTAAATGTTTATTTAAATAATTTATAAAACATTAAAATAATTAATTAATTTAGATAGGCCTATAGCGATGACAAATCGTCGCCGTAGGCTTTACTAAATTAATAAATAATTAAATATTTATTTAAATAATTTATAAAAAATTAAAATTATTAATTAATCTAAATTAATTAATTATTGAAATAACATAAATAATAATTAAACTATATATATATTAAATTAAATAATATATAATGTTAATATATTAAAATTATAAAATGTTAATATATATAATTTTTTTTTAATTAAATTATATTTAAAAAATAAAAATATAATATATCAAATTAAATAATATATAATGTTAATTTTGAATAATAATTTTTGTTTAAAATAAAATTATTTGATAATAAGAAATTAAAAGTAATTATATTATTAATGTTAATATACTTAAAATAAATGTATATACATATTTTTAAATATCTAATATCGTAATTAAATAATTAATACGATTAATAATCGTTTACTGTTATAACGAAAAGTTGTAATACGACATGTTGTGGTATAAGTATAACTTTAAACCATAAGCACGTAATGCTAGACCTTAAATCCTAAAATCATATCCCTAAACCATCGTAACGGTAAACCCGGACAACATTCATCGACTATCGACTATTAAAGGTAACATGAGTTAAGGCAAAGTTGTATAGACAATTCATCTATCGACGATTAGAACATCATAACCACGTAATGCTAGACCTTAAATCCTAAACTCATATCCCTAAACCATCGTAACCCTAGAAACCTAAACCATCGTAACCCTATAAACCTTAAACCTTAAACCCCTAAAGTTAGACCTTAAACATCGATAAACCATAAACCCTAAACATGAAATCTGAAGCTTTTAACAACGATAACCCTCATAAACCCTTAAACCCTAAACTATAATCCTAAACCCTAACCCCAAAGACAAACATGACATCCGAAGCTAATCATATGCGTGCGTTTTATTGATCAATTAACAATGAATTGATTGATCACCATTAATCATTGACTATACGAGTTAGTACGTGTCACGTGTGTAGCTAGCTATCGACCCTTTTCATACATATTGATCGACTCGTTTATAGATGTGCATTGAATAAACATTTTGTTATTCAAATATAAAAAATCATTAATTTGTAATTGATTAAATAAAAGTTAACAGTTTATTATGAAGTTTAATATTTAGGAACAAAAAGACTAATTAATTTATAAACTTAAACGATTTATGCACCTTTTTAACCTTTTAACCGTATTACTTATGCGACGTTTATTATGAAGTTTATTATGAAGTTTAATATTTTATAGATAATAATTACTTGATAATAAGAAATTAAAAGTAATTATATTTTAAAGATCCGATATTATGATTAGGTAATACGGTTTATAATCGTTTACTGTTATAACGAAAAATCATAACGACTTAAACATTAAACTAACATTAAACATTGAATTAATTTATATATTCATTATCAACTTATGAAAAACACAATATAAATTAATTTATATATTGATTATTATGTATATTTTCATTATTATCTCTACTAACAATATATTTTACCAAAACCTTTTCCCCCCCAATTAATCTAGACTTTTACCAAAAATATTTTCCCCCCAAATTTCCCTCCCATTAATTCCCCAAATTTTTACAATATAACTATCTCTTTTTCTACTTTTTATTAACACCAAACCACCATTTATCTCTTTCTCTCTAACATAAAAAAAAAAAACATCCACTTATCTTCCCCACATCACTTGGCTGCCATCACACACCACCACCGCCTGCTGCCATCACACACCACCACCGCCTGCTGCCGCCGCTGTAACCAACCCCCGCTGCCACCATGACTGCAACCAACCTCCGCTGCCACCAACCGCCGCTGACACCATTGCTGCCACCAACCGCCGTCGCCACCACTGCAGTCACCAACCGCCGCGCCACCACTGCAGCCACCAACCGCCGCCGCCACCACTGCAGCCACCACCGCCACCTGCTGCAGCCACCTGATGCCGCCACCATCTGCAGCCACCACAACCACCATGACTTTTATTTTGATTAATTATTTTGTTTTATTATAAAGATTTGTAGTAGATGATAATTATATAAGTTATTTGATAATTATATAATTTATTTTTATTTTCATTAAATTTTATTGTATATGGATGATGTTTATATATATATTGATTGATTTTTGTATTTACATTTATATATTTATTGTTATGTATTGGTATATTAAAATCAAAACCAAATATTTTCAATTAAATAGAAAATTAATATTTAAAAAGATAATTAATTAAAATAAAATTATATTTAATAAATAAATTTAAAATGATTTATTAAATATATTAATTAATTATATAATTAAATAAAATAATAACTATATAATTAAATAAGCAAGTTTGAAAAAGTCAATGTGGGCCCCGCCATCGTCGCTATAGATTATGAGAAATCGTCGCCAAACACCTTTCCCCACGATGCTATGGCGACGACCCTTTAGGCACGACATATCGTCGCCAAAGACCTTTAGGCACGATTTTTTCTCTTTAGGCACGACTTTTTGTCGTCGCCGTAGGGTCCATTTCTTGTAGTGTCATATGAGGAAAAAGAACCCCTCTCGGGATCCATGTGGTAAGCACAACCCGAATCCAAAATCCACCCATTGTTAGACCTTGACTTATCTTCTGTGACCATAAATATAATTCATTTATTCTCATCTTCAGCTATACCAGCTTCAACAGTGTTATTGTTATTTCGCTCATTTTGATATCTCTCCTTAGTTTTTAGTTTATAACAATCGTTTTCAGAGTGACCCTTTTTCTTGCAATAATTTCAAAATGGAACTTTATGTCTACATTGTGACCTTCTTTTATTTTTTCTGAAATCTTTATTTTCATGTCTACCTCGAACAAACAGCCCCTCTGCGTAACTACCACCAGAATTCCCTCTGATATCCCTATCAATTTTCTCTTTTGATTTTAATGAAGCTTTAGACTATCATATGAGACTGATTCTTTCCCATAAATCATAGTATCACGAAAGTGCTTAAAGGACTGCGGAAGGGAACACAATAATAAAATTGCTTGATCCTTATCTTCAATTCTAGCATCAACATTTTTTAGATCCGTAATGATAGAATCAAATTTATCAAGGTGCGAGAGAATAGATGTACCTTCTATCATCTTTATCCCACATACCTTTGGATGTCGTCTCATCCGCAACTTCATGCAAAACCTCATTAGAGAGATTTAATATAATGGATGATCTCGCCTTTTTATCCAAAGATTGAAACTTTTGTGCCGTTATATCATCTCGTTTCTTTTCTATTCCATCAAGTGCAAGCTCACATCCATTCTGAATAAGAATGGCTTCCATTTTGAGTCGCCACATACTGAAGTTAACACTTCAATCAAGGTTTTCGATGGAGGTTGTTACCGACATTATGACTAATGAAACTAAAATGGTTGAATCTGATACCAGTTTGTTAGGATAAAAGGAACCCCCAATAGTATATCTTACTTACAAGCGGATAATGGTAACGTAAAGAAACTAGAAAAAGAATGATATGAAAAGACAAATAAAGGTTGATGTAGAAATTAATAATCGGGATTTGTGGAAGAATATTTGTATTTCATCATTTTAAAACGATTACATAGGACACCTATTTATAGGAAAATAATAACCTAACAGGCCCAAGTCCACATACGGACTTGGGTTTACATTTGTTTTTGGGTTCCTATGTCTAAGATTCCCCCTCAAGCTAAGTAGTGGGATTTCCAATGCTTAACTTGTCAAGACAGTGAGCGAAGATCTTTCCCATGTTTCACTTCTTCTCAGGGCTTCAAGTTCAGTTCCAATTGCTTCTTTCCATTCTTTATACTTGAGTGCTTCTTCAACACTTGTTGGGATTTTTTCAGAACAGATCGCGTTTGCGAAGGACTTGGCTTCCGGAACTAAATTCCTTCTTGCGATATTATCAACTGGATATCTCGACCCTCTTGAACTTCTTTCAGGTGAGTATCTGTTAGGCGGAATCCCCCTGGTTGATCTAGGTGGAAGATCATACCGAGCTGGTTCAGTCACACTCGGAGTTTCCGTCTCGACCTGTTGTTCATCATCACACATATCAGAGTTATTTGAAGTATCCGGAGATTCAGAGCCACTTACCTCGGATATCAGTTGAGGAGGATCATTGTTGGTGGGAGTGGTACTGTCTTCAGGTTCTTCAGGACTATCAGTCTCCGGAGTGGATGTATCAGTAGAAGCACTATTCATAGGTGGTGCCCAACTTATCCATCTTAATGCGTCATTTTCTTTTTCCCCCTGACCATGAAGATGGGTCTGGTAGAAGAACTCAGTTTCAAGAAAGTCACAGTTCATTGTTGTGAACATGTGACGCCGACTCGGGATGTAACACCGATACCCGTGTTGATTGACACCATACCCCAGAAACACACATTTCTCTGCACAAGGATCAAGTTTTGAAAGCTCTATTTTTGGTATATGGACAAAAACAGAACATCCAAACACTCGAGGTTCAAGAGTTAGATTTGAAGGCAGTTTATGGAAGTGTGACAGTGTTTGGAGAGGAGTTTTGAGAGCTAGAGTTCGGGTTGGGAGACGATTAACCAAGTATGTGGCAGTGACAACTGCTTCTGGCCAAAAAGACTTTGGGACTTGTGATTCGATCATTAGAGCACGAGTGATTTCCAACAAGAATCGATTTTTGCGTTCTGAAACCCCATTTTGTTCAGGGGTGTGAGCTCACGAGGTTTGATGAATGATTCCCCGCTCTTGACAGAAGTTTTTCATGGAAGTATTACAGAATTCTCCCCCATTATCTGACCTGAGAATTTGGATTTCACTTTTGAATTGGGTTTTGACCATGCTACAAAAGGATGTGAACTTCGTAAAAACTTCAGACTTATTTTTTAAAAGATAAATCCAAGTCATTCGAGTACAATCATCTATAAATGTCAGAAAATAGCGGAAATTTTGTCCTCCTTCAATTTTAGCGGGACCCCAAACATCAGAATGAATTAACAAAAAAGGTGAATCAACTCTAGTATCATTTGGTTTAAAAGTATGTCTATGACTTTTTGCCAAAATACAAGTGTCACAATGAAAATCCTTATTTTTAGGAAATAAATGCGGAAATAACTGACGTAAATAACCAGTTGACGGATGTCCCAATCGTCGGTGCCATAACCATTCTTTCCTATCGTTTGAACCACGAGTCAGCATAACTGAGCCTTGTTGAGTGACTTCATCTACGTAATATAATCCTTGTCTCTCAGTACCACGCCCAATGATCCTTCCCGTCCTGATATCCGGCAAAATGAAAAAAGTAGGGTGCATTAATACCACACAGTTTAATTCTTTCGTAACATGACTAACGGATAATAGCTTGTGTGATAATGAGGGCACATAAAGGCATCTCGAGAGTCGTAATTCTTTCGATATTTGAATGGTTCCCCCTCCTTTAACTGGGAGAGTTTCCCCGTTAGCAGTGTGAATTCGTTTTTTGTCAACTTTCGAGTTTGCCGTTAGATCGGTTATATCAAACGTCATTGTATCAGTGGCACCACAATCAAAAATCCATGAATTACACTTGGCGTTTTTGGTGGCAACATTAACTTCTCCAGATCGGGAAGAAACGTTCTCCTCTTCGAAATCATGCACGTTTAACATTAACTTCTTTTCTCCGCCGTTAATCTCTCTGCTGCCTATGACGGTGGCAGCTTTTCCAGTCTTGGAGGTTTTGTGGTTATCACTCCACCATTCTGGATATCCAACGATCCTAAAAAATTGTTCTTTGGTGTGTTTCGACATACCACACTCTTCACACTTGAGCTTCCTCTTATCCACCTTTGATTGAGTTCGAAAAAACGGCTTGTTTGACCGATGATTCTTGAAAGGAGGTTTTGGGTTTTGAAATTGGTTCCGAGCTCCGTTACGAAACGGCGAATTTATTGTTTTCTGCGTCCGCCATATTGGTTCGTGTATTTGAGAAGCAAGTTTACTAATTTGTATTTTATTTGAGAGTTCTGGTTAATTGAAAAATAAAGCCTAGTAAAAATAAAGCCTAGTAAAAATAAAGCCCAGTATAAAGGCCAGCTATATGTAAGCCCAGTAACACCCCAATTGAAAAACAAGAAACCCTATTCAATGATGAATTTGTGTCTTATGACTTGCTGTTCGAATGAGGCGCTATTCGAATAGCCAACTCGTGCCTTATGATTACTTGTTCGAATGGCTTGTTTCCTAGGTGAGTTCGTGTATGAGTTCGTGTATTATATTTTTGTGATTCGAATGTCTAATCGAATGAAATCACGGCGTAGAGGTGCTGGTCGAATAGTCACTGCGTAGAGCTGCCGGTCGAATATTCACGGCGTAGAGATGCTGGTCGAATGACACAATTCGAATTGGAAGGCTGGTCGAATGACACAATTCGAATTGGAAGGCTGGTCGAATGACACAATTCGAAGGAGTTGAAATGCTATCCGAATAACATCAGTCGTGGGGGTTTTTTGGAGACTTAGTTATCCGAATTACACGTATTACACATATTCGAAGGTAGCTATCCGAGGTTGTTGATTTTTTGATCCGAATTCCTATTCGAGTTTGTTGATTTTTTTTTTTTTTAGTTCAAACAGGTACGTAACGTAACCTGCTCTGATACCATGTAGAAATCAATAATCAGGATTTGTGGAAGAATATTTGTATTTCATCATTTTAAAACGATTACATAGGACACATATTTATAGGAAAATAATAACCTAACGGGCCCAAGTCCACATACGGACTTGGGCTTACATTTGTTTTTGGGTTCCTATGTCTAAGAGTTGAACCGACTTTATTTAATAGGCGAAAACATGTACATAAAATGTAAAATGGCTTAAAGGTTACAAGTATATATGTGAGTGACACATACAATACAAATGATTGTAACTCTAGCCAAAAGATGAAAAAAAAACTTAGATGTACAATAAGAAAAATAAAGAAGAAGAACAGAGGAAACAAGAAGAAGATGTTCTTGGTCATGTGTTATTTTACTCTTCAAGAATCCCTCCTTTTATAGGCAAATGAAACATGGAGATACATTTCATTTAGAGTTGATAGAGATACAAGTTGTCAAGTGTAAGAGGTTGGGAATATTTCAAACCAAGTTCATGGTGATTGGTGAAGGTTCATGCATTATTCTCTACATTGCCAAGTTGATGTAAATGATGTATTTGGCAATATTATAACATCCTTTGTTACAAGTTCCCCTGTTATACTCAATATGAACTCTAAACTAAAAAGTTCTACAAAAATGTGCTTCCAAAATATACGGATGATGACTGCTCTTAGTTCTCGAACTATGAAATGTGTAATCGGGCAGTAAGATTAACGAAAAGCACCTCTTCGCAGGAAATTGTAAGCCCCTACAACCCCCCCCCCCCCCCCCCCCCCCCTGCATGAGTGAGCTTTAATACCACTTTGCATTATTGGATTTCAAATGCTTATATACTTGTATGCACTCTAAATTGTCCGTATTTTGCCCTTGGTGCAATGTCATGAATCTTGAGCAATATGCAATGTTTTTTTTTTTCACTAATATATAGAAGATAAAAATAAGTTAGTGGTTTCAGATTTCAGTCTTAAGGTTTTAAATGGGTTAAAATTTGCCAAATTAAACATATAAGGACATGTAATCACAATGATGTTATACTAGTGATCATGGTTTCTATAAAATTCAGAAGCTACGGTAAAAACAATCAATTGAAATGGAACATATATATACATAAACCACCAGCTTTTACAAATGTGGGTATCAATCTATTATTCGTCAATTTAATCTAAAAAAACTAGTACAAAATTTTGCATCCAATTTTTTTGGAGGATGGCGATCTTTCCATAAACTATGAAATTTGTAATCGGGCTGTGAGTTGGATGAAAGCTTCTTCTTGGTAGGGAATAGTAAGCCCTCCTGTTGGATGACTGAAACCGAATTCTTCCTCTGACCTTCGCAATAAATCTTGAAACATTGGTTGATCCAAGTAAGATAAGGGAACCACAAATCTTTTTCTTTGAATTTCTCCCACGTACACAGCTAAATATCCTTTGGGAACATCTTGGTGCTTGTTGTTGAGTTTAATTAGCTACTTTGCATTAGCAACTACTGATTGCAATCGGAAAACACCGATATTTTTTGCAGCGAAAAGAAGACTTTTTTTTTTAAGATAATGAAGCAATACGAATAGATTGAAGAAGTGGAAATTGGATTAGAAGGTGTAGTTTGATGGGAGTCTCAAGTATTTGGCTTATATTTACCCTTAACCATTAAGTAATATTTAATAAATAAATTAAACCTGTAGTCGTGTCTAAATGTCGATGTGTGCGCTCCCGTAGTCTCACACATTTACGGACACACATTTGTTAAAACTATTCAAATACCAACAGCTCACACTTTTGAATAATTTTCAAACAAAACGTGATAACATTGATTAATGTCTAGCAACATATCAATGCTCCCATAAATGCACGAGTAAGTTTCTCCAAAACTCACTGTGAGTCTATATTTGGTTCATATCCTTTTGTTACAGATACTTAGTTAAAATCTTTTGATGGATAAAAATCATTCCATTTTAACTAATGTTTCTCATTTCGCGAATCACTTAAAGATTACCAAATACTATCGAGACACATCTGGATTTATTTGGGTTCGGCCGAACATACATCTTAAGTATTCATGAGTGGCCCAGTTAGTATCTAACTTCAGTTTTCACTGAAGGAACAAATCCTATCTTGACTACAATTGGTAGTCATCGTATTTCGCAACATTACCAAAAATAGCCTTTATAACACCCTTATTCAGGAGTGCATTTGACTAGAATCAAATAATGCACTATGTACATGATTCCCAACTTGCATCTCAAGTCAAAGGACATTAAACCTTATGAATTATACTTAATGACAAGGATCCATAAGTACTAATTCATGTGGGATAATCTCGTGTTCATCTCAATGTACACTATCCGGGTTAGTGAGCCAAGCTGACTACTCATACATTGTCTTAATTTAATCATATTCCCATATGATTAATCGACAATGGATATTTAGAATTAACATTTAAAAATTATATTTAAATATAAATCAAGGATTAAAACATGAAAAATTGGATAACAATTATATAAGAAATGAAATCACTTATCCTCAATATTATTCATACTTAATAAAATTGTTTATTACATCCATATGTCCAAATATTATATCAGTCACAGATTACATGAAACAACTAGATAAACGAAGTCCTATACCCTCAACCAAGTGAGTTAGGTCCGTCTTTACCAGACCTTGGTGAAAGGATTAGCTAAGTTGTCATCTGTGTGAAGTTTGAGTACTTGAATTTCACCATGTTCGACTCTTTCATGAATATAGTGAATTTTCTTTAGAAAGTGTTTAGCTCCCTTTTGAACCCTCGAGTTCGTTGGCTATGATCATTGCACCAGTTTTGTTGCAATATCTATCCAAAGGAGTCTTGGTTGTGGGAACAATACCAAGTCCAGAAACAAACAGATCTAAACAACTTCCATTTGCATCTCTGGAAGATGGAATATACTCAGATTCTGTTGTAGAGATGGTTATTTATGAAATCCAGTATCACAATATCCAATATTAGCCTAAGGATTTCCACCATACATAAGAACCATATCTTTAGTAGCCCTAAGGTACTTCAATATGTTCTTTACAGCAATCCAGTGTCTTTCGCCTGGATTCTATTAAATCTTGTTAACAATGTTCTGTGCAAAAGCCACATCAGGACTTGTGCATCTCATCACATACAAAATATATCCTTTTGCCTAAGCATAAGGTATCCTTTGCATGCGCTCCACTTTTTGAGGTGTAAGAGCATTATCCTTGATGTTGAGATTAAGTCTATCTTTCATTGATAAATTTCCACGTTTGGAATTTTCTATACTAACTGCTTAAGTATATCATCAATGTAAGCTTTTTGACTTAACTCAACTAACCGCTTAGATCTATCTCTCAAGATCTTGATTCCCAAATCAATACTGCTTCTCCTAAGTCTTTCATGGCAAAACATTTTCCAATATGAGATTTAACATCTTCAAGCATTGGAACACTGTTTCCCATTAGCTATATGTCATCTACATATAAGACTAAGAAAGTAACATTACTCCCACTGAATTTGATACACACATGGCTTATCGAAATTCTGAACAAAATCAACCTTTTGATTTCTTCATCTAATCTTTTATTCCAACTTCTTGATGCTTGCTTAAGTCCATAAATGAACTTCTTTAGCTTGCATACTTGTTGGAATGTAATGTACTAATAAAACCTACTGTTGATTCATATAGACGTCATCGTCTATATTCCAACCCTAAATCCCCCCTCAATTTTGATGTTTTAGATCTAAAATAATATTTACCTATGTTTTGGCTGATACCACTATAGGTATACAACTAGAGTCATATTGTCAAACAATACATGGCAGCGGAATTTAGGATCACATAGTAAATAATAAATCGGATAAAGAATTACCTTGAATTAGTAGCAAGCGAAAGTCGTAGATCTAAGTATAAGATCTAATCTACGGTTACGTACGCGACACCTTCTTTTAGCAACAGACTAGTATGCTAGTACACGTTTAATTGCTTTGTACAACAATTGTCTTAGCAACAACTCTTTATTACAAAAACCAAATAAAAAAACAAAACCCTTTTTTAAATAAGAATAAACCGATCGGCTAACGTTTCAAAAACCTTAGTCGACATTGTGCTTTGTAGATTTATATTAGATTTAGAACGTAAGAATTTACAAAGTGACAGAAGGCAAGCGGGCAACAAGCTGCGCCGCTAACCCTTTTTGGATTGCAAAACCAATACGTTTAAAAACTACATCAAAACGTCTAGGGGTCATAACATTGCTATGCATAACCCGTTGAACTCGACTGAGTAGCTCTACTGGCTCCGGTGCAAGGAAACCGAAGGTATCAAAAGCAAAGGGAATAAACACGTGTTGATTTTCAATGCATCCTTTCTCGTGTTTGGTCACTTTGCCTGAAGCGGCCTTCAAAGCAGCCTGACCCGCTGTAAAACCGCTACTACGTAACCCCACGAGAGGAGAAACCCCGGTCAGATCCACACACGCATGTTTCCCTCCAACCCATCCAAAAACCAAAACGTCGGCCGGTCTAAGTGTAGATCTTCCATCCGACGGGTCTGTTAAAAAGTTTACAGGTGCTTCTTTCTTGGCGGAGATCCCGGCACGTCTACATATGTCAAAGAGGACGTCTCTAACCATATCGTGTTGGTATTTGAAACCCGGGAGCTCTTTACAATGAACCGCGTGTTCCCCAAAGGAATCCAAACATGCCTTGCGACAAACAGGGCATATCGCATCAACCGGGAATAATGGAATCATAAGACGATACTTAAATATAGTGCGATATTCCACCGGTGACATATGTTGATCAAGCCCGTCTATGGGAATAGCTAGTAGAAAATCCTGAGCATGTGGTGCGCGTAGACACTCAAAAACCGCTTTCTGCCTCATAGTCATGTCAAAGTGAACTTCCATATTCTTGACCAAATCGCTAAAAAGGACATTCGCCAGTGTTTGTTGGGGTTTCGAGGGGACGGTGTCCTTATTAGTGAACCCACTAAAATCAAAGCTTGGAAGCGTATCACGAAGACGAGCCGAAGCAGAAACATAATCATCATCCATACCACATATGCCACTGTCACGTAATATGTGGTCTTGTAGCACCTAAGATTGGGCCCTCGAGGCTACAAAAGCATATGAGGAAACCAATTTTTCCGAGTACAAACCCAAACCACCAAATCGAATCGGTAAAGACGCAAGACGCCACTGTAAGTCTCCAAAGAATGGTCCACCACAAACCACTATATTCTCAATTGACCCACGCAAACCTTTGTCAAAAAACAAGCCGCCTCTTCCATGTGTTTAGGTTGACAAGTCCTTAAACCGAAAAAGAGTTTGGCAATACCCATACATGATCGAAGTAAAAGAAGCTCACTCTGCGGGTCATGTAACCGTGGAAGAATACTCATTAAATCAACAGCATTCGCAGCTCTTCTCATAGCCAACCCACTAATAAAATTTGTGTCTCTACTTACAGCCCCCCCAAGAAGCTTCACACCCGATGATACCCTCCGAATATCGACAGGAAATAAACCATCACGAAGCTTCATACCGTTACATGAGGGCCAAAATAACTCTGTTTTTTTAATATTAAGTTCAAGACCCAAACCTGGACCACTCACCTTTATAATGTCTAACACTTTGGCAACCTCTTCTGAATCTCCAATAACGGTTCCATCATCAAGATACCAAGCATGAAGAAGAAGCTTGCAGTTATCTTTGATCTTATGTAAAAGAGGGTGCAATACAAGAGCAAAAAGAAGAGGTCCCAATGGGTCGCCTTGTTGCACCCCAGTGGCAGACCAGATATGTGTGTCTCCTATATACAATCTCGATGCTTGCCCATATAAAAAATCTACCCACAAAGAAATAGAGGGACACTTCACCCTAACCTCGTGGAGTAATGCCGATCTATCCACAAGGTTAAATGCATTCGAGAAATCCACAGTAAGCATTGTAAGAGACCCATCATGATGATATTCACTCAGCACCCTATTGACGCTATGTAAAACAGCCTCAGCGCCACCCGACACTCCAACCCCAAACTGAAAATCACTAAGGTACTTTGACATTTCTTTACCCACACCTTTCATAGCAACCTTGGAAACCAAACGTCTCCATATAGTGCCTACTGCAATAGGTCGAATCCCGTTGTCTGGTTTAAGGAGTGGCGTTAGAGGAGCCGAAGCAACAAACTCTGCCAAGATAGGCGGACGCCTCCCCGTTAACCACAAATTAACGACCGAGGTGATGACCTTTAAGAGATCTGTGGCAGTAGCAGACCCCTCACCACATAATGCATCCAAGATATGTTGTGCCCTCAAACCATCTCTACCGCATGAAGTACCTTTAGGAAACGATTTAATGCAACTGAAAACACTATCAATCTCTGCTACAAGGGGAGGCTCAGAAAATGCGATGTTAGGCATGGATGGGGGTGGCTTGTAAGGATTCTTAGCCTCCAAAGCTTTAATGGTATCATCACAATATGGAGCAACCCCGGAGGATGATAACACTTTTACTGCGGCTGTAAAGTGCCCATCCGCAACCTTACGAAGACACTGCTTGACATTGGTATTACCCGTTTCCCTCGCCCCTAGAAAATCACCTCCACCTTGGCCAAAAGACCCAAAAGCAAAACCATCTAATATACTTTTAACCAACGTTGTAATCCCATCATCTTTCCCCCACGTAGCCAGTGATTTAAGTATAAAACTTTGTTGCAATGATTTTCTATTCCAGACCTACGTTCTTGTCTATTCTTGGGCCTATACACCTGCAGCGTACATATTGGAAAAAGTAACAACCTGACCCAAGCATCAATAGAAACGGGTTGGGTAACCACCTTGCAAAGAACTGTTTTCAATGCTTGAGAGAAAGCTAGACGACAACCATGAGGGATACACTTGACAGTAGTAATAGGCACCATAAACACACGATCCAAAAGTTGAGCATCCAAAACCAACCCCTGAGTTGTTTCTGTTACGGGCTTCTTATAAGACGGCTTTGAAATTCCAACAATGTATCTGTACATGTCATCGGATCCTTTAGAAAAACGAACAATACCATCCGGGTGATGACAAGCGCGACTCACAGCATGTAAAACCATACACTTCGCACACAACCATTGCTTTAATGACTTTAAAGTGTTCTCGACTGCCATATATAGTCCATGGTTCGTAGAAATGGCCTCACGTAAGACACCTTTACGCTCATCGGAGGAAAGGTGTAGCCTCTTGATATGAGATATCATACGAGGAAACCCTTTATTGCCCACTTCACCATCCGGGCAACAATGAAATGCTCGGAACGGACACGGCCAAACCCCGTCCGAAGAGGTAGAGGTGAGTGTCATGCAAGTAGAATAAATAAAATACGTGAATGAGTTTGTAGGGAGGGTGATAGTGTGTTTTATGTATGTTATTTTGGTTGAGACATTTTCACAAACACTTGGTGGGTAGTAAAATATTTAATTGGATTTTATGAGTTTGAATGCAATTGCAGAGAATTTGCATTGTGAAATGGAAGAGACACAAGAAAACTACATTTTAAAATACGTGAATGAAAATTTTATATTTCAGTCGACATTTGTATTTTTGTAATTAATTATGGTTTAGGGTTTATCTTCTATTATAGGTTTTCAAATCTAAGAGTTTGAGTTATATTACGATATGGAAACCTCCTTATTTACATAATAAACCCTCTACTTAATAAATATTTACACTTAACCATTAAGTAATATTTAATAAATAAATTAAACCTGTAGTCGTGTCTAAATGTCGATGTGTGCGCTCCCGTAGTCTCACACATTTACGGACACACATTTGTTAAAACTATTCAAATACCAACAGCTAGAGGGTAGGAGCTATGACCAGGTTTATTGATATCAGAAATTAGGTTTGAATAAACAATTTCAGTTGAGAAGGTACATTGGGTATGTTTATTACTTAATCATCCGAATTTGATATAGTAAGGGCGAGGCCAGTAAAGCGTTGAGATAATTTAGTTAACCAGATTGGTTTTATAAGTCCTTTTAAATCGCAAATTATCTTCATTGATGTTAACACATGTAAGTTTAGTAAGTTAAGGAGCAGGGGATTAAACAGATAAGCACATGCCTCCAAACAACACATCATTGTGCAAAAATATTCATGAGCACATCAGATTTCACTCGAACGGCAAAACTAATATAGCTGGAAGTAAGTTTAAATAATTCAAATTTGCAGTAAGAGAGTGGTTTTTTCAACATATATACATATGAAAACACTAATTTATGGGTAACTATAAGAGAAGTCCTCTGTTACAACCTCACCTACTATACTGATTATGAAATAAAAACTAAAAAATTCTACAAAATTGTGCTTCCAAAATATATGGATGATGGCAGTTCTTAGTTCCCGAACTATGAAATGTGGAATTGGGCAGTAAGATTAACGAAAAGTTCTTCTTGGCAGGAAATTGTAAGCCCACCCATTGGATGGTTGAACTCGAATTCTTCCTCTGACCTAGTCAATAAATTTTGGAAGAATGGTTGGTCCAAGTAGGATAAAGGAACCACAAATCGTTTTCTTTGAATTTCTCCTACGTACACAGCCAAATATCCTTTGGGAACATCTCGTTGATGCTTCTTATCAAGTTTGACTAGCTGTTTCGCACTAGCAACAAATGATTGTAATCGGAAAACACCCATATTGTTGGAACGAAAAGAATCTGTTTTCAAGATAATGAAAAGATGTAACTAGTTTGCAGAAGTACTCGTTGTTGGATTGTAAGGTATACTTTGATGGAGGTGTCATGTAGTTGGCTTATACTTATAGTGTCCATACCTTGACCCAACCATTATATTTGAGAATTCTATTAATATAATTTGCTAGATTACTAATTTGAGAATTATTTTGTTAGATTTTGTATTTATCCTGTTATTGACGTTATCGAGCATCTATATTTCAGGTTAGTATCAAAATTAATTTGGCTTTTATTTTTGCTAATATGAATTTTTATAGTTTGTATGTATATAAGTTTGTATAATATATTAAATTGTATGATATCTAT
This sequence comes from Senecio squalidus, assembly GCA_910822075.1. Classification (NCBI taxonomy): domain Eukaryota; kingdom Viridiplantae; phylum Streptophyta; class Magnoliopsida; order Asterales; family Asteraceae; genus Senecio; species Senecio squalidus. The sequence continues at coordinate 44,027,952 of CAJVGC010000432.1, forward strand.
TTGACAGAATATGAATGTATAGAATTTTTATGAATTAAATTGTATGATTTGTATGATATGATAGAATTTGTATGAATTAAATTGTATAATTTGAATGTATAGGATTGTATGATTTGTATGTATAAAATTGTATAATTTTTACTTAGTAATTTGATAAATTGTATAGAATTGTATGGTCTGTATGTATAAAAGTTTGTATAATGTAGGTTTAGTGATTAATTTCGGAGTAATGATACCTTAGGTCTGAATTTAATCGATCCAGTAGAATACGTGTCCGAAATTAATTTAGTAGAAATGAATTTCAGAAAGTCCCTATTTTGGGACTGCTTTTTTAATGTTTTGTCTCATTTAGTACATTTATGAATATTTATTAAATCTATACATTATAACTATTTTTTTTAAATTGTAGAAATACTTCGACATGAAGAAATTGTTGATGGTGCTGAGGAGGAGGCTCTTGCTAGATCCATGGTGGAATGGAATTGCAAAGATAGATATAGGGATGCATAATATCAAGTAAAGAAGGAACATTTCATAAAACGAGGTGGGTACGAGGCGCTTGTTTATCTTAGAGAAATATCCCACATGGGGTTAATTACGACGACATTTGTATTGCGTTTATATACCGTTTGACAAATCCGAAGCACATGAGCGTTTCAGAGGAAAACTCCGTTAACAGGAGCAAACAAAAGTTCCAAAGTAAGCATGGAAGTCAATCGTATGCGTTGAGGAGGGAAAAAAAGGGTAAGTAATTTTTTAATTGTTAGTTTTAATATTATTCATATAATTTGTGTTTAATTTGATATTATATTAATTTATTTCATTTGTTTGAAGCGCGAGGAACAACCCTAGAAGAAATATCCAAGTCTTATCGATAATTGGCAAGAAATACATTCGGATAAATGAGGTGGCACTTGGACCTCAGATGAAGCGTTTGATTTTCATGTAAGTAATTAGGGTAAAATGATAAAAACGGGTAAAATGGGTTAAAGTGGGAAAAATGGGTTAAATGGATAAAACGGGTCAAAGTGGGCGAAATGGGTTAAACGGAAAAAATGATAAAGATGGGTAAAATGGGTCAACGTGGAAAAAATGGGTTAAATGTATATAACGGGTCAATGTGGGCGAAATGGGAAAAATAAGAATAAACATGGTTAAAATTGGTCATTTGAGTCAAATGGGTCAAGGTGGCGAAATGGGTGATATATTATTAACCAAATACTAGAACTTATAACTATTTTTATTTGGTTTCTTTTAAGAAAAAAATGGTGAATTTGAAGACCAACTCACCGTCTCGTACAAGCGAAGAGGAAATATTGGAGGAGGTTTTGGGAACTCGTAATGGGCACAATCGAGGTCGCGGAAGTAAATTAACAATTTCTGTCACGGGGGGTCCTTGATATCTTTATCTTCGAGAGGAAAAGGGAAAGCGAAAGTGCAAGAAGAAAATTTGGTGAGTATGAGTATGAATGATTTCACCGAATTTCCAACCAATAATCAAAACGAGGAGGACGAGGACGAAGAGGTGCCGGAGGACACCGATGAAGATGATAATTAAATGTGTGTTTGAATAATTTAGAACAATTTGGTACGATTTGGATCAATTTCGAGCGTTTTATGTATGTTATCGACATTTGTATGATTTTCATTGTTGAATATTTTATGGTTATAAGAGTTTGGATTATTTGAATATTCATTTCTTTTTTAAATTTTTTGTTGGGAATAAGCTGTTTAGAATAAACTGTTTGGATCGAAATAAGCAGAGACTTAGGAAATAACCAGAAAAAAATAAGCTGCTGTTTTTTAGATGAAAGACCTTTAGCGACGATCTATCGTCGCTGAAAACGTCGCTAAAGGTGTTATTTAATAATAATTATTTACTTAAATAAATAATAATTAAATAATTAAATAAATAATATTAAATAATTAAATAAATAATATTAAATAATTAAATAAATAATATTAAATAATTAAATAAATAAATAATTAATTAAATAATTAAATAAATAATAATAAATAATTAAATAAATAAATAAATAATTAACTAAATAATAATTAAATAATTAAATAATTAAATAAATAATAATTAAATATTAAAAAAATCGTTTTGAAAAAGTCAAGGTGGGACCCGCAAGTCGAAGCTTTTTCGTAAAGGAAATCGTCGCCAAATACTTTCCGCGACGGATCTCTTGCGACGACCGTTCAACGACGACCGTAAAGGACATTTGTATGATTTTCATTGTTGAATATTTTATGGTTATAAGAGTTTGGATTATTTGAATATTCATTTCTTTTTTAAATTTTTTGTCGGGAATAAGCTGTTTAGAATAAACTGTTTGGATCGAAATAAGCAGAAACTTAGGAAATAACCAGAAAAAAATAAGGTGCTGTTTTTTAGATGAAAGACCTTTAGCGACGATCTATCGTCGCTGAAATCGTCGCTAAAGGTGTTATTTAATAATAATTATTTACTTAAATAAATAATAATTAAATAATTAAATAAATAATATTAAATAATTAATAAAATAATATTAAATAATTAAATAAATAATTAATTAAATAATTAAATAAACAGTATTAAATAATTAAATAAATAAATAAATAATTAACTAAATAATAATTAAATAATTAAATAAATAATAATTAAATAATTAAAAAAATCGGTTTGAAAAAGTCAAGGTGGGACCCGCAAGTCGAAGCTTTTTCGTAAAGGAAATCGTCGCCAAATACTTTCCGCGACGGATCTCTTGCGACGACCGTTCAACGACGATTTGTCGTCGTCAAAAGCTTTTGGCGACGATTTTTCGCTTTTGACGACGATTTTTGCTCGTCGCTAAAAGTGCTTATTGTTGTAGTGGGACTTTTTCTTCACTAACTTCCCACCGGAGTTGAACAAGGTTTATCTACATGAAATGTTCACTTAAGTAGGACAGTTAGCCCAGGTATACGTGGCTCAAAAGGTGAGTAAAGCGGGTAAAAAGTTCTGGTTTGATCGTTTTTTCAGGGTTGATCGTGATTTTTATAACTTTCAGAAGCTACGGTAAGAACAGTAAATTGAAATGGAACATTTATATACATAAACCACCGGTTTGTACAAATGTGCCTATCAATCTATATACATCAATTTAGTCTAAAAAAAACTTGTACAAAACTGTGCATCCAATTTTTTGGAGGATGACGAACTGTCCTTAAACTATGATATGTGTAATCGGGCTGTGAGTTGGATGAAAGCTTCTTCTTGGTAGGGAATAGTAAGCCCTCCTGTTGGATGGCTGAAACCGAATTCTTCCTCTGACCTTCGTAATAAATCTTGAAACAATGGTTGATCCAAATAAGATAAGGGAACCACAAATCGTTTTCTTTGAATTTCTCCCACGTATACAGCCAAATACCCTTTGGGAACATCTCGGTGCTTGTTGTTGAGTTTAATTAGCTGTTTTGCATTAGCAACTACTGATTGCAATCGGAAAACACCCATATATTTGCAGCGAAAAAAAGACTTTTTTTTTAATAGAATGAAGCAATACAATTAGATTGAAGAAGTGGAAATTGGATTAGAAGGTGTAGTTTGATGGGAGTCTCAAGTAGTTGGTTTATATTTATAGCTGGCCACTCAATACTTTAATCACTGCGTATTGAAATGTTTTTACCTTGTCCGAGACACATATTTAATGTAATTTTGCACGACATAACTTTCAACAGGAGTTCAGGCCCCTTTAAGACTTAAGAAACTGATATGCTTGAGAGGGGTGTCAAGCCTCGTATACCCTTGAGGCTGGGTGTGCTTGGAACAGTGCCCATTAATCAACATCTAAACCTTGTTAACAAGTAAAGAGGTTTAACTTGTTTTTGAGGTAAACATGTTTAACTTGTTTTAAAGGTGTAACAATTGCCATTGACATCCCTTACTTTGAGAATCTATAGAAGACCGATATAAATAAACATGAATAAACTAACTAAATTGGTATATATGATTCTTCTTTTATTTCTGAAATAAGACTGATATAAATAAACATGAATAAAATAATTTTTGGATTTTTAACTAAGGGAGACTTCAATTATAGCTTGTTTACATGATAGAAAGTCTTGGTGTATATACATTACTTATGGAACAAATTATGAATTGTCATTATCCGGAGAAATATAATGTCCTAAAATAGCTATTAGATAATTTTATTGAAAATACTTGATAGTACACTTAACCTCGGATCAATAATTCTAAGTATTTAGGATTAACCAGATAACGGCGGAATCATGATCTAGTTTATGAATCATTGAATTAAGAAAATAAGATCATCATGAATTCACTAAAAATTGATTGTATTCAATGCTTTGAATTGGCCGGAAAGTTTGTTACAAATGAATTTCTCTCTCTAGAAAATAATATTTTCAAGCACACCTTACTTGTAACCCTCTCCTACTATTTATACACTAAGAATTACAACATAATTGCAAAAAGAACATCCTAATGTTTATTTAAAAACAACTCGGATGAACTAACTATCTAAGTCTTCACTTTAACTTTAACACGGAAGAACTTCACTCTAACTCGGATGCTGAAAATTGTTCTTCAGAGTTAAATTATTCAGTGGTGACTTACTAAGGTTTAACGCGGATGTTGATAATTGTTCTTCCGAGTTAAACACCTAGTTCAAAACACACTATGATGTAGATTTGAAGCTTCATCTAATCTTCTACTTTGCCCCAACAATCTCCCCCTTAGATGATGCTTCCAAATTCTTCATCTTCTTTGCAAAAGCACACTACACACCTCATCTATCTACATTTCAAATCTCAGATTCTTCATGGTTATCCTATTCTTTCTCTGATCAAATCCATCTGAAACTCATCCACCTTGATAAATGAGGACCATCTTTATGGTTTTCATGATGTTTGAATGGCATCTGACCTAGAGCAATGATGTCTTCATTACTTTAGTCTCTGAGATCAAAATCATCATATAATTTTGTCATATGACCCATCATCTCTTTGAATCACAATTTTATCATTTGGAAAATCCATTCACTATCCTACTACCTCGCCTCTGGTAATTTCTGTTTCTTGGCACATGATAGAGGTATTGTGTCTATCATCATTGTCTTCCTTTTTCTTTCAAGTTTCTTATCAAAATCAACAAAGTTTTTCTTTGCACATTCTTTTAAAAATGTGGATACATACCATGATTCACCATTACGATCTTGTGTAACTGTTGCGCATCATCTTTTGTCATATTCAACAAGTCAAAAGTTGAACAATAGTAAGTGCAATGAGTGTTTGCTCTTTTCAATACTATTTCATTATGGTTTGGATTAAATCTCTCCCTTGCAAGGATTCCTTTCTTTGTATTTTCAAGCAAAATCCTTTGGCTCTAGTCTCTTCTTGAGAAGGATCTTCCATTTTTGTACTTTTTTCAGTTTGTTGACTGCTACTTTCTTCAATTTGGAAAGCCATAATTATCCAATGAATTACCTTGTTCATTAGTAGAATCAAACCAAGTTTGCAGTTTATCTATAAGTTTTTGTCCTTCAGGATCAAGAACATAATCCTTCTCCTTCTTCACTTCTGTTTGAAACACCACATCTTCCTTTTGCTTTGCAACCAACTCTTCTAGAGTAACATGTTGACCAGAAGTTTATTGTTCTTCTTGCTTCTTCTTCTTTTCTCCGTCTTTCATTGATTACTGCTTGTTGAGCTTCCTTGATCTTTCTTTCATTCAAAGATTTAGTCTCAACCATTCTCTCTTTCTTCAACTCCTCCAATTTCTCTTTAGTTTTGACCTCTAGAAAAAGATTTTCTAGAGTCTCAGTTTTCATTTCCCCCACTGACCTTGTAGTGAACTTCTTCAAATGTTTCCTGTAGATTTCTTAATTCATACTTCTCCTTCCTACACCAAGTTGTTGTTTGATTTCCACCAGAGAGTCTTTTTGATTGATTTCCTAGCCACATACCTTTTCTTACTACCGGATTGCGGAATACTCCTTTCAGCTTTAACTTCAACTTTAACATTTAATGGATCACTTTCATTCATAGTCTCATCAACATTAAATGGATACTCCTTCTTTCCATTTTCATCTACATTCTCAAGCAATTGTTCTCCACCAAAGGCTTTATTACAATACTCTTCAGTTTATGGAATACCCACCTTTGGTTTTCGCAATGTACTTCCGTTCTTCATCCATAAATCCATCATAAGAATCATCAGACTTATCTTTAGCTTTAATGTTAGATGGTTGTACTTCAAAGTTAAATTTCATTCAAACACTCTTCATCTAAGTTAATGGTTTGAGTTTCAGAGTTAAACTCAGCCTCCTTTCCCCTCATGCTAGACTCTACCAAATTCAACTTAGTAACATTCTCCAAGTTAGTATCAATCAATATCTCAGTCTCAAAAACTATCTCACTTACAATCCTTTACAATCTCTTCAATCTCAACCTCTCCAACATCTTTCATAACAATCTTTTTTTCAAGACTAAGTACTTCATCATCAGCTTCAGTCATGTTCACTTCTGTATTTTCTCTTCCAATAACTGTTTCAAGTCTTAAAGTATCAGTCTTCTATTCATTCATATCAATATATCCCCCTACCTTCGATGCATCATCCAAATGGTTTGACTTAAGAATATTCATCTCACCTTGTAGAGCCAATATTAGCATCAATTGTGAGATGTTTTTCATATTTAAACTCACAATATATCATCCAACTATTTTGAAGTAATGTTTTCAATTCTTCATTCTTTGACTTTAGCTCTAAAAGCTCAAACAATCAAGGACTTGAACTACAAGATCCCATCCTTTTCTTCTTGAATGATACACTTGTAATGGTGAACTTGATCATTGAACCACTGATGTTTTCAATGAAACTTTGGAAGTAGGAAATGGATATGTGAACTTTACGCTTTCAAAGTTGACACCACTAATATCTCTCATTAATGGAGTTAATCTATTTGAATTGAAATGGTAATTAAACAACCTCTCCTTTGTATCATTTGGATCAATGGGTTCTTCTTGTTGTAACATGAAAGGAAAGAATGGTGTAAAAGTACATGAGAAACCAGTTGCAGTGAAATTCTTCTTCTTACATCAATGTGTTTCGTTCACTCATGATACATTTGATCTTTAGTCAAATGAATTGAAATTTGACTATCACAATGTATGGTAGTAATTCCTTGTTGTAGAGTTAATTCACCAAATAAGCCTCTTAACCATAAAGCTTCTTTGATAGCTTCTGTGATTTCCATGTATTCTGCTTCAATAGTAGACAATGCCACTACATGTTGAAGAGTATATTTCCCACTAACGGCTCCACCTCCAATACAAAAGACATAGCAAGTAAGATATCTACACCTATCAAGATCACTAGCGTAATCTGAATCCACAAAACCAAGAAAAGTGTTGTTGGTTTTGCCAAACTCCAAACAAGTGCTTAAACTTCCTTTCAAGTATCTGAGAATCCACTTCACAGACTGCTAGTGTTATTTTCCTGGATATGCAATGTACCTGCTAACAACACTAACAACTTGTGAAATATATGGACGAGTACACACCTTTTCTTACATAATGCTTCCAAATGCACTAGAGTAAGGAACTCGTGCCATAAAATCTTTGCCTTCTTTTGAACTATGGCGATTGAGCGGCAGATAACCTGGAATGGCTTGCTAGAGGAGCAATTACACGTTTTGCATTGTGTATACCAATTTCACCAAAATTTTCTTGAGATAGTTTTCTTGAGTCATATATAACTTACCACCTTTTCTATCTCTCCTTATCTCCATGCCTAGGATCTTTTTAGTTGGTCCTAAATCTTTCACTTAAAATTCACTATTCAACATTTTCTTCAAACGGTGAATATATGTAGGCTTTTTGTTGCGATGAGAATGTCATCAACATACAACAACACATAAATGAAAGAACCATCGTCTAGATTTTGATGGCAAAAAACAACTATCATAAAGGATTCTAGTGAAATCATGATTCAACATGCATGAATCAAACCTTTTATACCACTGTCGTGTTGACTGCTTCAAACCATACAAAGATTTCTTCAACAAACAAACTTCATCACTCTTTCCTTCAAATTTAAAACCTTGAGGTTGTTTCATGTAGATTTGTTCATCTAATTCGCCATGTAGAAAAGTTGTCTTGACATCAAGCTGTTCCAATTCCAAATTAAACATGGCAACCAATGTAAGCAATACAAGAATAGAGCTTTGTTTTACAACGGGAGAGAAAACATCATTAAATTCAACACCCGGTACCTGACTACAGCCCTTTGCAACCAATCGTGCTTTAAATCTTGCACCCTCAATACCTGAAGCGTCGTCTTTTCTTTTAAAAACCCATTTGCAACCAACAATTTTCTATCCTTTTGGCAGTGTCACAAGATCCAGACTAGCATTCTTTTGAAGAGATTCCATTTCCTCGGTCATAGCTATCACCCACTTTTTTGAATCAACACTTTGAATTTCTTCAAAATAAGTGGAAGGTTCATTGAATTCTTCTTCTTCTGCTACATTTCCATATCTTGGTGTGTGTGTTCGAATCTCCCTTTTTGGTCAATTTACGGCGCTGGAATATTCTTCATTCTCATCAGGTTGAACTAGAACTTGATCTTGTTCATCAACTTCATCATTCTGGACCGGAGAATTAGGAGGACTTGTATGCTCAATGTTAAGCTCCGCCTGATCCTGAGTATTCTTCTCTTTTTCAAGATTGCAAGGAGTAGTAGACTCTTTCTTAGTTAACAACATAGAATTTATAAAATGTTACATCTCTACTGATTACGAATTTTGGCGCTTTAGGGTGAGGATACCATAATCTATATTCATTCACCCCTGAAGTGTAACCGAGGAAAATACATTTCTTGGATCTTGGTTGTAACTTTCCCTTGTTAACCCGCATAATAAACTGGACACCCAAATATTCTTAAATTAGAGTAATCAACCAGAGTACTTGACCAAACTTCCTCTGTAATCTTGAGATCATGAGGATCACAAGAAGATCGATTGACTATGTGACAAGCTGTTGTAATTTCTTCTGACTAAAAGTAAAGAGTCAACCCGACATGGGAGACCATACGTCGGGATTTTTCCAAAAGAGTTCGATTCATACGCTGGGCTACACCATTTTTTTGAGGCGTCATCCCAACGGTACAATTTCGTTCAATTCCTTCGTTCTTGCAAAACTCACTAAGTGCGAAGTCTTTTGAAATATTTTCTTGTCTGTTTTTCAATCAAAATTTCAATTGTTTGAAAGTTAAGAAAACAATCATCCTTATGCTTCAAACAATATACCCAAAATTTTCTTGAGTAATCATCAATAAAAGTTAGCAAAGGAACACGAGAAGGACCCCAAAGATCAGAATGAATGTAATCTAAAGTACTTTTTGTTTTATGAATAGCAGGTGAGTTGAAGTTAACTCTTTTATGCTTTCCAAAAACACAATGTTCACAAAAGTCCATTTTACCCGTACTTTGACCACCGATGAGGCCTCTCTTGCTTATCAAGTTAAGCCTTTCTCACCCATGTGTCCCAAACGTATATGCCACAACTTTGTGACATCAGTATCCGAGGATACAGAGACTGCGACAACACCCGTAATTGTGATTCCCTGCAAGATGTACAAACTTCCAGAATTGAAAGCTTTCAATAGTATAAGAGCACCCTTTGAAACTTTTAAAACTCTACCTTCAGCTGAATACTTGAACCCTAGGGAATCAAGAGTGCCTAAAGAGATGAGACTTTTCTTCATATCAGGAACATGTCTAACATTAGTGAGTGTTCTAACAATGCCATAATGCATCTTAATTCGAACAGTGCCTTTGCCAACCACTTTGCAGGGAGCATCCTTCAAAACAATTCCACCATAGTATGATTCATATGAGGAAAAAGAACCCCTCTCGGGATCCATGTGGTAAGAACAACCCGAATCCAAAATCCACCCATTTGTAGACCTTCACTTATCTTCTGTGACCATAAATATAATTCATTTATTCTCATCTTCAGCTGTACCAGCTTCAACAGTGTTATTGTTATTTCGCTCATTTTGATATCTCTCCTTAGTTTTTAGTTTATAACAATCATTTTCAGAGTGACCCTTTTTCTTGCAATAATTTCAAAATGGAACTTTATGTGTACATTGTGACCTTCTTTTATTATTTCTGAAATCTTTATTTTCATGTCTACCTCGAACAAACAGCCCCTCTGCGTAACTACCACCAGAATTCCCTGCGATATCCCTATCAATTTGCTCTTTTGATTTTAATGAAGCATTAGACTATCATATGTGACTGATTCTTTCCCATAAATCATAGTATCACGAAAGTGCTTAAAGGACTGGGGAAGGGAACACAATAATAAAATTGCTTGATCCTTATCTACAATTCTAGCATCAACATTTTTTAGATCCGTAATGATGGAATCAAATTTATCAAGGTGCGAGAGAATAGATGTACCTTATATCATCTTTATCATGTACAACTTCTGTTTAAGATAAAGTCCGTTTTCCACCGTCTTCTTTATGTATATGGATTTCAATTTATCCCACATACCTTTGGATGTCGTCTCATCCGCAACTTCATGCAAAACCTCATTAGAGAGTTTAATATAATGGATGATCTCGCCTTTTTATCCAAAGATTGAAACTTTTGTGCCGTTATATCATCTCGTTTCTTTTCTATTCCATCAAGTTCAAGCTCACATCCATTCTGAATAAGAATGGCTTCCATTTTGAGTCGCCACATACTGAAGTTAACACTTCAATCAAAGTTTTCGATGGAGGTCGTTACCGACATTATGACTAATGAAACTAAAATGGTTGAATCTGATACCAGTTTGTTAGGATAAAAGGAACCCCCAATAGTATATCTTACTTACAAAGCGGATAATGGTAACGTAAAGAAAGTAGAAAAAGAATGATATGAAAAGACAAATAATGGTTGATGTAGAAATTAATAATCGGGATTTGTGGAAGAATATTTGTATTTCATCATTTTAAAACGATTACATAGGACACCTATTTATAGGAAAATAATAACCTAACAGGCCCAAGTCCACATACGGACTTGGGCTTACATTTGTTTTTGGTTCCTATGTCTAAGATTCCCCCTCAAGCTAAGTAGTGGGATTTCCAATGCTTAACTTGTCAAGACAGTGAGCGAAGATCTTTCCGGTAACCGCCTTTGTAAGGATATCTGCAAGCTGATCTTTTGATAAACAAACGGAAGCTCGATAATATCATCTTCAAGTTTTTCTTTGATGAAGTGTCTGTCAACTTCAACGTGTTTGGTGCGATCATGTTGAACTGGATTTCCTGAGATCTGTATAGCTGCTTTGTTGTCACACATGATCTTACTGGCTTCTTCTGAGGGATACCCAATTTCTGACAAAAGTTTCCGCAGCCATAGGACTTCAACTAATCCTCGTGCTATTCCTCGGAATTCAGCTTCAGCACTTGAGAGGGCGACAACTTTTTTCTTTTTACTCCTCCATGTAACAAGATTTCCTCCCACTAGGGTAAAATACCCTGATGTAGACCTCCTATTACCTTTGTCGCCTGCCCAGTCAACATCGGTATAAGCATCAATCTTCAGGTGCCCATTTGCTTTGAATAGAACACCGTGTCCAGGAGTTCCCTTGAGATACCTGATAATCCGTAAAGCTGCTTCCATGTGCTGGACTTGAGGTTGGTGCATGAATTGACTTATAACCCCCACAACGTATGCAATGTATGGCCGAGTATGAGCTAAGTAAATCAGCTTTCCCACCGTTCTTTGATATCTTTCTTTATCTGCTAATTCAGCTTCATCTTCCATGAACAATTTTTGGTTGGCTATCATGGGAGTGTCTACAGGTTTACAATCTAGCATTCCCGTTTCTGCTAATAAATCAAGAACATATTTTTGCTGGCAAATGAAGATCCCTAATTTTGATCTTAGAACTTCAATTCTGAGAAAATATTTTAGTCTTCCCAAATCTTTCATTTCAAATTCTTTGAAAAGATTAGCTTTCAATTTTGTCATTTCCTCTGAATCATCCCCTGTAATGATCATGTCATCAACGTAGATTATTAAACAGGTTATGAGTTTACCTCTTCGTTTCAAGAAGAGAGTGTGATCGGAATTGCTGGTTATAGCCATATTTCTTCATAACTGTAGTAAACCGACCAAACCACGCTCGTGGAGACTGCTTCAAACCGTACAGAGATTTCTTTAGTCGGCAAACTTTCCTGGCCTCGGAACTATCATGGATTCCAGGTGGGGCTTCCATGTAGATTTCTTCTTTCAATTCTCCATGTAGAAAGGCATTCTTGACATCGAATTGGTGTAATGGCCAATCCTTGTTTGCTGCAACTGAGAATAGAACTTTGATAGTATCAATCTTGGCTACTGGAGAGAACGTCTCACAGTAGACAATCCTGTAAGTCTGAGTATACCCCTTTGCCACTAATCGAGCTTTATACCTTTCGATTGATCCATCGGGTTTATACTTGATAGTGAACACCCACCGACATTTAACGGGTTTCTTTCCTGGAGGCAATTCACATTCTTCCCATGTTTCACTTCTTCCCAGGGCTTCAAGTTCGGTTCCAATTGCTTCTTTCCATACTTTATACTTGGGTGCTTCTTCAACACTTGTTGGGATCTTTTCAGAACAGATCGCGTTTGCGAAGGACTTGGCTTCCGGAACTAAATTCCTTCTTGCGATATTTGCAACTGGATATCTCGACCCTCTTGAACTTCTTTCAGGTGAGTATCTGTTAGGCGGAATCCCCCTGGTTGATCTAGGTGGAAGATCATACCGAGCTGGTTCAGTCACACTCGGAGTTTCCGTCTCGACATGTTGTTCATCATCACACATATCAGAGTTATTTGAAGTATCCGGAGATTCAGAGCCACTTACCTCGGATATCAGTTGAGGAGGATCATTGTTGGTGGGAGTGGTACTGTCTTCAGGTTCTTCAGGACTATCAGTCTCCGGAGTGGATGTATCAGTAGAAGCACTATTAACAGGTGGTGCCCAACTTATCCATCTTAATGCGTCATTTTCTTTTTCCCCCTGACCATGAAGATGGGTCTGGTAGAAGAACTCAGTTTCAAGAAAGTCACAGTTCATTGTTGTGAACATGTGACGCCGACTCGGGATGTAACACCGATACCCGTGTTGATTGACACCATACCCCAGAAACACACATTTCTCTGCACAAGGATCAAGTTTTGAACGCTCTATTTTTGGTATATGGACAAAAACAGAACATCCAAACACTCGAGGTTCAAGAGTTAGATTTGAAGGCAGTTTATGGAAGTGTGACAGTGTTTGGAGAGGAGTTTTGAGAGCTAGAGTTCGGGTTGGGAGACGATTAACCAAGTATGTGGCAGTGACAACTGCTTCTGGCCAAAAAGACTTTGGGACTTGTGATTCGATCATTAGAGCACGAGTGATTTCCAACAAGAATCGATTTTTGCGTTCTGAAACCCCATTTTGTTCAGGGGTGTGAGCTCACAAGGTTTGATGAATGATTCCCCGCTCTTGACAGAAGTTTTTCATGGAAGTATTACAGAATTCTCCCCCATTATCTTACCTGAGAATTTGGATTTCACTTTTGAATTGGGTTTTGACCATGCTACAAAAGGATGTGAACTTCGTAAAAACTTCAGACTTATTTTTTATAAGATAAATCCAAGTCATTCGAGTACAATCATCTATAAATGTCAGAAAATAGCGGAAATTTTGTCCTCCTTCAATTTTAGCGGGACCCCAAACATCAAAATGAATTAACAAAAAAGGTGAATCAACTCTAGTATCATTTGGTTTAAACGTATGTCTATGACTTTTTGCCAAAATACAAGTGTCACAATGAAAATCCTTATTTTTAGGAAATAAATGCGGAAATAACTGACGTAAATAACCAGTTGACGGATGTCCCAATCGTCGGTGCCATAACCATTCTTTCCTATCGTTTGAACCATGAGTCAGCATAACCGAGCCTTGTTGAGTGACTTCATCTACGTAATATAATCCTTGTCTCTCAGTACCACGCCCAATGATCCTTCCCGTCCTGATATCCGGCAAAATGAAAAAAGTAGGGTGCATTAATACCACACAGTTTAATTCTTTCGTAACATGACTAACGGATAATAGCTTGTGTGATAATGAGGGCACATAAAGGCATCTCGAGAGTCGTAATTCTTTCGATATTTGAATGGTTCCCCCTCCTTTAACTGGGAGAGTTTCCCCGTTAGCAGTGTGAATTCGTGTTTTGTCAACTTTCGAGTTTGCCGTTAGATCGGTTATATCAAACGTCATTGTATAAGTGGCACCACAATCAAAAATCCATGAATTAAACTTGGCGTTTTTGGTGGCAACATTAACTTCTCCTGATCGGGAAGAAACGTTCTCCTCTTCGAAATCATGCACGTTTAACATTAACTTCTTTTCTCCGCCGTTAATCTCTCTGCTGCCTATGACGGTGGCAGCTTTTCCAGTCTTGGAGGTTTTGTGGTTATCACTCCACCATTCTGGATATCCAACGATCCTAAAACATTGTTTTTTTGGTGTGTTTCGACATACCACACTCTTCACACTTGAGCTTCCTCTTATCCACCTTTGATTGAGTTCGAAAAAACGGCTTGTTTGACCGATGATTCTTGAAAGGAGGTTTTGGGTTTTGAAATTGGTTCCGAGATCCGTTACGAAACGGCGAATTTATTGTTTTCTGCGTCCGCCATATTGGTTCGTGTATTTGAGAAGCAAGTTTACTAATTTGTATTTTATTTGAGAGTTCTGGTTAATTGAAAAATAAAGCCTAGTAAAAATAAAGCCTAGTAAAAATAAAGCCCAGTATAAAGCCCAGTTATATGTAAGCCCAGTAACACCCCAATTGAAAAACAAGAAACCCTATTCAATGATGAATTTGTGTCTTATGACTTGCTGTTCGAATGAGGCGCTATTCGAATAGCCAACTCGTGCCTTATGATTACTTGTTCGAATGGCTTGTTTCCTAGGTGAGTTCGTGTATGAGTTCGTGTATTATATTTTTGTGATTCGAATGTCTAATCGAATGAAATCACGGCGTAGAGGTGCTGGTCGAGTAGTCACTGCGTAGAGCTGCCGGTCGAATATTCACGGCGTAGAGATGCTGGTCGAATGACACAATTCGAATTGGAAGGCTGGTCGAATGACACAATTCGAATTGGAAGGCTGGTCGAATGACACAATTCGAAGGAGTTGAAATGCTATCCGAATAACATCAGTCGTGGGGTTTTTTTGTAGACTTAGTTATCCGAATTACACGTATTACACGTATTCGAAGGTAGCTATCCGAGGTTGTTGATTTTTTGATCCGAATTCCTATTCGAGTTTGTTGATTTTTTTTTTTTTAGTTCAAACAGGTACGTAACGTAATCTGCTCTGATACCATGTAGAAATCAATAATCAGGATTTGTGGAAGAATATTTGTATTTCATCATTTTAAAACGATTACATAGGACACCTATTTATAGGAAAATAATAACCTAACGGGCCCAAGTCCACATACGGACTTGGGCTTACATTTGTTTTTGGGTTCCTATGTCTAAGAGTTGAACCGACTTTATTTAATAGGTGAAAACATGTACATAAAATGTAAAATGGCTTAAAGGTTACAAGTATATATGTGAGTGACACATACAATACAAATGATTGTAACTCTAGCCAAAAGATGAAAAAAAAACTTAGATGTACAATAAGAAAAATAAAGAAGAAGAACAGAGGAAACAAGAAGAAGATGTTCTTGGTCATGTGTTATTTTACTCTTCAAGAATCCCTCCTTTTATAGGCAAATGAAACATGGAGATACATTTCATTTGGAGTTGATAGAGATACAAGTTGTCAAGTGTAAGAGGTTGGGAATATTTCAAACCAAGTTCATGGTGATTGGTGAAGGTTCATGCATTATTCTCTACATTGCCAAGTTGATGTAAATGATGTATTTGGCAATATTATAACATCCTTTGTTACAAGTTCCTCTGTTATACTCAATATGAACTCTAAACTAAAAAGTTCTACAAAAATGTGCTTCCAAAATATACGGATGATGACTGCTCTTAGTTCTCGAACTATGAAATGTGTAATCGGGCAGTAAGATTAACGAAAAGCACCTCTTCGCAGGAAATTGTAAGCCCCTACAACACCCCCCCCCCCCCCCCCCCCCCCCCCCCCCCCCCCCCCCCCCCCCCCCCCCCCTGCATGAGTGAGCTTTAATACCACTTTGCATTATTGGATTTCAAATGCTTATATACTTGTATGCACTCTAAATTGTCCGTATTTTGCCCTTGGTGCAATGTCATGAATCTTGAGCAATATGCAATGTTTTTTCTTTTCACTAATATATAGAAGATAAAAATAAGTTAGTGGTTTCAGATTTCAGTCTTAAGGTTGTGGAGTTTTTTTTTTGGTGCCATGGCTGGAAATAATGGTCCAAAATTCAAAGAGTCAATATGAAACTTTGAATCTCAATGCTACCGATGCAATGTTTTAAATGGGTTAAAATTTGCCAAATTAAACATATAAGGACATGTAATCACAATGATGTTATACTAGTGATCGTGGTTTCTATAAAATTCAGAAGCTACGGTAAAAACAATCAATTGAAATGGAACATATATATACATAAACCACCAGCTTTTACAAATGTGGGTATCAATCTATTATTCGTCAATTTAATCTAAAAAAACTAGTACAAAATTTTGCATCCAATTTTTTTGGAGGATGGCGATCTTTCCATAAACTATGAAATTTGTAATCGGGCTGTGAGTTGGATGAAAGCTTCTTCTTGGTAGGGAATAGTAAGCCCTCCTGTTGGATGACTGAAACCGAATTCTTCCTCTGACCTTCGCAATAAATCTTGAAACATTGGTTGATCCAAGTAAGATAAGGGAACCACAAATCTTTTTCTTTGAATTTCTCCCACGTACACAGCTAAATATCCTTTGGGAACATCTTGGTGCTTGTTGTTGAGTTTAATTATCTGCTTTGCATTAGCAACTACTGATTGCAATCGGAAAACACCCATATTTTTTGCAGCGAAAAGAAGACTTTTTTTTTAATATAATGAAGCAATACGAATAGATTGAAGAAGTGGAAATTGGATTAGAAGGTGTAGTTTGATGGGAGTCTCAAGTATTTGGCTTATATTTATAGCTGGCCACTCAAATGGGAAAATCGATAAATCAGATGGTTTTTAGACCAGGCCTACCTAGTGTGAAGCTGCACATGGCTTTGTTCAGTTTGTTAGGTTAAAATCATTGTTTTTGTATATATAAGACGTTGGCCTACTTGTTCCTGCGACTGTGATGTTATGATCGAGCGACACTTTGGACCTACATCCGTATTGAATTACGATACCAGCTGCCCAACTTGGAATGTGAGGGTAAATTTCAATACAACACATTGTTTCTTTCTGCCAACTCGGTGCCCATACCCAAAGGCTAGTGTTAAAACAACCACATAATATTTTTATATCAGTGTTTAGTCCATATCTAATGAGAACCATCTTAGTAGGGTAACTGTCAAAATATTCTTGACATGGAATTGTTAAATGCATTAATACCCCTTTAGCGAAAAAATCTTTTAAATATTTATATTCTTGCATCAGCAAAAGTTTAGCCACAAATTTAAGACATACAACATGGGTAACGAGTAAACACATTCTATTCTGGTCTGGTACAATATTTCAATCACCACCTATTAAAATGTTTTTGTCTTGTTGGAGACACATATTTAGTGTAATTTGGAATTCCATAACTTTAAACATGAGTGCACGCCCCTTTTAGACATAAGACACGGATATGCTTGGTGAGGGGTGTCAAAGCAGGGGCGCAGCCGGAGCTAGTAGGGGGCTAGTATAGGTATACAACTAGAGTCATATTGTCAAACAATACATGGCAGCGGAATTTAGGATCACATAGTAAATAATAAATCGGATAAAGAATTACCTTGAATTAGTAGCAAGCGAAAGTCGTAGATCTAAGTATAAGATCTAATCTACGGTTACGTACGCGACACCTTCTTTTAGCAACAGACTAGTATGCTAGTACACGTTTAATTGCTTTGTACAACAATTGTCTTAGCAACAACTCTTTATTACAAAAACCAAATAAAAAAACAAAACCCCTTTTTAAATAAGAATAAACCGATCGGCTAACGTTTCAAAAACCTTAGTCGACATTTGTATTTTTGTAATTAATTAGGGTTTAGGGTTTATCTTCTATTTATAGGTTTTCAAATCTAAGAGTTTGAGTTATATTACAATAAGGAAACCTCCTTATTTACATAATAAACCCTCTATTTAATAAATATTTACATTTAACCATTAAGTAATATTTAATAAATAAATTAAACCTGTAGTCGTGTCTAAATGTCGATGTGTGCGCTCCCGTAGTCTCACACATTTGCGGACACACATTTGTTAAAACTATTCAAATACCAACAGCTCCCACTTTTGAATAATTTTCAAACAAAACGTGATAACATTGATTAATGTCTAGCAACATATCAATGCTCCCATAAATGCACAAGTAATTTTCTCCAAAACTCACTGTGAGTCTATATTTGGTTCATATCCTTTTGTTACAGATACTTAGTTAAAATCTTTTGATGTATCAAAATCATTCCATTTTAACTAATGTTTCTCATTTCGCGAATCACTTAAAGATTACCAAATACTATCGAGACACATCTGGATTTATTTGGGTTCGGCCGAACATACATCTTAAGTATTCATGAGTGGCCCAGTTAGTATCTAACTTCAGTTTTCACTGAAGGAACAAATCCTATCTTGACTACAATTGGTAGTCATCGTATTTTGCAACATTACCAAAAACAGCCTTTATAACACCCTTATTCAGGAGTGCATTTGACTAGAATCAAATAATGCACTACGTACATGATTCCCAACTTGCATCTCAAGTCAAAGGACATTAAACCTTATGAATTATACTTAATGACAAGGATCCATAAGTACTAATTCATGTGGGATAATCTCGTGTTCATCTCAATGTACACTATCCGGGTTAGTGAGCCAAGCTGACTACTCAGACATTGTCTTAATTTAATCATATTCCCATATGATTAATCGACAATGGATATTTAGAATTAACATTTAAAAATTATATTTAAATATAAATCAAGGATTAAAACATGAAAAATTGGATAACAATTATATAAGAAATGAAATCACATATCCTCAATATTATTCATTCTTAATAAAAAATTTTATTACATCCATATGTCCAAATATTATATCAATCACAGATTACATGAAACAACCAGATAAACGAAGTCCTATACCCTCAACCAAGTGAGTTAGGTTCGTCTTTACCAGACCTTGGTGAAAGGATTAGCTAAGTTGTCATCTGTGTGAAGTTTGAGTACTTGAATTTCACCATGTTCGACTCTTTCATGAATATAGTGAATTTTCTTTAGAAAGTGTTTAGCTCCCTTTTGAACCCTCGAGTTCGTTGGCTATGATCATTGCACCAGTTTTGTTGCAATATCTATCCAAAGGAGTCTTGGTTGTGGGAACAATACCAAGTCCAGAAACAAATTTCCAGATCTAAACAACTTCCATTTGCATCTCTGGAAGATGGAATATACTCAGATTCTGTTGTAGAGATGGTTATTTATGAAATCCAGCATCACAATATCCAATATTAGCCTCAGGATTTCCACCATACATAAGAACCATATCTTTGGTAGCCCTAAGGTACTTCAATATGTTCTTTACAGCAATCCAGTGTCTTTCGCCTGGATTCTATTAAATCTTGTTAACAATGTTCTGTGCAAAAGCCACATCAGGACTTGTGCATCTCATCACATACAAAATATATCCTTTTGCCTAAGCATAAGGTATCCTTTGCATGCGCTCCACTTTTTGAGGTGTAAGAGCATTATCCTTGATGTTGAGATTAAGTCTATCTTTCATTGATAAATTTCCACGTTTGGAATTTTCTATACTAACAGCTTAAGTATATCATCAATGTAAGCTTTTTAACTTAACTCAACTAACCGCTTAGATCTATCTCTCAAGATCTTGATTCCGAAATCAATACTGCTTCTCCTAAGTCTTTCATGGCAAAACATTTTCCAATATGAGATTTAACATCTTCAAGCATTGGAACACTGTTTCCCATTAGCTATATGTCATCTACATATAAGACTAAGAAAGTAACATTACTCCCACTGAATTTGATACACACATGGCTTATCGAAATTCTGAACAAAATCAACCTTTTGATTTCTTCATCTAATCTTTTATTCCAACTTCTTGATGCTTGCTTAAGTCCATAAATGAACTTCTTTAGCTTGCATACTTGTTGGAATGTAATGTACTAATAAAACCTTTTGTTGATTCATATACACGTCATCGTCTATATAACCATTTAGAAAGGTTGTCTTGACATCCATTTGCCATATCTCATAGTCATAGAACGCCGCTATGGCTAAGAGAATTCTAATAGCTCTTATGTCTGCCATTGGGGAAAAGGTTTCCTCATAATCTATACCATAGACTTGAGTAAATCCTTTTGCCACGGGACAAGCTATATAGATGTGTATTTTCCCATCCATGTATGTTCTTTATCTTTAAAAAGAAACATTTGCAATCGATAGTCTTGGCATTTGGAGTTTTATCTACCAAATTCCAAACTTCGTTTGCATTCATGGATTGAATCTCCAAATTCGCAGCTTGAAGTCATTTATCAGCGTCTGGACCTGATAATAACTTTCAAGTTTCGAGGTTCATTAAGATCCCCTTATACGTCACCATCCTCTAGATTAACGTTTAAGTTCAACCTAGAAGGTGCACGTATAGTCCTTTCGGACCTACGAATTGGAGCATCAACAATTTGTTGTTGAGACTGAACTTGTGGCTCAATCACAACTTGAGTCGGACTAGATTGAGGCATAACCTGAGGCTCAACTCTATCCCCCCCGAATTGTTGATCACCAGTGTGAGTAGAAGGTGATGTATCTCCCTCTTGAACCTTGTCAAGTTCTACAACCCTCCCACTGTTTCCTTGTCCGATAAGCCGTGTTTCGACAAACTCGGAATATCGTGCAACTTGAACAGTTTGTTGGAATCATATTGAGAATGCATAAAGCAGACTATAGAGCATAATCTCAAAAGATAATGGCAGAATATTAAGGTTCATCATCGATCATACCCTGCCAAGCAAGGTTCGATTTCTCCTCTCCGATACACCATTGTGTTGTGGAGTATCGGAAGGAGTAAGCAATTGGACAATTCCACATGCTTTGATATGATCCTTAATCTTTAGGCTTAAGTACTCACCACCACAATCCGATCAAAGGATCTTGATGGTTTTGCCGAGTTGATTTTCTACTTTCGTTTTGAAACACTTTGAATGTTTCAACCACCTTATGTTTATGTTTACGCAAGTTAAACATAACCATAACTGTTGAAATTATCCGTAAATGTAACGAAATAGTTAGCACCTTTCTTTGACACATGTCTAAAGGGATCACATACATCAGTATGTATGATTCCTAAAAGATCATTTGCCCTTTTCGTCTCATACGGAAAAGGTTTTCTTGTCATTTTCCCCAACACACACAAGATTCGCATTTATCAAATAAAATATCATTTGACTTTAAAAGCTGTGAAGCCTTTTAATGCAATACTTGTATATGTGCGCAATACAACAATGTCATAGATAGGTTGAGTCCAAGTTGGACTTAACGCATTTAGTGCTAATAATAGATATAGAATAATAATTTAAAGAAGAATGAGCATGCAAATCTATTTAATATAATGTCATTAATATCAATCATATTAATATAATAACATTATGTTTGAACCATAAACACCAAATTCATTATTCTTTAAAACGTAAACTGAAACATTCCCCATAACATAAGTAAGTGCATAATAACAATTGTCTAATACAATTATTATGCCCTAGGGTAAATGTAAGTCTTAACTTCTAATGGCTTTCATAACTACACGTTTGACTTAGCCTACGTATAGTAATAGAGATCCATTCTTCAGTTTCATCTTTGCTCTAAATCCTTGTAAGGAATCACAAATATGAGTACCACATCCAATGTCAGATACTCATGTATTTGTTTTTAGAGAAAAAAACATAATTCTATAAGTGAAGATATCTGAAGATCCGACGTTGCCGACTCTCTTCTTATCTTGCACCTCGGCTAGAGTAGGACAATTCCTCTTTCAATGCCTAATCACTTAACAGTGATTTCAACCATCATCCTTAGTAGGATGTTCTCTTTTCGCTAGAGGGGTTAGCTTAGGCTTGTGAATATAAACAATTGCTTGTTTATTCGTTCCATCTTGTTTAGCTTTGCCATTAGCTTGCGGTTCTCTATTCTTATCTAAACCATACCACCACTGACCGCTAGGATCTGGTTGGTAACCGATTAGGAAGGAATTTCTCAAACTCTACGAGCATCATATGAAGTTCTTGTGAATTTTAGCCATACCATGCATATTGTTGTTAGGTGTAAATTCACCAATATCTTGTTCAAGGCAAATTAGAACAACAATAGTTTGATGATAGGGTAATTCATCCTTTCCAAATGATTAACTTAGCTTGTTATGTTGACAACGTGAGTCTATACTGACGTTCCAGCAACATGTTTTCACTAATGTAATTCTTGAATCAAGTCGTTCAATTCAAGACCGACTTGTTTCTCATACATAATGTGAAGCTTAACAATCATTATATCCGACTACTTATCGCTGCTTGATAAGTTGCCCGAGTTATCTCATCATAAGCATTCGGCTCAAGAGATATCGGTTTATTAATGACTGGTAATTACTTCATCGCTCATAGAACGATTCTCAGCTGATGAAACCAATCATTAAAACTTGGTTCAGTAAGTATTTCACCTTTGAAAATTGTTTTGATTTCTGACATAATCCCGCTTAAATCGGGATTTTGTGCCATTTCTACAAAACAGAAGAAAGTTCTCATTAGTACTTTCGACATAAGGTTTCTTAACAAAACGTAAAACCCATGGTTTACTTTCCGTTAAGACTAGGACCCAATTGACATATTACCGTTCCATCAGTTGATCTGCTAGGAACTAAATAATACTCAAAAGGTAAGTGACGATCCGTAATTGCATTTACAGGTGTAACTCCTAGAAAATGGGACTTAATGTCATAATTCGATCCGAGCATCAAAATGGTGATCGTGACATTAATCATGTTTCGTCGCATCTTAGTGCTATCGGCGTTTACAGTCTCATTGCATAACCCGATTTAAGTCATCCGATAGTCCACCACAGTCTCACTATGAGTGGTAATCCGCCTTGGATACACTTCACCTACGTCTCACGTAGAGTGATGAGCAAGTACAAGTTGTCTAAGCAATACGGATAGCAATTGACTTAAATTCCATGGGTGTTAAAAATATACGTACGCAATTGTCATGCAACAATTTCGTAACGTAATTTAATTAAAAACAAAATGTTTTTATTTTACTGGTTATTAAACGTGTTTCTATGATTACCTAATTTATACAACTAATCGTAACATGGTCATCATTAAAACCCTTTCGGTAGCTCTACGAGAGTACGACCAGGAAAGCATGTGAGGTGTAGCGAATGGTTCAACATTTCTTAATAGCATTGCCTCATTAGGAGTGTACCCCACTCCGCATAACTTTCCTAGACATCGTCCCCTATTGTAGGTGAGCCTAGTTGGGTAATAATACACTGAGCATGTACAATCTAGTTATAAATTACGAATCACACGCTTATTAAAACGATGGTTTTTAAGATATTTTGTAAATTTATACGTTCCGTCGCTGGACCAAATTACGGTATATAAACCCAACCAAATGCGTTATAGAACGTATAAAAGTGCCAAAATAAATTAATAACTCGTCATAATAATTCTTTAGTCGTATTATTAAATTTTGTTTCTTTCAAAAGACATTTGACAAACAATATTTATAACAAACAATTTAGAATTATTCTACGCAACTAATTGGGTAATGCCTAAAAAGTCTCTATGGTTATTGTTTACATATTGAATCACTCCCGTTTCAAAAGAAACGGACCACATACATCCGTCCAAATAAACAAGTTTGGATTGCGTAAGCTATCAATATGTAAACAATTCGTATATCAAATAAACCACACATAACTTTTTATCATACAAATCCTTTTGTGTCGCACATATTCAATTAACAATTAATAATATGTCACTAATTCAATTTACTTTTTAACAAATATAATATATCTAATTATGCTTTCAAAGTTATGCATGTAACTTTATAAACATAATTTTGCATAAAAGTAAATAAGGTAATTAAACATCAAATTGTAAGGTAGATTGATTTCAAATTAACTTTTTAATTTTGTAAAATCATACAATAAACCAACCCTAAATCCCCCCTCAATTTTGATGTTTTAGATCCAAAATAATATTTACCTACGTTTTTACTGATACCACTATAGGTATACAACTAGAGTCATATTGTCAAACAATACATGGCAGCGGAATTTAGGATCACATAGTAAATAATAAATCGGATAAAGAATTACCTTGAATTAGTAGCAAGCGAAAGTCGTAGATCTAAGTATAAGATCTAATCTACGGTTACGTACGCGACACCTTCTTTTAGCAACAGACTAGTATGCTGGTACACGTTTAATTGCTTTGTACAACAATTGTCTTAGCAACAACTCTTTATTACAAAAACCAAATAAAAAAACAAAACCCTTTTTTAAATAAGAATATACCGATCGGCTAACGTTTCAAAAACCTTAGTCGACATTTGTATTTTTGTAATTAATTAGGGTTTATTTATAGGTTTTCAAATCTAAGAGTTTGAGTTATATTACAATAAGGAAACCTCCTTATTTACATAATAAACCCTCTATTTAATAAATATTTACACTTAACCATTAAGTAATATTTAATAAATAAATTAAACATGTAGTCGTGTCTAAAGGTCGATGTGTGCGCTCCCGTAGTCTCACACATTTACGGACACACATTTGTTAAAACTATTCAAATACAAACAGCTAGAGGGTAGGAGCTATGACCAGGTTTATTGATATCAGAAATTAGGTTTGAATAAACAATTTCAGTTGAGAAGGTACATTGGGTATGTTTATTACTTAATCATCCGAATTTGATATAGTAAGGGCGAGGCCAGTAAAGCGTTGAGATAATTTAGTTAACCAGATTGGTTTTATAAGTCCTTTTAAATCGCAAATTATCTTCATTGATGTTAACACATGTAAGTTTAGTAAGTTAAGGAGCAGGGGATTAAACAGATAAGCACATGCCTCCAAACAACACATCATTATAGTGCAAAAATATTCATGAGCACATCAGATTTCACTCGAACGGCAAAACTAATATAGCTGGAAGTAAGTTTAAATAATTCAAATTTGCAGTAAGAGAGTGGTTTTTTCAACATATATACATATGAAAACACTAATTTATGGGTAACTATAAGAGAAGTCCTCTGTTACAACCTCACCTACTATACTGATTATGAAATAAAAACTAAAAAATTCTACAAAATTGTGCTTCCAAAATATATGGATGATGGTAGTTCTTAGTTCCCGAACTATGAAATGTGGAATTGGGCAGTAAGATTAACGAAAAGTTCTTCTTGGCAGGAAATTGTAAGCCCACCCATTGGATGGTTGAACTCGAATTCTTCCTCTGACCTAGTCAATAAATTTTGGAAGAATGGTTGGTCCAAGTAGGATAAAGGAACCACAAATCGTTTTCTTTGAATTTCTCCTACGTACACAGCCAAATATCCTTTGGGAACATCTCGTTGATGCTTCTTATCAAGTTTGACTAGCTGTTTCGCACTAGCAACAAATGATTGTAATCGGAAAACACCCATATTGTTGGAGCGAAAAGAATCTGTTTTCAAGATAATGAAAAGATGTAACTAGTTTGCAGAAGTACTGGTTGTTGGATTGTAAGGTATACTTTGATGGAGGTGTCATGTAGTTGGCTTATACTTATAGTGTCTATACCTTGACCCAACCATTATATTTGAGAATTCTATTAATCTTATGGTTATCAATAAGGGCCTAACTCGGGTCATCCTTCACATGGCTTTGCTCAGTTTCGTAGACTTATTATCCTTCCAATCCAATCAATATACACTAGAACTTGGCCTACTAGTTTATGTAAGGTGACGATCAAGACTAAGGACCTACATCTGTTTTGAATTTGGATATTGTAGATGAAAATTCATGTGCCATTGTTATTACATTAAGATAATTAAATACCCTTTGTGAATTAAATTATTTTTTTGATTTTAATAAAATATTTAAAAATTGAAAATATTATTTATAATATATCAAATTATAAGTAATATATAATGTTAATTTTAAATAACAATTTTTGTTTTAAATAGAATTACTTGATAATAAGAAATTAAAAGTAATTATATTATTAATATTAATATACTTAAATAAAATGTAAAGACATATTTTTAGAGATCCGATATCGTAATTAAGTAATACGGTTAATAATCGTTTACTGTTATAACGGAAAGTTATAATACGACATGTTGTGGTATTAAGTATAAATATATTCATTTGGTACGTATTATAATCATAACTAACTACCTATGATTTAAGTCGACAACACTTAAAATGATAATTAACTCTTATACGTATTATAATTAAGTAATACGATAAATCGTCCCCTAATGCTAGACCTAAAATCCTAATTAAACTCATATCCCTAAACCATCGAAACCCTAGAAACTTAAACCCGAACAACATTCATCGACTACTCGCCATTTATCGACTATTAGAGCTAACATGAGTAAGCCAAACTTGTATAGACCATTCATCTATCGATCATTCATCGAATATTAGAGCTAACCTGAACAACATTCATCGACTACGTACTCACCATTCATCGATGATAACACTACAAAACCCCAAACCCTAAACCATAATCCTAAACCCTAAATATATAGTACCCGACATACATGAAATCCTATCAATGATTTGATCGATCATTACTTTACTTGTAACAATGTCAATGTATACTATCACACATAGATCTATTCAATCAACTACTAACCGTTGATCATCGACAATCGCAAAAACCTTCCGATAATGTTTTTCCACAGTTTAATAACGTATACCTAATATAATTTAAGTTAATTTTCATTACTAATATTATTTAAACGTTTCATTATTAATATAATTATATAATAAATAAAAAAAAAATTATGAAACGACCATTAGTGTAGGTCAGTCAACGGAAATCAGCCTAATTGGTTTTGCCCGCCACACTTTTGGATTTTTCCCGGGTCACATACGGCGACTATTTATCGTCGCTGAAACCAATTGTCGTCGCCGAAGCTACTGGAATGAATTAATTATATGTTCTTATCTCTTTCAATACCCCCAAAATACCCAAACGAAAATCACACACACTTCATCGCCATTTTCGGGTTTTTTCTTCAATTTAGGTTTCCTCCACCGCCACCATCACTCCACCATTCCACTACCACCACCAAACCGGCACCACCACTCCAAATTGCCGCCACACCACTCCACCAAACTGCCACCACCACTCCACCATTCCTCCACCGCCACCATCACCACCATTCCGCCATTCCTCCACCACCATCTAGGTTTGTTTCTTTTTCTTTTTCATACACTTAATTAATGTAATTTGTTAGATTATTAATTTGTGAATTATTTTGTTAGATTTTTTATTTATCCTGTTATTGACGTTATCGAGCATCTCTATTACAGGTTAGTATCAAAATTAATTTGGCTTTTATTTTTGCTAATATGAATTTGTATAGTTAGTATGTATATAAGTTTTTATAATATATTAAATTGTATGATATCTATTTGATAGAATATGAATGTATAGAATTTTTATGAATTAAATTGTATGATTTTTATGATATGATAGAATTTGAATGTATAGGATTGTATGATTTGTATGTATAAAATTGTATAATTTTTACTTAGTAATTTGATAAATTGTATAGAATTGTATGGTCTGTATGTATAAAAGTTTGTATAATGTAGGTTTAGTGATTAATTTCGGAGTAATGATACCTTAGGTCTGAATTTAATCGATCCAGTAGAATACGTGTCCGAAATTAATTTAGTAGAAATGAATTTCAGAAAGTCCCTATTTTGGGACTGCTTTTTTAATGTTTTGTCTCATTTAGGATATGGATGTGTAATTGATATACTATTTGAGAAAAATTTGGTTAACCTTTTTCCTTTACTCCTACGAATATGTGTTCAATACACATGTTTGGGGAGTTAAGGAGAAATGTTGCTGAAATTTTTTTTAAATAGTATCTCACTTATACACATCTATATATGAGCCAACACATTCAAAGAGTGGGTTAGGTTGCCTTCCATAGTTTGACTACCCGGCTTTGTAGAAATCGTAGTAATATTTTTGACAACTTGATTAAATTATATAAAAAAAAGTATATAGTTCTTACTATAAATTTGAACAAATTGTACATCCGCAGAAATGACTATTGATAAGAGTTGGATTTATATTGGAAATCGTATTTCCCCCAAATTTAGAACCGGTCTTGAAGCGTTTATCGAAAGGTGTAAGAACCACTTGAATCATGAAGGTGATTGTCGTTGCCCATGTGACATGTGTGGTAATAGAAGATGGGGTAGCCCTCTAAAAGTTGATTTTCATATAGAAAGAAACGGGTTTGACAAGTGTTATGAGACGTGGACATATCACGGTGAAAAAATAGATCCATATAGAGTACACGACTCACCTCCCCAATTGGTAGGTGTATTGAACGATGTTCGTCAGGAGAATACTGCCAATGAACACGAAACCGATACCAATTAGACAAGTAATGATCCTACTGACGGTCCGAGTGATACAAATTACGATCTTGATAAATTTTTAGCGTTTTTCGAAACCGAGCTATACCCTGGTTGTGCTTCGATGTCTTCATTATACTTTTTGGCTAAGATATTGCACATGAAGGTCATGAATAAATGGACGGATAGTTCATTTGACCAATTGTTGGAATTACTCAAAACATCATTTCCAAAAGATAACAAGAATATGTCGATTCTAATAATGAATGCGAACTAGAAATTTTTTATTCTAGCGATGAGGTAGATTGATTTGTAATTGTTATATTTAATATATTAAAAGAAACAAAATGAAATTAAATTGTTATTGTTTTATTTGTTTAATTATGTTTTTTATATGTTGGTTTAATTATATAGTTCTTACTTACTACACATATCATTGTTAGGTTTATTGTACTTGTTCTATACAGATGACTTCAGTCGCTCATGGAGGAGATGTTGGTGCCGATCCACCCGGTGGTAATTGGGATCCACCAAGGGGTCATATTAGTAAGAAAATATTACTTGTTGGTTTAATTATGTTTGTTTTATATTTTCTCTACACTTTTAATTTGTTCATTTGATTTTTCCAGGTGCTGTAAGGGACGTGGAAGAACCACAAACAAGGAAATATGTGATCTATGGAAGGCTAATAAGAAAAGACCTTTGGAGATTAGGTTTGATACGACTGATCAAGAGACAATTAAGCTAATTGGGCCATACGGATAATATTTGATTTCTTTGATCTGTTCCATCCCATCCTGAAGGACAACGCATTTCCCAAACATTACGATAGTTGAGCAAAAGTGCCAATGACTTACAAGGTGTTAATTATGCCCGAAGTAGAGCTTTGTTTTGGTTTTTAGTACATTTATGAATATTTATTAAATCTATACATTATAACTATTTTTTTTAAACTGTAGAAATACTTCGACATGAAGAAATTGTTGATGGTGCTGATGAGGAGGCTCTTGCTAGATCCAGGGCGGAATGGACTTGCAAAGATAGATATAGGGATGCAGAATATCAAGTAAAGAAGGAACATTTCATAAAACGAGGTGGGTACGAGGCGCTTGATTATCTTAGAGAAAATCTCCCACACGGGGTTAATTACGACGACATTTGGATTCCGTTTATATACCATTTGACAAATCCGAAGCACATGAGCGTTTCAGAGGAAAACTCCGTTAACAGGAGCAAACAAAAGTTCCAAAGTAAGCATGGAAGTCAATCGTATGCGTTGAGGAGGGAAAAAAGGGTAAGTAATTTGTTAATTGTTAGTTTTAATATTATTCATATAATTTGTGTTTAATTTGATATTATATTAATTTATTTCATTTGTTTGAAGCGCGAGGAACAACCCTAGAAGAAATATCCAAGTCTTATCGATAATTGGCAAGAAATACATACGGATAAATGAGGTGGAACTTGGACCTCAGATGAAGCGTACGATTTTCATGTAAGTAATTAAGGTAAAATGATAAAAACGGGTAAAATGGTTTAAAGTGGGAAAAATGGGTTAAATGGATAAAACGGGTCAAAGTGGGCGAAATGGGTTAAACGGAAAAAATGATAAAGATGGGTAAAATGGGTCAAAGTGGACAAAATGGGTTAAATGTATATAACGGGTCAATGTGGACGAAATGGGAAAAATAAGAATAAACATGGTTAAAATTGGTCATTTGAGTCAAATGGGTCAAGGTGGGCGAAATGGGTGATATATTATTAACCAAATACTAGAACTTATAACTATTTTTATTTGGTTTCTTTTAAGAAAAAAATGGTGAATCTGAAGACCAACTCACCGTCTCGTACAAGCGAAGAGGAAATATTGGAGGAGGTTTTGGGAACTCGTAGTGGGCACAATCGAGGTCGGGGAAGTAAATTAACAATTTCTGTCACGGGGAGTCCTTGATATCTTTATCTTCGAGAGGAAAAGGGAAAGCGAAAGTGCAAGAAGAAAATTTGGTGAGTATGAGTATGAATGATTTCACCGAATTTCCGACCAATAATCAAATCGAGGAGGGCGAGGAGGAAGAGGTGCCGGAGGACACCGATGAAGATGATAATTAAATGTGTGTGTTTGAATAATTTAGAACAATTTGGTACGATTTGGATCAATTTCGAGCGTTTTATGTATGTTATCGACATTGGATTATTTGAATATTCATTTCTTTTTTAAAATTTTTGTGGGGAATAAGCTGTTTAGAATAAACTGTTTGGATCGAAATAAGCAGAAACCTGGAAAATAACCAGAAAAATAAGACGATGTTTTTTAGATGAAAGACCTTTAGCGACGATCTATCGTCGCTAAAGGTGTTATCTAATAATAATTATTTACTTAAATAAATAATAATTAAATAATTAAATAAATAATATTAAATAATTAAATAAATAATATTAAATAATTAAATAAATAAATAATTAATTAATTAAATAATTAAATAAATAATATTAAATAATAAAATAAATAAATATATAATTAACTAAATAATAATTAAATAATTAAAAAAATCGGTTTGAAAAAGTCAAGGTGGGACCCGCAAGTCGAAGCTTTTTCGTAAAGGAAATCGTCGCCAAATACTTTCCGCGACGGATCTCTTGGGACGATCGTTCAACGACGATTTGTCGTCGTCAAAAGCTTTTGGCGACGATTTTTCGCTTTTGACGACGATTTTTGCTCGTCGCTAAAAGTGCTGATTGTTGTAGTGGGACTTTTTCTTCGCCAACTTCCCACCGGAGTTGAACAAGGTTTATCTACATGAAATGTTCACTTAAGTAGGACAGTTAGCCCAGGTATACGTCGCTCAAAAGGTGAGTAAAGCGGGTAAAAAGTTCGGGTTTGATCGTTTTTTCAGGGTTGATCGTGATTTTTATAACTTTCAGAAGCTACGGTAAGAACAGTAAATTGAAATGGAACATTTATATACATAAACCACCAGTTTGTACAAATGTGCCTATCAATCTATATACGTCAATTTAGTCTAAAAAAACTAGTACAAAACTGTGCATCCAATTTTTTTGGAGGATGACGATCTGTCCTTAAACTATGATATGTGTAATCGGGCTGTGAGTTGGATG
The DNA here is from genome assembly GCA_910822075.1 of Senecio squalidus. Lineage (NCBI taxonomy): Eukaryota > Viridiplantae > Streptophyta > Magnoliopsida > Asterales > Asteraceae > Senecio > Senecio squalidus. Next base: position 44,059,912 of record CAJVGC010000432.1, read on the forward strand.
AAAGCTTCTTCTTGGTAGGGAATAGTAAGCCCTCCTGTTGGATGGCTGAAACCAAATTCTTCCTCTGACCTTCGTAATAAATCTTGAAACAATGGTTGATCCAAGTAAGATAAGGGAACCACAAATCGTTTTCTTTGAATTTCTCCCACGTATACAGCCAAATACCCCTTGGGAACATCTCGGTGCTTGTTGTTGAGTTTAATTAGCTGTTTTGCATTAGCAACTACTGATTGTTTTTGTATATATAAGACGTTGGCCTACGTGTTTCTGGGACTTGTGAGGTTATGAACGAGCGACACTTTGGACCTACATCCGTATTGAATTACGATACCAGCTGCCCAACTTGGAATGCACTCCAAAAGTTGAACCACAAGTTCAAGACACACCACATGGGTAGGCTACACATGGGGTACGGACTAAACACATTCCAGAATGGTCCGGTTCAATACTTTAATCACTGCGTATTGAAATGTTTTTACCTTGTCCGAGACACATATTTAATGTAATTTTGCACGACATAACTTTCAACAGGAGTTCAGGCCCCTTTAAGACTTAAGAAACTGATATGCTTGAGAGGGGTGTCAAGCCTCGTATACCCTTCAGGCTGGGTGTGCTTGGAACAGTGCCCATTAATCAACATCTAAACCTTGTTAACAAGTAAAGAGGTTTAACTTGTTTTTGAGGTAAGCATGTTTAACTTGTTTTAAAGGTGTAACAATTGCCATTGACATCCCTTACTTTGAGAATCTATAGAAGACTGATATAAATAAACATGAATAAACTAACTAAATAGGTATATATGATTCTTCTTTTATTTCCGAAATAAGAATGATATAAATAAACATGAATAAAATAATTTTTGGATTTTTAACTAAGGGAGACTTCAATTAGGAGATAATATACCGTCATAGAATCATTAAAACAATTATAGCTTGTTTACATGATAGAAAGTCTTGGTGTATATACATTACTTATGGAACAAATTATGAATTGTCATTATCCGGAGAAATATAATGTCCTAAAATAGCTATTAGATAATTTTATTGAAAATACTTGATAGTACACTTAACCTCGGATCAATAATTCTAAGTATTTAGGATTAACCAGATAATGGCGGAATCATGATCTAGTTTATGAATCATTGAATTAAGAAAATAAGATCATCATGAATTCACTAAAAATTGATTGTATTCAATGCTTTGAATTGGCCGGAAAGTTTGTTACAAATGAATTTCTCTCTCTAGAAAATAATATTTTCAAGCACACCTTACTTGTAACCCTCTCCTACTATTTATACACTAAGAATTACAACATAATTACAAAAAGAACATCTGATATCGCATAATTATATAGATATTTATATGCGATATTTTGTCATATTTCATAGTAAACATGATGGATAGGATAGGTTTTTTACATTTAATTGTGTGGAAAAGTGTTTTTATCTATTTTACAGGTTTACATGATCGGGAAGTGGAAATGGTGGAAGAAATGAGCTTAAAAGACAAAAACATAGTGATTTCTGACGAAGAGAACGTCGGAGTAGCACCTCCACCGTTTTGATCATAACTTCTTCATACGATATCCGATTTAGGTGATTCAAATTGAAGAATGAAGAAGAAAGAGAGAGCTACATTTTGCAAAAATTAGAATATGGGAAATCACCCGGTGCTGCGCACCTAAGGACTTGGTGTTGCGCACCTATCTAATAAACACGAAGAATTGTAATTCGAGTCGAATACGTTTTCCACTTTGCTTTTTCCTATAAATACAAGACCAAATCCGTCCAGAAATTCATCCCATTATTATTCTAAGTCTCTGGAGCTGGTTATTACGTTTAGAAGCAAGATTCAAGCTAGGAAGATCATATTTTCGGCTAACGGCGGTCACGACACGTTTTGTCGACTTCTTCGTTTGCTCTTTTCCTTTTTAGACTTTTATTCCAGTATTATTTCAATGACTTTAATTTCTATTTCAGACCTAATTATGAGTAGCTAAACTTTCATTATGCTTGTTTGAATAACGGATCCTATTTGAAGTTTAATTAACGTTTTCGATTGTTTATGTTTTTGTGTTTAACCGTTGATCCTTATTTGCTTAAATTTTATTATATTATCAAGAGTTGTTTATATATAATTTGACTAATCAATATTCTAGGTATTCGGGAGGAATCTAGATAGGTTTAACAAGTTATATGAAGTAATCGGTCGGTCTATAATCGATTTGAAATTATTAAGATTCGGGAGGACTTAGTAATAACAACGTAGGTAATTAAATTTAAGTGAGTAGGTCTAAGTATTAAGATTCGGAAGGACTTGATAATTAGAGGAGTTATTCGGGAGGAAACTCTATAAGGTTAAATCACTAAAACGGGCTTGTTGCTTATTGCTTAATTGTTAATAATTATTACTGTATTCGGGAGGAACGGGGTAATTAGAGATAATTAAAGTTAGTAAAAGATTCGGAAGGACTTTTATCATATCTTAGAAGTTTTGTAAACAATCGAGTTCGTAACTTTAAACGGAAAATAGGTGAAGTGTCAAACAAGTATACTTTCTTATTATTTGATTAAATCATTAATCTTTCGTTCGATTTTAATTAATCATCACTTTTTCTTAATTACTTGCAATCTTGTGTTACGATAAAAAACCCCCAAAAATACTGAGTATTATTTATTCGAAATATTAAAACAAATTAGTCCCTGCGAACGAACCTTTACTTGCTTTAAACTATATTATATACGGATAGGTCCACTGCCTAGAAGTGTGTAATTGCGTTAAATAGTAGGTTAATTTTAAGACTAGATTTTACACATCAAGTTTTTTGCGCCGCTGCCGGGGACTGATTTTTCGTTTTTTTGTTTCGAATTTGTGATACGATCCTTTTGAGTATTTATTTACTTAGAAGTTACTTTTACTTGTTATTACACCGGTACGTTTTACGCTTTTCTTGTTTTTGTCTTTTCAGGTATTTCAGGTAGTTGATGAACACGAGGGCTTCGGAATTACCACTCGCTAGTCCAAAGTCCAATCCAGGAGTATCAAAGAGACGAGGCAGGAGAAGAGGAAACTTATCACTTCAGACACCACCAGGTTTTGATCAAGTTTCACCCGTCAAATTTGAAGATATTACATCTTCAGAAGGAGGAGGAAGCAATTCAGAATCAGAGGTTGAAGAAGTAATTTGTGAAGACAAACCGGAACAGCAACCAGCTATGGATCCTTTAGACACACCAATGAACCGACGGGCCGCAGCTGTAGCAGTGCCACCCACCCGAGGGTCGGCAATCACCACCCCGGACTTGGGTGAGGATTTTGTTGTCAAGGGTCACCATCTCAAGATGATCCAAGACAACACGTTCGATGGGCGATACAATTCAGATCCGCATAAACACATAGCCAAATTCAACGAGCTGTGTGAGATGTTCAAATGCGGTCAAGGCAAAGGCGATCCTGTCAAACTGAGGAGATGCAACATTGATATGGATTTAGAGAGAGATTTGTGGATCCTACAACTTCACGAAATGGACGAGTTACGGTTACAGGCCTACGAAAGTTCCCGCCTTTACAAGGAGAGAACTAAGGAGTTCCATGACCGAAAAATTCGTAGGAAAGAGTTCAAGGCGGGCGATAAAGTACTTTTATTTCAATCTAAGTACAAATTCAAGGCCCCTAAATTACGCTCGAAGTGGACAGGACCATACACCGTCAAACAGGCTTACGCGTCCGGCTATGTCGAGTTGTGGAAAGAAAGCGGAGAACCATTCATAGTCTCTGGGCAACGAGTCAAACTATACCATGAAGAAGATGATGAAAACGGAATGATGATTGAGGATGGTTTGTATACCATCAACACCTAATCAAGAGGCATATCGAGTCAAGCTAACGACTCGGTCGAAAAATTAGCGCTTCTCGGGAGGCAACCCGGGTTTATTTTTCTTTTCTTTCGTAGTTAATATTTCATTTATTTTTACAAAAAAAGAAAAAAAAAAAAAAAAAAAAAAAAAAAAAAAAAAACTTTTTAAAAAACGAAAATTTAGAGTAAAAAATCTAAAGTTATTGTTTACACATGGTTTCCAATTAGAAAATAATAAATAGTCTACTATTTTTTTTATTCTATCGTAACTTTTTTTTTTCATTTTTAAGTTTAATTTTTATTTCGTCACCTTTTCTTTAGGACTTTTTAACCTTTTACTTTTTAGTTTTTATTTAGCTAGGTAAAAAAAAAAAAAAAAAAAAACGAAAAAAATCTAAAATTTTGTAAATTTATTGTGTACCTTTCTCCTCTATTAGAGTTTAATAAATAGTCTATTTTTTTATTCCTTCGTAATTTTTTATTTTTATTTTTTATTTTTTATTTTATTCTTTACTTTTTTTATTTTTTTTTTATTTTTTCTTTTGTGTTTTTAATATTTGTTTTTAGTTTTTCTCTTTTAGTTTTTTTTTTTAGATTTGAAATAAGTTCATCAACCGGTTTTGGGACTAGCATTCAGATCAGTAAAGCATTTTCACAAAAAATATTCGATATCTACAACCGGTATCTACTTTCTTATTTTCTTATTTTTGTATATTATTTTTCTTTTTAGATTTTATTTTTGTATAATTTCCCTTAGTTTTTTTTAGTCGTTAACACATTAGGGACAATGTGTTACTTAAGTTTGGGGGGGTCATCGGGAAATTTTACATTTTTTTTCTCGACCTTAGCTTAGTTTCCATCGTGTTAGGTTAGTGTTAATTTGTATATTTTTGAGTCAGAAAAAAAAATTGAAAAATACAAAAAAATCGAAAAATTGAAAAAATAAAATAAAAAAATATAACGTGTCTAGTCGGTAACTACCTTAAACTTTAAGCATAACCAGACGCAATTTCTACCCCACTCAGAAAAATAGTGAGATTTTTGAGCCTATTGAAAACATTTATTTTTAATGCTACGTTTCATTTCTTTGAGTGTGCCGATGGGGATGACTTTAGAAGTTGACATTGTTATACATTTCGAGACCACATATGAGCAACTGCATTAGGGTAACTTAGTGTGATTTGGTACAATGATAGGGGCATTTAGGATTAACCCATTTGTTAGCCATTTTTCGTTTTTTTTTTATATTTTCCGCCTAACCCTTGTAACACTTACTTTTAGTGTTAGAAACGCTAGTTAAACCACTTTGCGCCTAAACCGTTTCGTTTCTAAACACTATTATATTATTTTGTACACTCGCCTTATTTTCGTTTCTTTTTAGATTAAGTCCGAACTTAGATTATTGATTGCTATTATTATATTAAGTGAAGTTGAAGCTTATTAAGGCAATGGAAGAAAAGTAGATTATTATGGCCATGTATTATTATTGTATTTGGAGAAATAGTAGAAAAAAATATATGTATAGTGATTATTAGCCTTTTGAGCATGTGTACTTACCACGAGAAAAATTATTTTGTAAGGCATGTACTAGGCTAAAGAAGAAAAAAGAAAAAAAAAAGTGAAAAAGAAAAAAATCGAAAAAACAGAAAAGCGAAAAAAAAATTAGTTGTAGATTTTAAGAGAAATAGTGTATTATGAGTCGTGTATTATTTACGATGCATGTATATTTGGAGGAGAAGAGAAAGTATAAGTTGAAGGAAAATTAAGCAATCCAGTACGTTCGAGATTATATTTAGTTCGGATTTAATCTAAGTTGTATTATTTTATTTAACCCATTTACACTCCATATTATATATTTTCACATGTCTTTACCTGTACGTTATAACCCGAATAAAAGTCCCCGTTTAGTTGTAACTAGACTCTAGTGGTGGAGATTTGATTCTTTATCAAGCCTATGATAGAATATTCACCATGACTGAGCAGTTGAGCAATTCTACAGAATATGTTATACACCTTTTAGATTAGTTTGAGAGATTGTGTGATTTACTTCCCATAAAATTCGTGAGGTGTTTGGTTATGTAATTTAATTTGGCTTTGATATATTTTTGAAAACAGTTTTTGCTTGAGGGCAAGCAAAAAGGCAAGTTTGGGGGGATTTGATATCGCATAATTATATAGATATTTATATGCGATATTTTGTCATATTTCATAGTAAACATGATGGATAGGATAGGTTTTTTACATTTAATTGTGTGGAAAAGTGTTTTTATCTATTTTACAGGTTTACATGATCGGGAAGTGGAAATGGTGGAAGAAATGAGCTTAAAAGACAAAAACATAGTGATTTTTGACGAAGAGAACGTCGCGGTAGCACCTCCACCGTTTTGATCATAACTTCTTCATACGATATCCGATTTAGGTGATTCAAATTGGAGAATGAAGAAGAAAGAGAGAGCTACATTTTGCAAAAATTAGAATATGGGAAATCACCCGGTGCTGCGCACCTATCTGATAAACACGAAGAATTGTAATTCGAGTCGAATACGTTTTCCACTTTCCTTTTGCCTATAAATATCAAGAGTTGTTTATATATAATTTGACAAATCAATATTCTAGGTATTCGGGAGGAATCTAGATAGGTTTAACAAGTTATATGAAGTAATCGGTCGGTCTATAATCGATTTGAAATTATTAAGATTCGGGAGGACTTAGTAATAACAACGTAGGTAATTAAATTTAAGTGAGTAGGTCTAAGTATTAAGATTCGGAAGGACTTGATAATTAGAGGAGTTATTCGGGAGGAAACTCTATAAGGTTAAATCACTAAAACGGGCTTGTTGCTTATTGCTTAATTGTTAATAATTATTACTGTATTCGGGAGGAACGGGGTAATTAGAGATAATTAAAGTTAGTAAAAGATTCGGAAGGACTTTTATCATATCTTTGAAGTTTTGTAAACAATCGAGTTCGTAACTTTAAACGGAAAATAGGTGAAGTGTCAAACAAGTATACTTTCTTATTATTTGATTAAATCATTAATGTTTCGTTCGATTTTAATTAATCATCACTTTTTCTTAATTACTTGCAATCTTGTGTTACGATAAAAAACCCCCAAAAATATTCAGTATTATTTATTCGAAATATTAAAACAAATTAGTCCCTGCGAACGAACCTTTACTTGCTTTAAACTGTATTATATACGGATAGGTCCACTGCCTAGAAGTGTGTAATTGCGTTAAATAGTAGGTTAATTTTAAGACTAGATTTTACACATCAACATCCTAATGTTTATTTAAAAACAACTCGGATGAACTAACTATCTAAGTCTTCACTTTAACTTTAACACGGAAGAACTTCACTATAACTCGGATGCTGAAAATTGTTCTTCAGAGTTAAATTATTCAGCGGTGACTTACTAAGGTTTAACGCGGATGTTGATAATTGTTCTTCCGAGTTAAACGCTTAGTGCAAAACACACTATGATGTAGATTTGAAGCTTCATCCAATCTTCTACTTTGCCCCAACAATCTCCCCCTTAGATGATGCTTCCAAAATCTTCATCTTCTTTGCAAAAGCACACTACACACCTCATCTATCTACATTTCAAATCTCAGATTCTTCATGGTTATCCTATTCTTTCTCTGATCAAATCCATCTGAAACTCAGCCACCTTGATAAATGAGGACCATCTTTATGTTTTTCATGATGTTTGAATGGCATCTGACCTAGAGCAATGATGTCTTCATTACTTAAGTCTCTGAGATCAAAATCATCATATAATTGATATGACCCATCATCTCTTTGAATCACAATTTTATCATTTGGAAAATCCATTCACCATCCTACTACCTCTGGTAATTTCTGTTTCTTGGCACATGGTAGAGGTATTGTGTCTATCATCATTGTCTTCTTTTTTCTTTCAAGTTTCTTATCAAAATCAACGAAGTTTTTCTTTGCACGTTCTTTTAAAAAGTCTTCATATTGCTTTCCGTGTGGATACATACCATGATTCACCATTATGATCTTGTGTAACTGTTGCGCATCATCTTTTGTCATATTCAACAAGTCAAAAGTTGAACAATAGTAAGTGCAATGAGTGTTTGCTCTTTTCAATACTATTACATTATGGTTTGGATTAAATCTCTCCCTTCCAATGATTCCTTTCTTTGTATTTTCAAGCAAAATCCTTTGGCTCTATTCTCTTCTTGAGAAGGATCTTCCATTTTTAACCAACTCTTCTAGAGTAACATGTTGACCAGAAGTTTATTGTTCTTCTTGCTTCTTCTTCTTTTCTCCGTCTTTCATTGATTACTGCTTGTTGAGCTTCCTTGATCTTTCTTTCATTCCAAGATTCAGTCTCAACCATTCTCTGTTTCTTCAACTCCTCCAATTTCTCTTTAGTTTTGACCTCTAGAAAAAGATTTTCTAGAGTCTCAGTTTTCATTTCCCCCATTGACCTTGTAGTTAACTTCTTCAAATGTTTCCTGTAGATTTCTTAATTCATACTTCTCCTTCCTACACCAAGTTGTTGTTTGATTTCCACCAGGGAGTCTTTTTGATTGATTTCCTAGCCACATACCTTTTCTTAGTACTGGATTGGGGAATACTCCTTTCAGCTTTAACTTAAACTTTAACATTTAATTGATCACTTTCATTCATAGTCTCATCAACATTAAATGGATACTCCTTCTTTCCATTTTCATCTACATTCTCAAGCAATTGTTCTCCACCAAAGGCTTTATTACAATACTCTTCAGTATATGGAATACCCACCTTTGGTTTTCGCAATATACTTCCCTTCTTCATCCATAAATCCATCATAAGAATCATCAGATTTATCTTTAGCTTCAATATTAAATGGTTGTACTTCAAGTTAAATTTCATTCCAACACTCTTCATCTAAATTAATGGTTTGAGTTTCAGAGTTAAACTCAACCTCCTTTCCCTTCATGCTAAACTCAACCAAATTCAACTTAGTAGCATTCTCCAAGTTAGTATCAATCAATATCTCAGTCTCAAAAACTATCTCATTTACAATCCTTTACAATCTCTTCAATCTCAACCTCTCCAACATCTTTCATAACAATCTTTTTTTCAAGACTAAGTACTTCATCATCAGCTTCAGTCATGTTCACTTCTGTATTTTCTCGACGGAGCCAGTGGGGGGGCTGGAGGGTGCTCGCCCCCCCCCCCCCCCCCCCCCCCCCCCCCCGCCCCAACTTTCAATATATCAAAGTTAAAACATGAGATGGTCTCGCCAGCGCCGGTACCGGAGCTGTCATCATCGTCACCATCTCCGGACAGAGTCAGTGGAATGACTGGTGGATGTTCGACCACTCCCAACCGAAGCAATTAGTTCACCCGAAAAATAGGCCACCCCAAAAGGAAGAAACAAAGCTTCTTGTCACTTTTAAAACTTTCTTTACACTGTCCGTCGTCTACGAGAAACTCTGAAAAAGTTTATATTTATTATATTTTGTTGGCTTTTGAAGGGAGAAAGAGACAGTTTCAACTTTAAAGGGTAAATAGTTAAGTAGGTGTAGCTAGTTAATGTAATTCATTGGATATTCAACAACCATTCAACGTCATAAGAATATAAGATTATCTATTGAATTTACTAGTGTACTAGGTAAGACAACATGACTTTTTTCTAAGCCCGTTAGATGTTTTTTCAAAAATTATGTTTCAAAATTCGTTTATCTTACGTTTAAAAGAATCGTTGTTCATTTTTTCCGTATATTACGATATGTTACATAATTCTTACAAATTAATTTCCGAATCTATACGTTTATAATCTACGGTTCCCTTAACAAAAATTTCTGGCTCCGTCCCTGGTCAGGTCTATTTTAAGAGTGAACAATTGTTATATAATTGAGATCATTTCCCCCCCCCCCCCCCCCCCCCCCCCCCTTAATACTGATTTCTGGCTCCGTCCCTGCCAACAAATGTTTCAAGTCTTAAAGTATCAGTCTTCTCTTCATTCATATCAATATATCCCCCTACCTTCGATGCATCATCCAAATGGTTTGACTTAACAAGATTCATCTCACCTTGTAGAGCCAATATTAGCATTAATTGTGAGATGTTTTTCATATTTAAACTCACAATAGCATCCAGCTATTTTGAAGTAATGTTTTCAATTCTTCATTCTTTGATTTTAGCTCTAAAAGCTCACACACTCCAGGACTTGAACTACAAGATCCCTTCCTTTTCTTCTTGAATGATACACTTGTAATGGTGAACTTGATGATTCAACCACTGATGTTTTCAATGAAACTTTGGAAGTAGGAAATGGATATGTGAACTTTACGCTTTCAAAGTTGACACCACTAAGATCTCTCATTAATGGAGTTAATCTATTTGAATTGAAATGGTTATTAAACAACCTATGTTGGGTTATAACTTAGTCAATATAGTTTAACCATAAACAATGAATCCTAACAAACAAACAAAAGTAACTTAAACAATCAGTTTGATGATTATGAAGTTACTACGGAAGATCACAAAGACAAGTTGGTGCGGCTGTTCAACAAAGTTGCTACGGTAGATAGAGTTACTATGGTTACTACAGACAAAGTCAAGATCAAGTCACAGTCAAAGTCAAGATACTGAATAAGTCAAAGGCACGGAAGACACGGAAGACTTAACATATCTTGTATATATAATCTAAGAGTTATAATTAGATTAGATTTCCTTTTGTAATTAGATAAAGTTTCCTTATTTAATGTTTAGATAAGGATAGACGTAGAATTCTAGTTTATCTAGAACGAGCCTCAAGGTCTATAAATAGATAGATCCTTGAAGAATAGAAAACACGTTGTATTGATATTATTCTGGTTAATACAATTGAGGCTTGCAATTTGACAATACTTTTGTTTAAATCTTATTCATTCTTTATTGTTCAATAAACTCGTAATATTGAAGTGTTCATCCGCTGTTGAACTTCTTCAATAGATCTTGATCTACAACGTTAGCAAACCTGTTAGTTTATCTAGACTAACACGATCCTGACAAGTGGTATCAGAGCACAGGAGGTGCTTTAGATCCATTGATCAACGAGTTACAAATCCTCACAAGCAAAAATCATTACAACCACGATGACAGAAATTGCATTAGGAAAAGTTCCCATCCTAAAGAGCAACGAATTCGACTTATGGAAGCTACGAATCAAGCAACACATCCTACTGGCAGATTACACAGTTTGGGATGTGATCATCAATGGTAACAAACGACCTGCTGCCCAAGGAGCTGATGGAGAACCAGGAGTGAATGCTCGTGCACTTGTAAGCGATCTTGAACGAAGGGAAAAACAAACTGAGATCAAGGCTCTTAGTATTCTTATGATTGCAATTCCAAACGAATATCAATCGCAATTCGAAGAATATGAAGATGCCAAATCGCTATGGGAAGCACTGGAAAAGAGATTCAGCGGAACCAAGAATACCAAAAAGAACAAGAAGGCTCTTCTCAAACAAGAGTACGAAAATTTTAATGGTTTACCTGGCGAACGAATGACTCAAACTTTTGATCGTTACAAGAAACTCACTGGAGAGATGCTCAGCGCAGGAATCAAATATGAGAATGATGATATAAACAGAAAATTTATCCGAGCACTAGGAAAGGAATGGATTGTGTATACAGTTATCTACAGGCAAGGAGACGCTCTTGAAGCACTAGAACTAGACGATCTCTACAACGATCTCAGAGTCTTTGAATCTGAAGTTGAAGCTGAGAAGATCTCCATCAACAATCCCAGTATTACCAATGTTAATACTGCCCTTGCAACAACCTCTGGAGGATCCAAACATGAAATCAGCGAAGAGATTTCATTCGAATCCTTTATATGTAAGTGTGCTAATCTCACAGTTGAAGAGGTCAAACAGATGCATCAAGATGACTCTGAAGAAATCGATCTTAAGTGGCAATCTGCTATGTTGGCACTACGCGCTAGAAGATTCTTAAATAGAACAGGAAGGAGATTCAATCCAAGAAACAACGAACGAATCACCTTCGATAAAAGCAAAGTGAAGTGTTATGAATGCAGTGAACTAGGTCACTTCGCTAGAGATTGTCCAAACAAGTCCAATACCAATAATCCACGAACCACTCAAGAGACAAATCAAAGTGCACTTATGTCTCAGGACATCTTTGGATTTGATTGGAGCGACTTGGCTGAAGAAACAAGTCAGAATAGAGCACTAATCTCTGAGGAACAAATTCACGTAGAAAATAATGCGGCTACTATTCACCATGCATGCATAGCCGTAGTAACAGATGATGCGGACATCTTTGAAGACCTAGTTGCTACGGATGATGCATTTTCTACTGAGCTGGATTATGTTGACGTTGGCATTCCTGCACTCAACAACAACATACTGGGATATGACTGGACAGATGATGATCAAGGAACACCAAACGAGGATGCACTAATGGCTATTGACTCATCAACTTCAACTTCCGCATCACTAAAGGCCGAGGTAACCAACAAACTTTGTACTCCTGAATGTAAAAATATAATCACTAAGTACAAAGATCATAATCAACTAATGAGTGACTCCATTAGAGACTTAGAAGAACAAAGAAGGTCAGCTCTTAGAGTTATTGATAACTTAGAAAACCAGATTAAGTCCCACAAAGTAAATGAACAAAGCTATCAGGAAAAAATAAATCTAATTGAATGGCAACAAGAGGACTTACTTCTAAAACTCAAAGCTGCTAGGGATAAAGTTAAACTGTTAGAACAAGAACACACTAAAATTGAGTTGGATGTAGGGAAGCTAGAATTTGCCTCTAAATCTGTAACCGACCTTTGCCAAAAACAAATTCATAGTAAGATTAAGGCTGGCCTAGGATACAAAGAAGTTGCCCCTCCATTTAACCAAAACTATATCCCACCATCTTTAGATGAACCTAGAATCCCAATCTCCCAGACACCTCCAAAGGAATCATTCAATGTTGATCCAATCAACTACGATGAAGTTCTAATAGAGGACTTAGTGGAAGAAAGTAAAGTTCATGTTATAAAAAACAAGGATATTCCATTGGAAAATCATCTACTCACAATAGAGGGAATAACTTTACCTTCTACACAAAGTTTAGTGTCTCTGCCCCCTAATAACCCCACTAAGATTGCAAAAGCACCTTCAGAAAGCAAAACTAAGCAAACCCCTAAGGAAAACAACAAACACCCAGGAAAACGAGGAAATCAAAGAAACATGAACCAAGTCAAAATCCAAAAGGGTCAGATTGTACAACAAACTAGAAAGGGATGTTTTATTTGTGGTAAGCTAAATCACTATGCAAAGATTTGTTATCACAATCCACAAAACCAAGTACAAGTGACTCAAAAACCACATCATGGGGTGGGCTACAAGGGAAGGGTTGTCTCTAAAAACAACTTTGTCAAACAATCATCTTCAGAAAATCACATTGGTACAACCAGGAACAAAAACTTCAACAATAGAGTTAGTACTGCTAGACAAAAAGTAGTTTCTACGGCTAAGGTTAATACGGCCAAGAATAAAAGTGTTAATACTGCTCGTGTTAATATTGTGAACACTAACCGTATGAAACCTAATCGTGTTAATACTGCTCAAGGTAACTTTGTCACTAAGGCTCCTATTAACAATAAGAAACAACGACATGTCAAACCAGTACCTACTCAAATTGCTAAATCAAAAGTTGTTAACACCAATATTTTTCATAAAGACAAATCTTTCAAGAAAATGTGGCAACCAAAGGTTCAAGTAACTCAACCACCTATCCCCACTGATTTTTTCAAAACTTGTACAAAGGAAGGTGAGTTACTTCGATGATATGGGCAAACCCAAGTCAACTTTGGCTTGGGTTCCCATCAGAAACTAAACTCCTATGTTAATGTGCAGGTTCAGCCAACAAAAGAAGATGAGAACAGTTGGCATGTAGATAGTGGCTGCTCCAGGCACATGACAGGCAACATGTCATGCCTTCAGGACTTTGAAAAGTTCAATGGAGGATATGTTGCTTTTGGAGGAAATCCAAAGGGAGGAAGGATA